>VXBZ01006991.1:243696-382119 GCA_013399135.1 Heliornis fulica | reverse complement strand
ACACACACACACACATAGTGTCTCCCCCCACACCCACACACATAGTGACCGATACGCACGCGCACACACAGTGACCAATACGCAGACACACATACACACACACACACAGTGTCTCCCCCCCACACATAGTGACCGATACACACACGCACACACAGTGACCAATACGCAGACACACATACACACACACACACAGTGTCTCCCCCCCACACATAGTGACCGATACACACACGCACACACAGTGACCAATACGCAGACACACATACACACACACACACAGTGTCTCCCCCCCACACATAGTGACCGATACACACACGCACACACAGTGACCAATACGCAGACACACATACACACACACACACAGTGTCTCCCCCCCACACATAGTGACCGATACACACACGCACACACAGTGACCAATACGCAGACACACATACACACACACACACAGTGTCTCCCCCCCACACATAGTGACCGATACACACACGCACACACAGTGACCAATACGCAGACACACATACACACACACACACAGTGTCTCCCCCCCACACATAGTGACCGATACACACACGCACACACAGTGACCAATACGCAGACACACATACACACACACACACAGTGTCTCCCCCCCACACATAGTGACCGATACACACACGCACACACAGTGACCAATACGCAGACACACATACACACACACACACAGTGTCTCCCCCCCACACATAGTGACCGATACACACACGCACACACAGTGACCAATACGCAGACACACATACACACACACACACAGTGTCTCCCCCCCACACATAGTGACCGATACACACACGCACACACAGTGACCAATACGCAGACACACATACACACACACACACAGTGTCTCCCCCCCACACATAGTGACCGATACACACACGCACACACAGTGACCAATACGCAGACACACATACACACACACACACAGTGTCTCCCCCCCACACATAGTGACCGATACACACACGCACACACAGTGACCAATACGCAGACACACATACACACACACACACAGTGTCTCACCCCCTGACACACACACACGTAGTGTCTCCCCTCCCCCACACACAGTGACCGATACACACGCACACTCATACACAGTGACAGTCACGCACACATATAGTGACCGATGCGCACGCACACATAGTGACTAACACATAGTGACCCCACCCCACAGAGTGACCGACACACACAGTGACAGGCACGCACACATACAGTGACTGATACGCACACGCACACACAGTGACCGACATGCACGCACACACCCATAGTGACAGGCACACACTCACACACAGTGACACACACACACACACACAGTGACCGACACACACACGTAGTTTCCGACACGTGCACACACACACACACACGGTGACCGACATGCACGCACACACATAGTGACAGATTCTCACGAGGTTTTCCTGTGCTGGCACTGAGGCTGCTCCATGGCTGGGCCCTGCAGACACACAGACAGACGTGTCGGGGTTCAGTCACCTCCTTGTCACTGCTGCTGCACAGCCGGGCACGGGATCCGGTGCTGCCCAACTGCTCCCGCACACACAGACACACACCCTGTTTTTCTTCCATATTTTATTGAATTTCCTTTATATTAAATTAAAAATATATTTCTGACAGATTCATGTAACAAAACGGCCGAGCAGTTTCCAAAGTGTTGTGCGGGGACGATGCGCGGGGTCAGTGATGCGCAGAGGTGACGCAAGGGGCCGTGGTCTCCGTGAGCCCCAGAAGCAGGTGGGTGTGCACGCGGGAGATGGACGCACACAGGGAGAGCCACGGGCCTCTTCCCAGCCGCCAGCTGCACCCGGGGCGAGAGAGGGAAACGCGAAGGGACAAAGCGTGAGAAGGAGGCCGTGAAGCTGGGCTGTGTGCCTGCTCCTACCCCGGTCAGGGAGACCCCAGCGGAGCGTCACCCTCGCTGGGGAGCCGAGGGGAGGGACGGGGTACAGTAACGTCACGCCACACACAACTGCAAACCCTACTGCGGAAGCAGGTCGGAACACACCACGACAGTGCTGGAACACGGAGTCACACCGAATGCCGAATGGGGCTGCCAACCGAAACGCGGGGACGGGACGGGAGGAGCGGCTGAAACCACGAGCAAAGTACCTATATACAAACCAACCCGAGGGACAGGCGGTGCCGGGAATGGTGTCCACGGGGAGGGGAAGCAACAGCGCCCGTATGTACAAACGCGACTAGCTGTGTCTTTACCAGGCTATAAAAATACTATTCACATTTTCAAAGTAACATACAGTAGGGTTTCTATTTTTTATTGATTTCTGTTGCGGAAAGGCAGCTAACTCTGAATGCAGCCCCTGCCAGGAAGGAGCTCTTCTTTCCCCAGCATCTCCCGGGTACCTCACCAGGCAGGAGGTGCTGGCCTGGCTCCTTGTGCTCTGAGGACGGGGAGAGCTGCCCGGATCCCAGGCCCTGCCCGGATCGGTCTCTTGCCTCGCCAGGCTGGTTCCAGCGAGCATGACCCCCCCAAGCCATGAGCAGGGCGTTCCCGCCCCCCTCAATGGGAATCACCCTTGGCTTTTGGATGGACAACACTGTCCCTCTGGGCCTGGGAATTTCGCCAGAAAAGCAGCTGATAGCTCAGGACAGGCAGGTCAGGACCTACACGCTGGATCAATCTGTTCTCCGACACTGCCACCCCCCCCAAGCCCCCCCGCACAAGGGCTGCTCCCGCTTTAGAAATTCCAGCTTTCCACGTTGGGGAAATCTGAAAAACAGCTGGGCAAAAAGAAAGAAAAGGGGATTGAAGCCCCAGTGAAGGACGTATGGAGAATGTTCCGATTTCCACCGTCAACGCTGTGACTGTTCGTGTTCTCCTTGCCCGGCGCCCGGCTCAGCGCTCGCGGCTCGGCGCATTCAGAGTTAGCTGCCCCGTACACAGCTGCTCAGTTAGTAATCGACCCATTAACAGCAGGACCACTTTATGCTACATATGGCGTAGGACCTTACCTCGAAAGAACGGCTTACGTATATCTACACTTAGAAAATACCATTCACAGTTTAGTACTGTGGTTATCCCAAAAGGGTTCAGTCTTCGGAGTGTGATGGACAGGACAGTGTCTGCTCCTGGGGAGGGCTCGAGGGTGCGCAGGGCACGGTGTCACCGTGGGGACCGACCTGCTGGCGCGCGGTGCAGAACGCGTGTGCCGTGGTCGGGCCGGAGCCATCAGCACGAGAGTGCTGCGCAGGATGCTCCTTTGCTGGTGGCTTCACCCACAGCACGTCTGGAGCGTGATCTCATGGCTTTTTTTAGTGTGTGGGGGGAAGAAGAGCTGGGATGTCATCACTTACTTACACTGCACAACCCCTGGCAAGTCAAGTCTCCTCCCCTTAGCCCCTCTCTGCCAAGGCTCCCAGAGCTCCCTCCCCAAATTAAATAATAAGAAAGACTGACTGCTCTGACTCCTCTCATTTGCTCCTCAGAGCAACCTCACCTCTTCCTGGCTGCTCAGCACAGCCCAGCTAGAGGATCTCGGATGGAACCAGCTCTTGCGCCTTGCTGAACTTGGGTGTCCCACCACACACCACAGCCATCAGACCCCAGCACCCACCAGTTCCACAAGGAAGCATCCATAAGGTGCTCTGCATCATCCAAACCTAGGGGCAGATCCCAGCCGTCGCTGCGGTGCCACTGATGACAGCCCTACCCGTCAGCCACACCCCTGCCAGCCAAACACCACACCAACGCACACAACGGCACACGAACACAACCTTGGGCTGAAGCACCACAGCGGTGGAGATGTGATCTCTGGACACCTTAGAGCTGTGTTTCCAACCACAGAGCTTCCCCTCTGGTGCACATTCCCCATCTGACAGCCCCATTAGTGAGGGTGACCTCTCCCACCTGTGTCATGCCGAGCCGGAGCAGGGAGTGAGAGGGAATCCCGCGGCCCTGACAGCACGGCCGCAGCTCCGTGTGTGTGCCAGAGCTGGATCACAGCCAGCCAGGCCCACCCCGCACAGCCATGGCTTTCCACTCACTGAGAGCACCACAAGTGACAGACCCAGCAACAAACACATGCATGACCTCCACGGCACTGCAGGGCCTTCGGGCTGCTCTGTGGGAGCCAAGAGGGTGGCTGGTAACCAGAGGCTCGCCTCTAGATCACACTGAAGTCTGTTCCTCAAGCTGAAGGGCCTTCAGGGCAGGCAAGTCCCTACCTGGGCCCAGCAGTCCCGAATGGTGGCTGGGAAACGGGGCTGGAAGCCCTGACAGCCAGCCCTGGGTGCAACCGTCACGCCCGTTCCCTCTCCCTACAAGGGTCAGTGACGGGGGTGTGAGTGTCCATGTGTGCAGGCACAGGGGTGCCACCCCTCCGTGAAGGGGCACCCTCACCCCAGGCAGGCTCCTGGAGGAAGCAGGGCTGGACACTTTGGGCTACCATGGAGAACTGCATGACCAACAGCCTAATTCTGACTTGTCCCAAGAGCCCAACTAACCCCTTCATTCCTCTAGCTGCCACCAGGATGCAGGGCACCCACACAGATGCCCTGTCACAAAAAATGCCATTACCATCTGGGTTCCCCACAGAGACCTGACCCTCAGCCCCCCCAAAGCTGTGTTCTGGGTCTGAGTTACCTCAGAGCTCCATCTGTATGCCAGAGACAGATCCACTGAGGGACAGGGCCAAGCTCAGCGTCCAGAGCTGCCGTTTCCTTTGCCTCCAGGCTGGGGCTGGCAGGGGCTGGGGGTGCAGGACGCTCCCTGTAAAGCCCCTGGTGCCAGCGGGTGTGGGGCTGGTGGAAGGTACAGGCTGCCCTTCACATGCTGCCCCTGGGCTCACCAGTGGGATGGGAAAGGCATTTCCCTGTTACTCCAGGAAACAGATGGAATGAGATCACCATGTGCGATTCCTGCAGTCAGCAAACACATTTTCTACCTAATCAGTGCTACAAGGGGGTGGTTTACACAAGGTCTCTGTGCAAAGGGAAGGACTGCTAGGCCGAGCCTTGGGCACCCCAAACAGCCCCACGTGTGGCTCCTACTTCTCTCCACCACTCGCTACCAGTGAGGGATGAGCTGTTTGAAGGCAAACTGCAGATACTCTGTTACCTCTGAGTGAGCAGCCACCAGGGAATCCCTCCTGGCTGCTTTACAGAAAGAGAAAAATTTGAGAAGAGCAAAGAACACTGAGGAGTAGTTGGTTTCAGTTAGTTATGGTACAGGATGCCAATCCAATCCAGCACCCATGGGTGTTTGAACTAGCCCTCACATAGACAACAGAGTCAAAGTGCCCCCAAAAGAGCAGGGAAGAGCCTGCTGCTCTCTGCCTTCACACTGCTTTCACCTTGGCTGAAGGCTGCCACACACTCGGGTCCGTGCTCCGGAAGCGTGACACTGCTCCCCCATCGCACAGGCCGGGACACGGGGAAGGAAACATTTACAAACAGGAGTCTGAGTTACAAAATCCACAGAGGCTGCTGTGTACCAATACCACTGTGGGCCCGGGGCACTATTACAGCCAGGGTGACACCTGCTTCTGCCCCAAACCTGCCACTGCCCACTAAAGGCCTGACCTCACCTTTCAGCACGGCACCAGCTGTTTGCCGTGACTCTGGCGTGTACGTTCGCCCGCCTCCTCTCAGCAGCCAGCGGCTGTGCCCATGGAGGCAAGTGAGCGACTTTGGGCATTTCTGCCCAGTGGGTTGGAGGAGCCAGGTGGTTCTGCTCTCACAACCCTGATGACCTCTCTGGCAGGGACACAAACCTGCTGAGGGGGCTGGGAGGCACTCCTCTTCCAAAGGGAACATGGAGCGGGCTGTGTTCACAAGACCTCCAGCCCCACCCCCGGGGAAAGGGAACCACTGGGCCAGAGCTCAGCGCCACCTGGGCCCACACGCTGCGGGGCTGGAAAGCAAAGGGCCATTTCTGGCAACTGTAAGTCAAGCCAGCAGCTCAGAGAACAGAAGCAAAGCCCATCTGTGAAGCTGCAGTCTGCTGAGGTTCCCATCACCGAGTTCTGCGCTCAGGAGCCTTTGCTTGGCCCCTATCGGCTCGCGCAGGTCAGCATGGCACAGCCTGGCCACACTGCAGGGAGCCTTCCCACACTACTTAACAGAGCACACCTACAGTCAACAATTAAAATCAATAAATAATTCAAGTTGTGTAAGAAATAAAATGTTAAATTGTTAAAAACCACAATTATTTACATTTTGAGCGTTCCACAGGTTCGTTTCCAATGCAGGTACTACTAAATTACCAGAAAAACCAAGGACCCACCTCCTGTGAGCAGTTACATGCCAGCCCCAGCCCAGGCCATGGGGTGTGCCCCTCCCCCACCCTGTGCTGGACCACCTAAGCTGTACCAGGACTTCATTTCGTTTTTTCTCCTGAGGAGTTACTCTGTTACTTGTTCAGGGACAAACCAACCCCTTTCTCCACCTACCTATGTAACTTGAGCTGCTTCTGAGCTGCAACAGGACATCCAGGATCCTGGGCGGTCTTTGTCCACAGCCAGCTTGGCAAGTGTGTCCCAGCCTGGCAGACCTCTGCCCGTGCTTCAGATGACACCCCATGAGTACTACCACTGGCAAACCTTCCCTGGATGTGATGTCTCTGGGACCTCACGCCACCCCTCTGCCTGCCCAGCCCCTGCCCGATGCCCGCCTCCGTTCGCTGCCAAGATACGGAGGCGTTACGGGAGGGCAGCAGAAGAGGCAAGGCCTCTCAGACACAGGTGGTTTGGCAGGCACCGATCCCACTCCAGTCAGCACTCTGGCGATCGTTTTGTTCTGCCTCAGTACCACTTGACCCAATGTCTCCCTTTAACAGCCTCAAAGATCCGTACCTGCCTCTGCTGTGCTCAGACTCCTCACCTACGTGCTCAGTTTAGAGATGTGAAACCCACCCTGACTCACACTGCCCTCAACACACCTGATGCACAAACAGGCTGATGGCTGAACTAGCCTTGACCTAGTGACCATACACAATTTGTTTCCCACTTACAAGCATAACAGCCCACCCAGGTCTGACAGCTCTTTATACACCAAGCTGACCCTCAGCCACCAAGATTTGGGTACCTACTGCTTGTTCCTTACATTTTCCTTTGCTTCCCTATGATTAAAGGCGTCAAGCTGCGGAGGCGGCAGGAATTTGAAGGAACTTGACACCATTTCTAGAGCACAGGCTGTTACTGGTTCTTTCACCAGGTTAGGTCACCCCAAAGATCTCAACTCTAAACCTTGCTGAAGCGCATGAACTGAAACACTCTTGTATCACCTAAGGCTGCCATCCATCAGGTATAGTTTCTTCTCCTCTAAAAGCCTTGGTGGACAGAGACATAGGTAGAGCTTCAGAGGTACTCGACAGTTCCTTAAGATTTTTGGTGGGAACCAGGTATGCAAATGCTTTTGCACACATGTGTTTGGCGCGTCAGATCAAGCCCCCAGCGCCTCTGGCCCGTACGCCTCCCCTCCCAGCTCCACCTGCCTCAGGTTGCTAAAAACGTCCAGAACTCTGGCTGAAAGGTATTTCGAAGAGGAGCAGGCAGGGGGTGGGGTGGGGTGGGATGTCTACCTAAGAATTGAGGTTGATGAAAGCAGAACTAAACGTGAGAAGACTGACTCATACATATTTACATTTCTGACGGAAAGCTCTGCGAGTCACGCCCACTCTGACTTCTCAAACCTCACACACGTTGTTTTCTGTGCCACAGTAATCCTCCTGTTAGAAAAACAGCCTTCCAGGCTGTGCTGCGAGCCAGCACAGGGCATGTGTCTCCTGCGATCCCTTTCGGGACTTGCTCTGCTGTCCTTCGCGTGCAGCGGCAAGGGCTGGTTCCCCTGTCACTGTACTCTCCGAGGCAGTCGATGCAGTGGCCTCTCGGAACCGGCAGACAGTGTTCCAAAGACTTGATTTGCTTCGTTTTGGCATTTCCACAGTCATCCTTTACATATATTTTTTTTCTTTTTTTCCTTTTTTTTTTAATTTTAAATTATTATTTCGTATTTTGCTGGTCACTTCCATATTGCTTCATTCAAAATCCAGAAAACAGTTCAAATAAAATCAGAGCTTAAGTGCAAACTAACTTTCCAGTGAATCGCTATGTGCATTTTCTCCAGTCCAGTGTGTGTCTTCCAGTTTACAGGACCCTTCCCACCACCACCACCCCGCAGAACACCGGCAGACTTCACGACCCATACCGAACTCTCTGGTTCTCCGTCTTGTCCTCAGTGTCAGCTGACAGCATCTCCAACTGCCTTCGTGATCATGAGAAAGAACAAAACAAAAAAAAGAGGGAGGGATTTGTTTGAGTCTCTTTATGTATCAAGAGTCAGCGGGTATAAAACGGGAAAGCAAAGCTTTTTGCATACAAATCTTGGTTTCTTGGCCTGCCTTTTAGCTTCAAAAAGAACATGTTGGGGGTGTGGTTTTGTTACTCTCTTCTGAAAGGGTTGTTGTGTTTGAAGTGTTTGTCATGTTGGCACGTATACAAAAATGGTCGTGTCATGTACGAGTTCCGAGCTGGAGTCTCTGCAGTTCGGAATTGGATTGGCACAAAATCATGGTGTGGCTCAGAAAAAGGGTTCAGGTATACTAGAGTCACATCATCATTTCTTGGAAAGCCACGCTCAAGATCTGAACGATTATGGAAAGCCAGGTTAGCCATTTTCAGTTCCTGCGATAGCAAGTGATAGAGAAAGAAATTGGATCCTCAGTCTCAATTACTATGCTATCACACATGATATAAAAATTGTCCATTTTTCCCCCTAATGGGAGCTGCATTGAGATTTCCAGGAATGCTGTGCAGACCCTCATCAGTTCCTGCTGAAAGGAACGGCCTCTCCGCAGCTTCCCTACCGTGTCTGTCTGGGTTGAACCACTGAGAAGTAGCTCGACAGCAGGCAGCGCTGCCACGGCCTTTACTGGTTCCGTCTGGCTTCTCTGACCGTCGACCCTACGGATCTGTGGGAAGTGAGAAATGCCAGGTTGCACACACCTTCTTTCAGTCTCCTTCCTTCTTTCCTTCCTGGCTCCCAACCCGATCTGCAAATGACTCCAAGACATTTTTCACTCGGAAATATCAGAAATGAACGAACTGGCAAGAAGCAGCAGCTCATGGAAGAAAAAGAGGGAGGAAGGGGGGTGGGGAGGAGGGAGGAAAGGAGAGCGAGAGAGAAGGAGTGAGGCAGCTAGAAGGGGTCGCCTTTCCACTTCTGCGGAAGCGCGGTGGCTACACCACTGTATTTCGGTGTCTGTAGGGTGGCGGGGGCAGCACAGTGCCAGGCTTCAGGGAGAACTCGGAGAGGTATTCAGGATTCTCTGCCACAATGGGCCGGATCCGTCCGTTCTGTTTGTAAAAGTATTTTGTGCTGTACTCCTGCAGGTAGTCCGGGTGCTGGAGGGTGCTTCGCGGGGGCAGGCTGTGGTTCCAGTAGTCTGGGTTGTCAAAGGCCTTCTTGGCCTTCTCTGGTAAATTGTTCTTCAGGTACTCGGCATTTTCCAAGGTGTTTGCAAAAGTGTTGAGGTACAACGGCTCGTTCACGTACTCATCCTCCGCTTTGGGCTGCCCGTTCGGAGCGTTGTGATACTCTGGGTTGTCCACAGCCTGGAGATCTCCATTCTTTCGTCGGGAAACAAATGGGTTCTCTTCCACTGGGTTTAGGTAATCTAAAGAAAGATTAAGAATTAGTCAGGAAGGAGTGGGAGGAACCCACCGTGTGTGTGTTACCGCCAGGCTGTACCAGAGGCTGTACTCAGACCAGACCAGCCAGCTGGCTGGGAGCTGAACCTCGCTCGCGCTGAGCCACGGCCGCGTGCAATCCTCTCAGAACACGGCCTACGGAGCCGAGCACGTCGAGTGACTGCTGCCTCCACTGCTGGCTCTCTCGGCAACCTTGGACCTGTCAGTGTAACACAGCTCTGCCGTCTTTCCATCCAGAAAGCTCTATAGAAAGCTTAGCTAAGCCTCCCTGCACAAAAACCATCCCCAAGGGCTAACTTCGAAGACAGCTTCATTTCTAACAGAACAATTTGCCTGATTAAAAACCTTCCATCCCTGAAGGACAAAGGGCCTCAAAGCATTATGAAAAAAATTAGCCCTGGAAAGAATACAAGAGAGTCAGGTCTGGAACAGGAGCAGGTTACAGTTGCTTTGAAACCCTTTCTGTGGATCATCACCACAAAAACTTGTTCCTGAATAGCAGAAAGGCTTTATGGCATACAGAGCTTGCATGGAAATCTAGATGGGAGGTGGAAAGAGAAAGATCAAGACACTGGCTGTCCTAGGTGGAAACACACGCTTAGCAAGCTCCCTGCCACAGTGACACCAAGTGACCGAGCCCCAGAGCAATGGATTTGTTGGGAGACATGTCCTGCCTCTGCTCTGTGTATAATGAGGTCCTGCTGCAAGCTAGACCCCTGCAGCTAGATAGTAAAAAAAAGAATCTGGTTCATTCAAGGCTGGGAGTGATCAGATCAAACTCTATCTCAGTATAACTCTGCCTTTCACCTCACAGCCTAGAGGTTCCCTACAAACTGGGCTCTCCAAGCCAGTGCTGTTATTGAGGAACGACTGCTCAACCTGCCTGTGCTGGACAGGGGTGCTGACACCAGACCTCTATCTCAGGTAGCACAGCTCTGGCCATGGGCTCTGGAAACACTTCCAGAGAGTCCTTCCTGCAAGGCAACAGGTCCCCCAGCCACAGAGTGCCTGCGGTCCTCACCTCACCTCTGCTTTTATCTAGGAACAGGCCAGAACCATTAAATACACAAGTTAAAAAATTAGTGAGTGCCTCTGACCTAAAATTATAGCTAAAATTCTGCTGACTGAGAGATGGAACAGGCACACGTGCCTGCACCAAGACAACCAAGCTGTGCTTTGAGTCCTACATCTAACACAGCACGCAGCATCGTCGCCGGACTGTGACATCCCTGAACCTGTGCTTGCTCCTGAGCTGCTAGGACTGCATCCCCGAGGGCTCAGGTAGCACCTGTGAAGTGTCTAAGTTCCTGCAGAACTCCTGGAGTGCATCTGCGTGTGAAGATACATGTGGGCTCACTCTGAAGCAAACCTCTTTTTGCAAGGGCTGCTGCTGAGAAGTAGGGCCACAAGCATACTCCCACAGCTGCTACTGCCGTGGGTCGAGCCCCAGTGCTCCCTCCACTTCCACCGCGTGACACAAAGGGTAAGTGGCTTCCAAATTCCAAAGCAAACCCAGCAGTTACTTGGCATTTACATGTACATTAATTAATTTCTTTAAAGCTAATGCAGAGGTTTGAAAGCAAATTAGTAATGACACATCCCCTTACGTCTCAGTGACTGCTGTCACTATTAGAAAGGAAGAAACGAACGATGGCAAAGCGGGAAGTGTAGCGCTCTGAGCTGGCACAGATCTAGGCAAACTTCACCTTGCACTGATGGTCTCTCTGAAGCACATCTTGTTCTTTCAATCCTAAACTTCTCTTGGGTATGAAATGCCAACTGTGTGTATCAGTTCTGTGCTATGTTCAACATGACATTTACCAAGCACAATGTCAGAAAGATAAAGAAGATCAATAAACAAAGCAAAGTGGAGACTATGGCTGGCCAAAGACAAATCTTTTTCTTGGAAACAACTGGAGATCTGTGCTTGGATAAGAGGAGGTTTGGGTTTTTTTTCATTCCTCTCTCTTGCTATTTCCCAGAAAGAAAAGATAAAGGAAGAATTACCAAACTTGACATTTTAGCACATTTGAGCTTTTATAAGTAGCAAATTAGGCAGAGAGAAACGAATCCCAGTGCAAAGAAATATTAACCAAGTCAGAATGCTTCAACCTTGCTGGGTTATACAATGAAGCCATTTGGTGAAAGGCTGCTGATGAAAAAGCAAGAATGCAGTCAGAGTGGAGCAGGAGCTTCTTCAGAAAGACAATTTTTTTTACCTGTTTTAGCTTTGTCTCGCATTGGCGTCATGTACCCATCCTCATCCAGCTCTCCCCGGACGACCCGCTCGGGTATGAAGACTGTGGGATCAGCGCTGTACCTCTGGGTGCTGCTGTCCTCTTTTGAGAGGGTTGCCACTTGTTTTCGTAGGGTGCCATTACAGCAAGTATCTTCAAAGATCTCTGCTGTGGCTCCTTGGGCAACTGGGGCTTCTGGTATTATGCAGCCAGGAGCTCTGTAGGGCATCGGCACCTCCGCAGCATAGCCACCATCTCTGTACACAAACTGGTTCTGTTGGAAAAGAAGAGGCAGGATGAGAAAGGAGGCTCTGAAGGGAGAGAAGATTGCGAGCGAGTCATTCCTGTGGCTCCTGGGCCTCTCCTGCCACACTTGCTCAGTGATGCTTTCCACTGGGCAGGTGAAGCCTTGCCCATCCTGCAGACTACTGTGCTTCTGGCACTGCGGGATTGGCGGCAGCACAGGCTCTGTCGTGGGCCAGCAAAACATCCATCTGCCCATCAGTGCCGACTTCCCCTCCCAGGGAGACACCATCGGTGCAGCATGGGGAGCAGGGAAGCAAGCCGGCTGTTGGAGCTGGAAATGGGGCTAGGAAAACTTGTCTCCTGCCTAGACATGTGGATGTTGGATATACACAGCTGGAAGAGGCAAACACAGTATGTCCTCTCCTATTACTTGGGCAATCTCCCCTGATTGGTGAACAAACCCCTTAAACCTCATGTTAGGGAACTCATCTTCTGCAAAGGGGACTTTGGATGGAGGACATGATCATCTCCAGCACTCTTTATTCCTGAAGGAGGCCTACTATTAGGATATCCTCCAGCGACAATCGCAAGTCACCCAACACTGCGTGATCCCATCAGGTAGTGCACTCCAGGCTGGTGAACTGTGCTCATATCGGTACCTCAACCCAACGGTTCCACTCAATCTACCATTGCACTGGTCAGCAAAGGCGTGCAAGGAAATTGCCACATCATGACCTACAAACAGGAAGGAAAAATGTACAGATTCCTCCTGGCCCATTACCTAAATGCCTTCTCAGAAAAAGATGGCAGCTGGCAGAATTTTGGGTGTGGGTCTATAAAGCTCACACACAAATCCAGGCCTAGGGTTGAGATCCTGACTACTGGATTGCTTACATACACACTCCATTCACTGTTGGCTTTTGGGCTACTTCTGTAGCAAAAAGGAGCCTGAAACAGAAAATACAGAGTGAAGGAAGAAGGAGAGCCTACAGGATGAAGGTTGAATGTGAAATACTTACTCCTGACATAGGGGTGTAGGCAGGAGGAGGGCTGTGTCCAATTTCACTCTAATAGGAAAGAAAAATGGAATGATGGATACATAGTAAGAGGTCACACGAATGAAACAAGTTACATGAGCTGTATGAGCTAATGGGGAGAAACATGCACATCGGTCAGGCTTCCTAACTGAATCCAAAATTCAAAGGATTCAATCACAGCAAACGTCTCACCAACATCAACTAGCCGTGTGCCTCACCCGTCTCAGGGAGGGCTCCTGAGCCTCTCTGGCCAGGAGAGGACAACTGCCACGTTACACCTGCTGACAGCTGTCTGGTGTGCAAGTTTGGGGAAGGCAGCTTGTACAGAAAGAATGACAGACGGTGCACCCAGCTTCAGAGGAAATGCAGGGCAGGAGAAGTGCAGAAAGTCTCTAGCTCCAAGCCAAGGTTTCCTCTCCCAGGGACAAAGCAGGAGAGGGATAACCAGGAGTGCAGGAGGGTGCAGGACTGACATCACAGCTAGCTTAAGTATCGCAGGAAAAACAGTCCCTAGGCTTTGGTAAACCCAGACAGCATGGCAGCTGCTGGATTTTGAGGCTCAAGTGTGCCATGGCCCTGCTGTCTCAACATGTACCACCCTTCCAACCTTACTTCTGCATCACAGGCTGAGAGGTTTTACTGAGAAGTTCAAAGGTTGTACCTCAACGTATCTAGGTACAGGTACTGGTTTCTGGAACCATCTCACACTGCCCCGGGGACCCTGAATTGCTGTAGCATCACCAGCACAGCAAGCGCATTTATACTTATTACATTGCTCAAAATCAGACTGTTTTTCAGGAAATGCTGATAATTTTTGGAGGAACATAAAAATAAAAAAATAAACAAAACTCCTTTATTTTTCATGTGTCTTCCTACTGCCAAAATGTTTTTTGAGACTTCAAGATCAGCATTCATAATTATTTTGTTTCCCAGTTTTGTTTCAAAACCCTTATTGTAATTCCCCTATCTCACAGTTGAGGGTAAGAAAAAGCCTGGGTTGAAAAAACTTGAGATAAATAGTAAGGAAAACCAAACTGCCTTAGGAAAGAGGTATAACCACTCTGAGAAAATTCCACTTTAGAAGATACCTCATTCATAAAAATCTGTTTCAAAAATCATGTCCACACAAAGAAACATACCAAAATTAAAGAAAAGAGGACATAGAACCTTACATAATAAGGACTGGACACACTAATAATCCTTGCCTTATAAATTCTTGCCAAAACATCAGGATGGCCACTGTCAAGTATTTTACTTTATAAAGGAATTGTCTGGGCTTAAGCAAAACACCTTAATTGGGAAAAAACTTAAAAACAAGTATAACCTTCTTAAAATGCAAGCTGTCTGGCTGAAGACCTTCTCCTGGTGACCAAAAATAAGCCCATTTTCCTCCATTTGAAACATCCTGCAGCCATTCTGTCACTTAGATTTAGCACCTTGTGTCTGAGGTGTAAACGTGGTGATGAGGCATTGATAGTGATACGCTCTGCTCCATCCCCATGAAAATTCATCTGTACTTATCCAAGTTATGACCTAAAAAAGACTCCAGATTGCAAATCACAGGGGTGCGGAGAAGCCTTTGTTAGATGGATTTTCTCTGCACCACCCATTAGCTATGCTTGAGCAGGACTCTTTCCACAGTCCTTTCCATGGTCTATCTGCAGACAAATGCAGTGCTGGAAGGAAAGAGGGGGAAGGATCTCATGGTCTCCGTGACCCCCCAGCAGGCCAGTTCCAGCACCCTGGGGAGGAGGAGATGGCAGTCTGAGCAGACAGCAAAAGAGCTGGGCAAGGAAAGTGGCGCTGGAGGAGCTGGCAGCAGGATTGGCTAGGAGCTCGGAATGGTGGTTTGCAAAACAACAGAGGGCCATGGCAAGTGGGGGAGACTGTGAGGAGCAGGGAGGAAGGGTTGACAAGTGACAGGAGGCTGAGTAGGAAGGGAGAGACAGCCTAAATAAGACCTAACCGTGCCAGGGAGAAAGAGGAGGTGCGGGGACAAAAGACAGCCTGATAGCACTGAGACATCTGCTGCTCTAAGAGGCTGGAGATAAACTTGAATCTCCACTGCTGCCAGCAAAAACTCTGGAATCAAACGGCCAAACGCTGGCCTGGTTTGGCTGGTGCTGAGGGAGCCGAGCAGCTGCCAGTCCACCCATATACAAGTGCAGAGCTCTGCCTTGTGCAGTGGGTGGCAGCTTGGAAGGCTCTGTGCACACCTAGTAGGGCTGAGGGCGGAAGGGCCTAGACGCAGAAGCAGTGCAGGCAGACATGATGATTTCACTAAGCTTTCACCAAAGAGCTCATTACATTTGAAAAACAGAGCTCAAACTTCAGCCCTAGGCCTGGGAGCAGCTCTGGCCTCTGACCTGGCTGTGGCTGCTGACAGCTGGAGGAGCGAGGAGGAGCGGACCGCAAAGTGCTGTCTCAGGCAGTACAGAAAGAGGTGTTAGAGGGTTGGACTGGACCGGCCTGGAGGCTTCAGTGCTGCCCCATCCGTGCACGGTCTGTGTTTCATGTTCTGCGTACTCATGCTCAGAACAACAGCAGTCAAGAATGGCTCTTCTTTCCCTCCTTGGATGATATGACCATGCTCAAGAGAGAAGATGGTAACAGAAGAGAGAAGAGAGGGCCCCTTACCAGAAATTGCTTTTTTGAAGGGAACAGACATCAATACACACCTGGATACAGCCTCTGCAGCATGACTGCAACTTGGCAGTCCTCTCTAAGAGGCTTGTTTGGGACTGTTGGGAAGGTCCCTTTAAACAGAGAGCACTGTGTAAAACAGAGATGCCCAGAGTGCAGGAGTCAAATCCCCTCAGATGGCCCTCACTTTTCCTCTGTACCACAGGTTTACTATCGACTTGTAATAACATGGGCAAGGACAGGTTACAACCCAGAAGGTGTTAGACAAACGGATGAGAAACATCCCCTGAGCCTGTCAGATGCTGCTTTGGAGTCCTGATGGTGGCTGTAGGATGATACACCGCAGAAGGTGTAATCTGCCTGTTCTTTATTTCAGTGAAGCCTTCTGTCTACTCCAAGACGATGGAGAAGGAAAGACTAAAAGCCAGGTAAGCAGTAAGCTTTGGTCTATGGAGGGTGATGAGGATTTAGGCAAACTGGTAATTACAGATAAGGTCAAGAGAAGAAACACAAGTGGTGATTACAGAGAGTCAACTCTTAACAGCGAGGAATCCAAAGCTCTGTTGGGAATCACCTACCTCCTTGTAAAGCTCCTCACCTTCCTTCACTACCACCTGCAGGCTGACAGACTCCAATGAGAGGATTGTTTCTTTTGGTTTCTAACATTGCTACAGCTCTTCTGACGGCACATGAGTGAAAAGAGCTGTAGCAATCCTGTGTTATTATTAAATGCTGGGGAGTGGAGATGGCTGCTGTCCGAACCAGATCATGCATCAGCTTATCAGACACTACACCAGCAACTCTAACAACTCCTTTTTTAGTTGGTACTACACCATGCTATATTACACACCTTTAATGTACATCTCTCTGTTTTAAGCAAGGCACTCCCATGAATTTCAACCTGTGATTCTGGACAAGTTAGGGGAGAGCTGTCTTCAACTATGCTTAGTTCACAGCCTGCAGTGATCTCTTCAGGGTAATTTAGAAAGACAAATCTGTTGTCAACAGGCTTTGCTTCAGTACACAGGGCTATGTTCCCCTGGCAGTAAATGTTTAGATGATTAGAAACTTAAAAAACCCAACACTGTTCTAGGATGGCCACATTAATTATCTGTGGGCATGCTTTGCTCCATCCTCATCACAAAAGGCAAAACCCACCATCCTATCTTTAGGTCTCCTTGGCTGTGACTAACATTTAAATACATACTGTGTAACTATAACAACATAATAACAGGCCCTCTTTGAATAGCCCTGTCCCGAGTCATGGGGAGACAATGGCCTAGCATTAATGCACTTATTGCTATTTTTGCTGACAAAACACTTCCCAGTCAGTGACCTGCCCATTAAGACTACAGTAATGGTATTTTCCTCATGCCTCCCCTTCAGCTCTGTGCTAAACATAGCTGTCTTGCAACACCCTTAAATGCAGAACCTTACCACTTGGCTCTTCTCCAAACCACTGGTGTCTGCACACTTTTTTAATTCCTTACTGGTTTTCCTCAGGAGTTAATACCCTGTGGACATGGTTCCCAAACAAGGAGGCAAAGAAAACACTTGTGATGCCAATTAGCGGGGTCAAAAATGTGATATAATTGTTTAAATGTCCTTAAATTGCCTGCTAATTGCAATGTGATGTGATCATTTTGCAGGCTTCCAAGATAAGCACTAAAAGCCCCAGCCAACTTTTACTGGTCAGGACACGAATCACACTGTGAGCAGAAAATACATTAGGACCTTACCAAGTAAAACTTAAAGAGCTTGATGTGTACTTGTAATCCAATTTACACGAGTGATAATTTTTTGTGGTTGCTTTTACACCTTAAATACCATTTTGAAAAAAAGACCTGATGTTCCTTTCCTGAGATCTAGATGCTTGGATTTCTGACCCTGAAATTCTGATCTCTAGCTTGTTGAGATGGACAAAGACTTCAGAGGCAGGTTGCTCAAAGACCTCACGACATAAACCTACTTTAAAAAGTCTCAACTTGCACACTAAACAAAAAAAAAAAATAAATCTAAAAAATCAATACCCATCCCCTTTTGCCGGTGTAATGTGCATTGTATCTATTATCCATTACCTCTGGAGTGCACATATCTATGGACCCTTAAACTCAAAGCGTCCTCCAGAAGGAGCCCAGCCTTTCCAATTGCCTGGGAGCTACCCTAACCAGAAATGCCTGAGATTTCATTCTTTATACCACATGACTGAATTTTAGGTGCACACATGACATAAGGAAGAAAAGAAAAAACAAGCATGTCCCCCCTGAAGGCCTTGTAGAGGGCCTTTGGTATTAAATACCAATGACATATCTGCTATTACAACCGCTAACGCTTGTGTAAAATGAGCCTTGGTAAAAGAGAGGTAAATAACACTTTTGTGAATATTGGCTTGCTGTGTTGCTTTCTATGAATTAATTTCATTTTCCAATTCTTTGCTTCTAAAATCTCCCAGAGGTAGATATCTCCTCCTTTATAGCGGGGACACAATATTTTCTGGCTGCATACTAAAGTGTAAAGAAATCAAAGCCTTGTTGGGTCCTGCCGCTCATATTTATGCAGTTGTGTGCCTTGTCTCTTCTCATTTGAGTCCAGCTTGAAGTATGGCACCCAGAGCTGTGTTCCTCCCCTGCCTGCATTCCAGCTCAGCCCACACCAGACCCAAGGGTGACCACAGCTGCCTTTGAAGCTGCACCCACAGCAGACTTCAGGTGGAAGTGATGTGACACTGCTGTGTGACTGTGGGTGGTACAGGTACCAAGCGGAAAATAAACAAACCTTTATTTTACACCATGGTCCGACAGTCCCCTGCTTTGCTTGCAAGCACAGCCTGTCAGCAGCACCCTTGGCTCCAGCCGCTAAACCCAACCCACCAGGCTGAGCAGCACTTGCTGTGAGCAGGGCTCTGGGAAGAAGGAGGGCTGATATATGCGAGTGGATCAGCATAATCCGTTTGGCAAGCTCCGGTGGGGCTGCCAGCAGAGCGCACAGCGCAGAGCTGTCCCACCAGCCCCGAGCAAACTCCACCTACATTTAAGGGAGCAGCCTGCTATTTACAACTGATCGGAACTGAAATTCAAATAGGAAAGACCACCCCAGGAGAGCAGCCGCCTCCACTCAGGAGCAGTCCCGCTCCCCTCTGCCCAGTGCTAACATCTTGCTCTGCCCTGCTTCAGAGAGCCCACAGCAAACATGTCTGAGACGAAAATCAAAGGGAGGACAAAACGTGTACCACGAGAGTGCTGTGCAGCGTTAAACAGGAATGAAGCACTGTTTGGATAGTACTGGCTAGGAGGCTTTGCAGACCTCTGGCGATTTCTGCTCCTGCTCACAGCACAGCCACACATAGAAACCAAGGATTAGACACTCCCCGGCTAAAGCGGATCGGTCCCTACAGCGCAGAGCACCTGAAGCAAGGCTGGTGTTCCCTGTGCTCTCTCTTCAGCCTGGGCTCCTGACCCTACATCAGGAAGCTCCATTTCCCCCACAGGCACTTTGCTCCAAGACTACGAAGAGAAGTTCCTGTTAGAATTGCTGCCAGGGCTTGGCACTAGACACGGGTCACAGCTGGCACCCTGTACCATTTCAGCACAAAGAAGAACAACCCCAGGATGCTGGAGATGTGCATCCCCTGAAACTGGTTTGGGTTATGTGTGTGTTTGTCCCTTGCATCACCAATTTCACGCACACAAACAGCAATGTGGCCCATCTGAGTTAGCGCTGCAAGGCAGGATATACATTATTCCAGCGAGAGGGAGGGGATGCCTATTATTCAGCAGCAAAAATAAAAAAAAGGTAGGATTAATGTACACAGGTTGTGGACAGTAGCTATGCAACAATTCACAGTGCCCTTAGTTCTGTGCCCATAAAATTCCATTGGGGATTGATGAATCTTTATTGGAAGTTATGAAGTCTCAGTCCCTTTTCCAGCACTACCCTTTCACAGAATGTAAGGACTGCTCCTTTCACAATTAAGACACAAAACACCCAGCTTACATCAGTGAGGAGGAAAAATAAATAGAATAAACAAGGAATAAGTCTTTTCTGCAGATAAGTTTTTTTTTGGTTGCTGTTTGTCAGAAGGGAGGTAAGATTTGGTCGCAGCTTGAGCTCTAACTCAGTTTATATAGGCTGCCTGCATCACCTGGACATGCCAGATCATGTCCTGGCAGTATGGTGGGTTTCAGTTATCCCTGAACTTGTTCACTATGTGTATGGATGTTTCTCTGGTGACCTGGGTTCAAGTCAGTCCTGGCTGACTTCATAGCTTCAGATGGGCCATTTAAAATTTTCTCTTGCACACCTTTCTCTCCTACCAGCAGTCTGTTTTCAGACTTCCAAACTATTTTAGAGCAGTCCATATGCAGTGGGACCATGCCCAGATCTGAATGCAGCATTCTAGGAGGAATTTAGTCTGGACTGTTAACAGTAAAGTGCATATATCACAAGCAGAACACGCCTAACAGTCTTGGCACAGTGGTATAGGAAACAACATACCGAAACACTGTACAGAATAGTTCCTGTGCTGTTACTGGGAAATACCAGACACACACCATATATTTTCAGTCTAACACTTCACCAAGTAGTGAAGTCAAAGATTACAAGAAGACAAATGAAAATAACCTGTTAAGCAATGCACCATGTGGCCACAAAACTCAGTATCCAGGCACGCTGACAGGGAAACGGTGGTGAAATGCTCTTCCATAGTCTGACCTCCTCTACCTGGGCTGTGAATAAAAGCACTACCATACAGTACAGCACCAAAAACTCTCCCTGCAATGCCCTATCCTCCTTGGATATCTTAATCCTTCCAACTCCGTAATGTCTGGCAAGCAGAACTGCATCTACCACAATATACAATTTGACCTGAGCATGACACAAGAGTGAAGAAGCAAGAATCCCCATTCCCTGTTTCTGTGTATTAATGCCCTGTGAGTGTCAAGCAGGAGGGCAGGAAGAGGGACGGCTTGAATGTGTTTATCTTTCCCTTGCAATCTCTTTTACTCCAGTATCATTCCTGTCACCCATGACTAGCTTTCTGTCACTCCTTTTTTAATACACTCTCCAAGATGTTTTACAGTAAATGGAAACCTTTAACACTGGGCCAGTTCCCCACAGTTTGGAAAAGACAACATACCATTTCCTAGCTGCTCTAACAATTCCCCAGGGGATGGAAGGGTCAAGGTGCTGCTCCTTCTCATATGCTGTCGCATCTGTCCAAAACACAGGAGCAGCAGCGGCTCCTTTTCTGTACAAACCTCAAGCTTCAAATCCCAAAACAGGGAAAGGATGGGGAACGGGACCAAAGCCACAACACAGTCATGATTTGTGATTGTGACATGACAGACCAAAAAAAAAAAAAAAGAAAAAAAAAAGAAAAAAATGCACAAAGGAAAGTTGATGAGCAACACTCGGAGCAGCAGCCCCCTCCTATGCAGCACGCTGCATTGACATGTTCCCAGTCTGTTTTATACAGTAATCAAAGGATATTCTGAGCCTCTCAAAATGCCATCAACCCTCATTGAGAATGAAATAGAGCACATCTCCACTGAAGCCTTTACAGCAGTAATCATTACAGCATGCTGGCCTGAACAGGGAGCTCTTACAGACAAAGATGGGTTTTAAAAATAAAATAAAAAAGCCTTCCTAAAATCTGAATAGAAACTTGATGATAATCTCCCAATTTTATTATGCAAGGGGGAAAAGAAACCTGTAATTGTGCACTCTTGGTCTCTTATAGCAAAGAATAGGCTTCTTGATGAAATGCTGAGTTGATTTAGAGCAGGGCTGAGGTTCTGGTGGCAATAATATGCTAAAAGAAATAACCATCGAGCTGATTTGGATAAAATAATCATTTTTTAACATTCTAAATCTAAACTTCATCTGTGCCTCCTCCCACTTCTCCCCACCTCATCTTTTGGAGAGTCTTTTTATAGCTTGGAGAATTTTTCCCCCTCCCCTAGCACAGTGTTTCACAAGAAAGGCAGAGCCTTTACTCTGGCTAACGAAGGGCAGTTTGGGCTGTGCTGGCATTTCTCCCCACTGTATGTCTGTGCAGACAGTACAGTATGTGGCAGAGGATGCTCAGGAGTCCTCCTGCTACCTCATGCTCCAAGTGCTTCTGCAGGAGTGCCACTGCCATGGGACACTGCATGACGCTCTGAGGCTCGTGAGCCCCAATAGTCACGGGCAGACAGGTGGCTAAATGACAGCTACTTGGAGCCCTGCCAGGTGTGCTTCCAAATCATGGTCCCTTGTATTTTCAGGTGCTTTTATTATTTTAGAAAAATCCCAAACACGATTCCGCAGAAATGGGCATTTTTCACTAACAATTTCTGTTTCAAACCTAGCCACTGAAGGAAAATTTTCTCCCAGCTCTCATAATTATTTCCTGACTCTTAGTCCACTTTCCCATCTACTGAATTATGTAGAGTTGTTTAGCTTGCTGTTTTCCAAGAATGCCTCATCAGTGCAGTGTAGAAATATTTATTACTTACTCTCTTTATATCTATTGACTTTTTTCTTTTCAGGAGAGAAAAGAAAATGGATCAGCTGTGAGCTCTCTTGACTGTTAACACAGCCAGCAGCTATTCATGGATTAAGCAGATGCTGCCTGATTTTAAACCAGTTTATATGAAAGCTCAATAAATTTACATGTCACGCATCAAGGTTTGAAGCAATAAACAGATACAGTCTCTTTCACCGACGCTGCGGAGCGTTAACTTGCAGTAGGTCTCACCAAGAAGTACTATGAGCTGGTGATTTGTTATTAAATATATAGTAAATGTGCACAAACTAAAATGTCATCCAACACTTTTGGAAAGCTTGGTTCTAAATCTGTATGCCTGAATCAAGGAGCCTGAATGTGACACAAAACAGCTAACGCATTAAAAAATTCCTGTTTTATGGCACTTGACCTGCAAAACCATGAGGCAATTTGAGAAGTTGGTCCTGACAATCTGTTCAGGCTGAGTAGGGCTTTATCCTTGAGAAACACTGCTGATTTCAGCTGGCCTGGTTGCAAAGCAAGGGACTAATTGCCATAAAGAACTTTCAAATAATTCTCTGTGAAGAGCCAGGCATCATCTATTCTGTTTGAGT
Source organism: Heliornis fulica (assembly GCA_013399135.1). Taxonomy (NCBI): domain Eukaryota; kingdom Metazoa; phylum Chordata; class Aves; order Gruiformes; family Heliornithidae; genus Heliornis; species Heliornis fulica. The sequence continues at coordinate 359,163 of VXBZ01006991.1, read as the reverse complement.
CCTCCATATGAATTTTCTTCCTTTTTCCTCTGGCAAACTTAGCACATTTTAAAAGGTATTTAAATACTCATATTCTAAGTATACATATTTTGTGAGAGGTTCTCCTTTTTCATGTAAATTATTAAGACTGAAATGATTTTTCATCTAATGTACTTTGCAGTCTATTTTCGCATGTTTATTCTTCCTAATTTGTTCACCCTGAGCAATAAAATTAGGGTGACTGGTATCAGTCTGGGTTCACCTCCAGCTTCCCATGGACTAGGATGGCCTTATGCTACCTACATTTCCAACAAAGACTAGAAATAAATACACGAGAATTTCCCCAAAGAAAAAAGAAGTTCCAGTAGATAAAATATTTGTGATGGTAGACTAGATACCAACAAGACACTAATGGCTACTGAGAACTGCTAAATGTAAAAGGCAAAGCAGAATTGGCAGGAGCCTCCTACCACCAGCATGTCATTAAAACTAAGGGAAGCAGAAGATTGGAAATTGAGATCTTGAAAGAGAGCTTGGTGGGACTTTCAGAATTACTCTGGAGGTTTGATGGCAGCAACTGCAGTGTCCAGTGCTCTGCTGCCTAGAATCTACTAGGAAAATACGCAAAATGTAGTATTTAGTGAAGGATATCTAGAACAGAGTCATGAAAAATTTAACTAATCAAGCAGGTTTTCAAGAAACAAGAATGCTAATAGAGGGTCAGTGTCATCTTCTGAAATGTTATGAAACCCTTGTGTCTAGTTAATTCACAAGTTCATCTGTTCTGGCACTGGAGATTTCATTGCAACACTTGAGTAAGGAAGTGACAGAGTCCAGTGGAAAGACCAAAAGTGACTACTAGGATTTTCAGGAAGTTTTAGATCACCTTTTAAAGAGAAAGAAATACAGAAATATGATGGGGAGTGGGGTGGGGGCAGGGTGTGGAAAGCACTCCACATCCCAAGACTGCAGTAGTAAGCATCAATCTGGCACAAAGAAGGGTGTATGGCAGACAGCAGTGGGGTCCAACCCTGGCTAGAGAGTCAACGTTAACTGCTGAGACTTTTCTACACTGGGATGTATTTTCCATCCCAACTGATATGATCAAGACAACCTTTCTAAAAGACAAACTCTACCCTCAAACACCATTTTTGCACTTGATACCGAAATTAAGAGACCAGAGACTGACTCTGGCCAGTATTACACCAGAAGGTTAGACAAAATGCTTGCCGTGGCCCCATCTAGCCGTGAGATCGGTACAAATACCAATTATCTATTGACTTTGGGGTGTAGTTTTATTTCTCCACATGTCCAGAACACACAGGCAGGAGCAGTTAACTTCCTTTTCCTACAGGAGAAGATCTGGGGACCAGACCTGGAAAGTGCCCCTCTGAGTTCTGACTGCTCTCCCAAATCCTCCCCTCCAGCTGTAACTGAAGACCGCAGTGCTTCCAGTCCCACTCCTCTTCCAAGCCTGCTGTATTTCAGTAGGTAAAGATCATACTAGCCCTCGAACACGACCTACCCTTGGAGCACTGCAGGTCCTTATGAAATTTAACCCTGTTACTTAACACTCTAACAAAACTCACTTAGTTCTGGTAGCAACCCCACTGGCTGAGTAGTCCCAACTGTCCGTGACAGGCTTTGGGAGGAAAGAAGCCACATGCCATACAGATGTATGGGTGAGGAACTGGCTGCTGGGCCTGGGCCCAGGGGGTGCTGGTCAGTAGGGCAGAGTCTGGGTGGAGACCTGTGACTAGCAGTGCTCCCCAGGGGTCAGTGTTGGGTCTGGTCTTGTTAAACATCTTCATCGACACCCTTGATGAGGGAAGTGTCCGCCCTCAGCAAGTACCCGATGATCCAAAGCTGGGAGGAGTGGTGGACACACAGGAATGCTGTGCTGCCATTGGGTGAGACCTGGACAGGCTGGAGAGTCGGGCAGTGAGGAGCCCCTTCTACTCTGCCCTGGTCAGGCCTCACCTGGAGTCCTGTGTCCAGTTCTGGGCTCCCTGGTACAGAACAGACAGGGATCTCCTGAAGAGAGTCCAGAGGAGGCTACAAAGGTGATGAAGGGCCTGGAGCATCTCCCCTGTGGGGAAAGGCTGAGTGAGCTGGGGCTGTTCAGCCTGGAGAANCCCTTCCAACCCCTACAATTCTGTGATTCTGTGAATGTGTGATGTGACACACATCTGAAAAACTCTAATGACCATCTCCTTTGTAATCCTGTGATCTGAAAATGGCTACCTTTCAAATTTAGAAATCAGAAGAAATTAATCATAAAGATAACTTCTTCCCCGGTCTCCCTCTGGAATCATCTCTTTATATGCAGACATAGACAGATGCTCAGCCATGAGACACCACCAGACCTAATGCTGCACTAGAGCTGCTGGAATGGGGCAGCAGACGCTACTCAGAGAACTGACCACTGGCTTTTGGCATACCAGAGCCTGCCTTAGCCAAGCAGAAGCATCTCCTTGGACATATGGATTAGACACCCCTGAGAAAAATAACTTGATATTTAATTGCAGGGTTGGCAGGTGCTTCCATAATATATAGCACATGGAATAAAATTACAGGGACAACATCAGCAAGTAATAAAGAGTATGGACAGTTTTCAGGAGGAATTAGCCAAGGATTTAGAGCGAAAAGCATCATGAGGTACACAGAGTGCCTTCTGTATTAGTATTATCTCTGTGCACACAGGACACTACTTGTTACAAATACCTGAATGAATCATCTAATGGCTGTGAATGTAGGACACTTGAGCACTAGCTGGGGTCCTGTGCTCATGGAAACACTGCTGAGGACTCAGCTTATCTCTCAGAAGCACAGAGCTTCTAAAACTCCATATTTCTAGAATATCTCTAGAGAACGGAAAGTAAAAGCTGGAAAAAGCCAAAGAGTTTCAGATGCAATGAAAGAATTCAATTTAGCTTAGGATGCTAATTTCTATTTAAAAGCTGCATCATTCTCAGGATGGACTCATAAGAGAGGGCACCATTAGAGTTAGAGTGTGTGCAGGCTTCTGCTCCAGGCAGCACAGGTCCCACAGCCGTGCTAGTGCAAAGGCAGTGTGGATGTGATGGAAATGCTGAAATTTCAGTGTATCTAAAAATATTCAGTATTTACCTTCTGTACATCTCAGTAATCCCTGGAGAAAGAAAGATGTGACACTTCCCAGGGAGAAAGAAACTCTCCAGAAGGTTTCCCTCTTTCCAGTCTTCTTTCTACAGGCTGCAGCTCTGTGCTATTAATTCATATCCAAATGGCTTTTTTCTTCTCATGGGAGGAAGAAGACAGGCAGTGTTTTACACAGACCCCATCCAGTGGTGCCTCTCCCAGGCAACAAGCTGCAAGGATTTAGGACTGAGATCATCCTAGAGAAGCTTCAGAGCTTTCCTTAGAAAGTAAATGCTCTTGCTATTCCTTAATTTCCTGACTAAGTGTGAGAAGGCTGCCCATCTCCCTGCTCCCTTCCTGCAAACTTCCGTCCCCAGTAGAGCCACTCTGCTGGAACACTAAACCATAAAGCTGTACTGTCAAGCACAACCTGCCCAGAGAAGGAGCACAATAGTCTGCCATCACCTGACTCTTTCTTCACTAAAACTACAATCAGAACATCAAAGGTGGGAAATACAGTATCTTTCATGCTCCTGATGCCTGAAGATGACATGAAGATCATGTAGCTCCTGTCTGTGTGTTTTACTTCACCAAATCACCTGGCAATCCTCCCATAAAATTTGATTTGCCAGACACAGTGAACAAAAAATGCCCATGCTGTATCAATTCATCTGGCATCTAGGGCTGTAATGACACCCTAATGAGTCTGTCCAATATTAATATTCACTACACCAAGCAAGCATAAATCACAGACTATCCAAAGGAAACACAAAGACAGAATCAAACTGCAGAGAGAGCTCTGACAGCATTTCAACTCTGTGTCATTCTTGCAGCTAACATCTATCTATACTGAACTATGCACAGCAGATACACTATTACTTTAAAGGTGCTGCTGTGTATTTTGTTTTTACATCAACATCAACCTTCACCGAAAGACGAGTTAATGTACCAGGAACCTTAGTGCTTAAGAAAAACAAAAGACAAGTATGTAGCTTTGTGAAGAGAGGAAAAAGATGTATTGCATCCAGAAAAAAAACCTCTCTGTAAAGGAAACCAGGAATGCTGAGAAACTGTGGGGCTTTCAGCTTGACCCTAAGCCCCTCCAGCAGCAAGGTGCTGCAGCCTCCCTGCAGTGTAGATGTACTAGTCTATATAGTAGTACTGGCAGTACATGTTGGAGATGCAGACCTGTCAGCAAAGCCAAGACTCAAGCTCAGCTGAGACACAGGTAAAGCATAAAGATTCTACAGGTCATCCTGTTATGGGACAGGAATCGGGATCCAATGACAGTGCTATTAGAAATTAGTTGGCTGTTCAATTGCAGCTTTTTTGCCCATCTCTTCTTTTGGCCTTAAAAACGTCCCCTCTATACAATAAAGAACACTTTAAAGATGGAAGGGGTGTAAAAATACAGAGCTGGGTGTAAGCTTTCTGTCCCTCAGCTGCCCTCTCTGATGTTACTTGGGTCAGAAAACAGCCCAGAATCTGAGAACTGCTGACAAAGGGAAATACCAGATTTGTTTAACATTAGGTTGTCATATGGTGCCAGAGAAAAATTCTCAGCAGTAGGACTTACTAAAGGAAGGATACAGTCTCACTACTGTCATTAAAATTGAATTGCAAAGTAAAGCTCCCACTGACTTTAGTGGTACAAGATCAGTCTCAAACCAAGACGGGAAATTGTGAGCTGTGGAGAGGAGACATTACATCAAGAATGTGATGAAGCCTCTGAATGGCAAAAATAAAGACACAGGATCTCTTTCTACTGCTCTGCTGACTTCAAGGGGATCACATATGTGCAAGGAGCTGCGTCAGTGTGGCTTAAAGTTGGGCAGAGTTTATGAGAAAGATATTTAACAATAACACGTTAATAACAACAACAATAGCAATAATAGTAGTGTGCTTTCCATGAATATTCCAGTGAGTGTGTTGGGTGCCTTTATTCCAGGAGTTTTGTTGGAACGAGTTCTCTCAGCTTGCATGGCACTAAAGACAGGGCAGAAGGAATTGTTGAAAAGGCAAGTCCGTTTCCCTGTCAATCCTGTACCCCAGTGTTTCCAGCAACTATGGGAGAGAGATGAACACAGCAAACCTCACGGGTCTGACTCTGCTCTGTCGATAGCAGGTTTATGTAAACAGTAGTGTAAAACTGAGTTACAGTGATTTACATCAGCGTGGCAGTGAGCACCTTTCAAAGGTAACTACTGCTGCTTCCTTCTTTTCTCAGAAGCTGGCAGCAAGGGAAACAGAACCTCTCCAGAGACAGCTAGGTTGCCATGAAATGCCCTGCTTATTTCTAAATTATGGATCACCCCCTTCACTGTCTTTCAGTGATGCAGAAGAAACGCCAAGTTTAGACTGTGAGACTACAACCCAGACTCTTCAAAAGACCACTCTAGTCTCTTGCCTCTAAAACCATCGGCAATTCACGTGAGCTGGTGAATGAATCCACCTCATCTCCCCCAGCTCCCCCGAAAGAAGAACTGCATTTCCTGCCCTGACAGGGATGTTCTGAGACCATCATGCTAAAACACACACCTGTGATGTTACAGGTTACAACTCAGGATGTTACAGGATAAACTCAGGCTTGTGAAGAAGGACCATGAAAGCATCACACACCAACAGAAAGAGGGGCTGGGCCTGAAATCCGGCTCCAGGCACAAAAGCAGCATTATCTGTATCTCCCAGCTGCCCTCAGTCACATCATGCCAACCCTATCAACACAACAGGATCGCAGGGATGGGAGAATGAGAGTTAATGGCTTCCTGGCCAGGATGGGACACAACTGAGAAACAAGGCTGCTTGACTTCACAAGCCTCAGCTGTGCTTTCAGGACAGGCAGCTCATGTTGAGCCTTTGTTCACTCAAGGCTGAGCTATTAATTCAGAATTCACTGAGATACAATGAACAGGGAACCCAGTGACAACATTTTTATAGCCACTCTCCTTACAATGGGAGCTTGTAATTCCCAAGGCAACTCTGGCCTGTGTTTGATGAGTGCACTTAAATCTCCACCTGTGCTTTCATAATAACCGGTATTTTCTGTTGGAGCTTGCTCTTACCCTGTTGGAATCAATTCTTGTCCTGGAGGTGTAGATGGGAGGAGGGATGTTGAAGGCTTGAGGAACAAGATACTCTTCAGCATCCATCATATCTTCCAGGTCTTCCTCATCGAGAAGGTTTTGGAAGAACTTGCTGTCATTTGGGCTTGGGAGCTTCATACGATCATCTCCCTAAATAGGTTGCATTGAGAGAGGGAAAGGGACAAAAGATGGATTAACTTGCCAACAGGGAATTCCAGCCTTCTTCATGCCCTGGCAGACAGGCTGCAGGGACCACATGAGCTACTATGTTTGCTCAAAAGAACCACATCCACATCATTTGTTCTGATTTTTTTACTGGGAATATGATGACAGGAAGGGAATAACCGCATAAATCAAGCAAAGGCATTTTTTGGCATTATTCTGATCGAGCCTTTATTCTTTCCTCTCTTTTTCCCATACAATCTCAGTTTCTGACCCAAGTTCTGTCAAGACCTGATATATTTTGTGAAATATCTCATCTATTCAGGCTCACATAGCTGGGTAAATAACATGAAAACTGCTGTGTCTGGGTGTTTGCTTTATTTTAATTTGTATTTTTAGGGACTTGGAGGCTAAATTTCCCTCTCATCCATATGGAAAGTTCTGAAAAATGTAACAGAACTGAAAGCAATAAAAATCAAACCAGGCAACAACAATGATCTGTATTTTTATTGAAATAGCATCTATGAGCCAGAGAGGCAAATCAGGGCTGAGCTTTTCTCGGTGCCACACAACATCACAAGAGGCAGCCCATGCCCGACACCTCACAGCCCATAGAAATAATGCTAAACTTAACTGCATGGCTAAAGAATGACCTCCCACTCTGCAAGAATTATTATGTTATGTGTGGAATCCAGCAGGGGATGATGGCTGTGCTACAGGGTGCCCAATAGCAACCCTGTCATTCATGATTGCTTCTGGGGGGAATGGGGAGTCATAACGGCAGAGATACCAGTGCACTGGTGTTACCCTGGTTTCCAAACAGGGAATGAAACAGCCTACCATGAGACCAGCACCGGACCCAGAAGCAATCTGCAGACATAAAGTGTTAGTGACTGTACTCCTGGAGGCTCTTCAGCTAGGAATTCTTACATCAGTGTGAAGCTAAGGACCAGCTGGATCTAACTGTATTCCATGATGTTGAGCAGATACAGCAAGAAATACTGAAATATTGCTGTGAGAGTATTATAATACAAGCTTAGGATTTTAAAATTCATTATTATTATTTTTGAGCCACTGCCCATTCTTCTTCATTCTTGAACAGTACCGTGGTCACTGCTTGCTTTAAGTTCAAAAGCACTTTAAAGAGTTTCAAAGACAATCCCCTTAGCAGTCTGCTTTGGTAGACAGAATTCCTCCCTTCCCCCCATAATGTCGCAGAGTTGCTTACCTGAATTACAAGGTACCTCTGAGGGTCTCGAGCCATTCTAGAGAATTCAGCAGCCAGCTCCTTGAATTTCGGACGACTGTCAGCATCAATCATCCAGCCTGGGGATAGATGAAAGGTGAGAAAGAAAACAGTTCATTGTCAAGGGAAGAAATCATTCACTTTTTAAAGATGCAAAAGTTTAAAGTGAAAATATGTCCTTGATAGCTCTGGCCTAAAGAAAAGATGCAATAAAGAGCCTAGAACAAAGGAAAGCTGGAACTCTTTGATGTATCTAAAATGGAAAACATCTGGTCTTGGCCAGAGAAGACAATGTTCCACACTGCAACTATTTCTTCTGAATTTGCTCTGAGCTCCTGTTCCTCACACCCAAAATAAAGGCTGTAACAATGTCTTGTAATTTTCTGTGTCTATCTTGACTATTTTGATGTCAGCTCTGTCTTTTATTAGGATGTGTCCAACCTCTAATATGATGAATCTGATCTCATCCGAGCCTAGTGGATTTACTACAAAGCTACTACTAAAAGCAATTCTACTTTAACTGACCTACTGTACCATCGTGACTTGGATTAAAAAGAGCCCTTCAACAGATCTACAGGATGAGTGACCTCACATCCACCTTTCAAGTACTTCTGCATTTATGGGTCTGCATCGTTAAGGCAGAGCTCACACAAGGCATTAATGCTATGTTACTCGAGTAAGGATGATTCTTTTGTCCTTCACTCTCCAAGAAACATTCCCTGGGAACAGCAATTCTCAATCCCTGCTAATGCTTTCTGCAAAACAAGCAAGAAGTATCGGCAGTCCTCACCAGCAACTAGTTTATCTCAGTGTCAGCTTTCTCTAATGGAAGATCCTATCAGCAGGTTCCCAGGAACATGTTGGCACTTGCTAGGGAGGCTAAACGAAGCAGGCCTTATCTCCTTCCTGCCCGTTGACTGAAAAAGCGACCAAGGCAGGAAAAACAAAGCCACCACGGCTTATAAAGGGTTTTACACAAACATTACAGGACTAAGTTTGTATGTCTAACTGTGACTTTCCCCATCTACTAGGTCTTCCTTTTGCCCATGGAGATTTGCCTCCAGAAATCCTATCAGATAGCATATTTTTACACTCAACCAACATGAATCCATTGCACCCATGGCCAACTTCCATGCAAAGTACAACTCTTGCCAAAATGTACGTTATTTACCTCTTCTAGTTCTATCTTCTTTCAGTTTTTGTAAACAAAGCAAAAGGTAACGACCATATAAGATGGTTGAGATGTCTGTATGTTAATCTCCCTTAAATTAAGTCAGAAACACCAGAGAGATGTTCCTAATTCTTTTTAAATTAGAAGCATAGCCTTGGAGGATACTGTCACTACTGTGGGTATCTTGGAGATAAAAGGGGAGGGAGCAACCATGTGAAGACTGTTTTCTTTTTTTTTCTAAAGTAAAAATATTCATAAATTATTGTATTAGGCTGAGTATGATAAAAAAATTATCCTCTCTGTAGCACTTCTTGTATTAATTTAATTTCACTTTTTATTATTACTGTTGCAATCATCATTCTTGTTGCTAACAATAAAACATTCATGCCTTCCTCAATATTTGGAACCAGCATTTCTCCTTACAACCTTCACTGACTGGGTATCCATGTACCATAATTATGTTTAATACTATCTCTTTTAACATCAAAATCAATTGTCATGGAAATGACAAGGGTTTACAATAACAATCACACGATTTTGACTTCACAGCAAGAATACGAGATACCATCTGACAGTAATAAGAAGCTGAGCTAACTCAACCCTTCATGGTTAAATTCATATCTCTTGCAATTGCTCAAAATGTGCATACAGTATTTCAATGGAATTTACAGTACCTTGGGAAGCATTTGTTTTGGAGTATTCTGCCCTATTACCCAGCAACCTCAGAGACCAAAGACAGAAATGTTCTGAACTAGTTTTCCTCTCGCACTGAGCACTGGGATATTAAACAGGATAATTACTCACACTTCACCATCACCATATAAACATCAATAGTGCAGATTGGAGGCTGGGGCAACCGCTCTCCCTTCTCTAAGAGGTCGGGGATCTCTCGAGTTGGGATTCCATCATACGGCTTCCCACCAAAGGTCATGAGCTCCCAGATAGTGACTCCTAGATGGAAAAAAAAACAGTGTTAATATCTGAGGTCATACTACTCAGATTCATTTACAATTTCTTACAGGAGAATAATCTATCCCAGTTCTGCACTGCAATCTCTTCTTCACTACCAGTGCCTGTAAAAACACTGAAGCTCAGTCTGCCTTTTGAAAAGCTCCAGAAAATGGTGAACCGGCACTTTGTGTGAATTTTCAAAACCAACTCCCCTCATTTTTACTAGTGTGAGAAGTGGCATGATAGATCCGAGGCACAGGAGAAAGGTCTAAGACAAATAAGTGGTGGTAAAGTAAATGGATGCAATAACAAAAGAATGCATCAGGCACTTTTATCATATCAAAAGGGAAGATGAATGGCTAATGTACCCTATTATTTTAAGGGAAAAAACCGCAGATGTTCCCCAGGTTAGAGCATCAATTTCCCAGAAAGGTACAGCACTGAGTAACATTATGTCATTGTCTTCGCCTTGTAAGTCATTCCCAGCCACCTGTGTTATTTTTTTTCCTTAAATCACCTTATGGATATGAGTTGTGATAGGGTGGTGCTTCAAAATCAAGATTCTCTTTTTGAATCACCATAGAATTTGTTTTGGCATTGGAGCTGGAATTAAAGAATATATATCACAAGTAACAGTATCCATCCCCAAACAAAATCTTAAAATGCTGAAAATGCTGTTCTTGTGCCATTTTAACTTACACTTTTATTGCAAAGGTCATTTTAAACACACTGCCAGATCATTAATGATATTTCACCATATGTCATGCTAACGTGAACAGTGTTGGGCAAAACTCCCACGTGTATAAACCACATACTTATTTCACCCTCGTTCGCTTTGTTATTGATACTCAGTAACTACAACCCATCCATTATTTTTGGTCTTGTCCTTTGTGATTATAGAAATTCTGTGTTTCCCACATTTGAAATGAATTTCATAAACAGAGGCACATTTTCATCTAAGTGATGAGGGCTGTACAGAATTTGAGGAGCTTTACATGATCTACTTAATTCTAGTATGTTTTCTCAGCTGAATAGAAGAGGACAGCAAACAGTGTCTTTTGCTGCTACCCACAGGTAAAAGTGAGTAATGAATACAATTGTACACCTTACTGTTTCAAAATGATACAGCAACAAGAAATGCAAGTAGGAGTCCATAGCCTGTAACTTGCACTTATAAAGGTCTACATGACTTTATTACTATCAGCTGAAGTAGATAAACAGGCAGACAGTGCAGCAGACGTTTGCACAACAGCATAACTGGATTACAGAATTAACAACAGTAAATGAACATCTCATTTCTCAACTGTGACTTTTTCTGTTGGTTTGTTTCTGTTTTTGGTTTTTTTTCCCGTGTGTGGAGTCCATGTGAGCTGACCTAACTGATTCCCATGTTACCTGTGAAATTAAAGGGATGCTTGTTTTAGTTCGCTTGGAGAGCTCGTCTCTTTCTTTTCTTTCTCATACTGTATTTGCTCTGTATTATGACAAATTCCCTTTTATCTGACTGTAGGTACAGAAAGTCCCATAAGCCTGAAAATGTTTTTTGACATTCACGGCTTTTAGACTTAAGATTTTCAAAGGACTGCTGAAAATTATGACCTGCAGCTGTATTTTTATGAATCTGTGGCTGAGCTGAAAGAGGCCTTCTTCTGTCATAATAATCAGCCAAACTGCTACCAGACCAGACCTTATGGCAGTCATTCCCTGCAGGGACATCATGGTAACGTATTTTAGTGAGCAGGGAAGGAACACAGGAGACACGTAACAATTGCTGTTCAGAGGTACACATTAAAAACAAACAAACAAACAAAGCAAAAACCACTGGAATTCACTCCTCTAGGAAGAAAGAGGGTTTTAACACAGAAAAACAACTTTATTTAACGCTTTAAAAGAGACAAATTTTTAAACTAGTCACATGAAGACTTACCATAGCTCCAAACATCACTCTGATGGGTAAATTTCCTGTAGTGTATGCACTCCAGAGCCATCCATTTAATTGGCATCTGGGGGAAGACAAGAGAAACATAACCTTAGAAATATAACATTCAAACAGTACAGATAGATTCTCATTGTAAACATCAGCTTCCTCTCTGTTCTCTTTTCCACCTGCAAGCTTGGAAAGAAGCGACACTACCCATCTGAGGAAATGGTTGCTCCTGCTCTCTGGAATGTCCTCCTGCCCTTAAAACATACAGAGGTGAGAAATATGGACCAGTTATTTACATAACTTCACAAATTTTACTGATTCACATGTAATAGAACAGCTCACTTTTTCATCATACCCAGGTAAAGATGGGACCAACACCCAAACTACATCCCTAAAGCTGAAGTGCAGCAGAGGAGGTGGAATATGGAATATGGACACTCCTTTGCCTCAACAGTTTGCAAAACCAGACACTGCTATCTTGCCCGCTCCCTAATGAGGCTAGTTAATAACGCAGTGTCCATAGTACTTCACAGTCCACATCATCGTTACCATCAGCACAAACAGGCAACAGGGAGAATTTACAGTGCCTAATTTCTAACCCTAAAATACTCATTAGGAACTTGGCCTTCACAGCTCTGTGTCGTTACAGCAGTGAGAAAAGTCACTCCTGAAAACAAGTAAGAAGTCCCAAGAGAACCTTTGGTTCTGCATCACCCCAGTGAGAATCTCGTCTCTTCTGACAGAGAAGGCTGCGTAGGCAAACACAAACCTGGGTTTGGCATAAAGGTTCAGTTGGTGTTAAAATGAGATTCATGCTGATTGCTATTCCTGTGCTGGCCTGTGAGGCACACTCCTGCAGTCCATTAATTTCTAATGGACAGACATTAAAGCCTGATTTTTACCTGGCATGCACTCATATGGGTCGCCTCTACTTTGGAACTATGGGAGATGTACTGGAATAAACCAGAGAGATACGTAACTGCATGCAAAATCTGAACAGATTGTGGGTGTAAAAGCAGAGGATGTGTCTTCATTCAAAATCTTATGAAAATACCTTCCATGAAGTTGACTAATGAACATAACCTATACAGTTATGGCAAAAATAGCACTCTCTAATAAAGGTTGGCTTAGCACTTGCAAAGGCAGTTCATCCTCCTCCACTAAACTCTGACGAAATGTATTGCTTTCATTACCATTAAATATGACTGGATCGTTCCAAACTGGAACAACTGCTGAAGGGGCAAATGCATTGCTCATCATGGGATAGGTCAGGTTGGAAGGGACCTCAGGAAGCCTCTAGTCCAACCTCAGGTTCAAAAAGCTATGAGATCAGACCAAGTTACTCAGGGCTTTATCCAACCTGGACATGGAAACTGCACCACCTCCCAGGGGAACCTGATCAACTACTTGATTGTCCTCATGGTAAGTTTCTCCTTTCATGCAATATGAATCTGTCTTAGCATTCTTTCAATGCAACTTCAAGCTGCAAACATCTTCTAGATCTCACAGGAAGCTTCTCTGGACCTGGGAAGTGAAATATCTGATGCATAAATCCTACTCCAGAACTCCCAGCAGTGTGATTGGCCTCACAGGTCCAAGATACCATCGAACAGCTGTGAGAAAACAGCTGGTTTGCAAAGACCAGCTCATTTTCTGTCATTCACTGGCTGATGAAGGGAAGAGACAGAAGGGTTGCTGAAGAGGGGATTAGAGAACTGAAGGAATCAGGGAAGACTGCCAGAACTCCACCTCTCCTTCCAGGAGGTCTCTTTACTGGGGAAACGGGAAAGCACCGGTGACTCCTTTCAATCTCTTCACCTCATTGACTGAAAGGCTGATGTAACCCATGCAACATCTGCCAAGGGCAGCAGCCACACAAACACGGCAGCAGTCCATCCAGAAGAAAAGCACATGCTGGCAACAGCTGTGTGTGCCAGACAAGGGCATGAGTGAGTGGAGAAAAACACAGATAGCAAATAGACAGAATGCAAACTGAACATTCTGGAAAAGGAATGACAGGAGAGGCAGAACCCCTTGGGATTTTGTGACAGGTTGAAACGTGGAGTTTCAAGATGTTTTGGGAGCAGCCAGCAGCAGTATGTATTTACAGCCTTCAGAATTTTATAATGCATTAATGTGAAGGCATTAGAAAAGGGCTGAGACACTGTGTGGATGTTGTGCAGTGTGCTGAAAAGTACTATGGGAAAATGGTTTCAAAAGTATCCTTAAGTAAGCTTTCTAGAGGCCTGGCATTCAGCGTGGTACTGGAAACCTGGATGCAAGACACAACATATGCAGGCTCTTCCAGTGTGCTAGAAGAGGTGGCTCTTTGCTGAGCATAGTAAATTCTCATATGCTACAAATGCAAATGTGTTCTGTGACTTTCCTTTTGCTTTCCTGGAAAATTACTTGTCCGGGAAAATGGGACTGCGAGTTACTGAGGTCTATATTGGCCAGAGAAAGGGGCTTGACAGGAGTGCCCTAGGACATCAGCTCTGATGGCTTCAGAAGCCATCAAAACATGACACAAGTGCAGCACATGAACAAAACCTAATTTTGAGTGTGAAAACTGTTCAGACAATTGTATTTTGGCTCTTGGAGAAGCTCACCGAGCAAAAAATGATCAGCTTTTATGTGTGCTGTTACAACAGTCTGTTAAATACTGACAGACTTTTTACATAGATAGTAGTCCTGTAAGGGATACGATGCCCTAAAGAGTAACTTGGGGAGCTCTGTCACAGTGTGACATATTTACTTCCAGACACGTTCAGTACTGACCTTCCCTCCATCAGCATTATACTCCTTCTCATCGCCTTCCAGAAGTCTGGCCAAGCCAAAGTCAGTGATCTTCACATGGTTTGGTGACTTCACCAAGACATTACGGGCTGCCAAGTCCCGGTGGACAAGTCTCCTCTCTTCCAGGTACATCATTCCCTGTAGCACAAAAAAAGGGAAAATAAACTTAGTAAGTCTTACATGTTTTTTTAGACTACTCTTCACTGGTGACATGTAAAATTTCTGGTTCCCTAATTAGTGTTCACAATAAGAATATGCCCTAGAGGGCAGAAGTTTAACATTGCCCTTGCTCTGAGCAAGAAGTGGGATTAGATGACGTTAAGTTCCTTCCAATGCAAATGATTCTATAAGATTCTATGGCAATTACCAGAGGATACAAACCCCAAACAAATCCCCACAGACACCTCCTTTAATTTTAAAATCTGGACACGTGAGACAAATAAAATAAATACTACAGCCCTGTTTTTCAGACATAAAATCTGAAGACATAAAATGTGAATTATAAAATTGGGATCATAACAATTAATCAATTTAGCCAGAGCCCCACAGAAATTAGGCCAGAGTGGGACACAATCCCATCTCTTCTTTGTTCCAGGCAAGTGTCTGATTCAAATTGAAGCTTCTTATCCATTTCCGAATGCTGCTAAGTTGGACACAAAATTTCACTACCCTCAGTGGATTTGAAGGAAAATAATCCTTTATTCTGAGTACTGTAACCCACTTGCTTTTACACTTCCTAAAAATTTTGCATGCAGTCTTATTATAAGAGATGGCCACTAGATAAATGTCCGTTTTTTTTAAAGGAGCATATATAGAAGTAGTTTTGTTAACACGTCCATCCAGCTGCCTTTAAAGATAAGGTACCATAGACTCAAGTTGGCTGGCCTTAACCTTATTCTTACTCTGATGAGAGACTAAGCATCTGCCATCAGTGTGAAAGTTTATGTGATGCTGTGTGACACTGAGATGAACACACAAGTTTGGTCTTATTAATTATATGACACACAAAGGCAGGTTACAAGCCTATAATTTCATTAAAAGGCATTTATGACATTAAGCAACATTATAAGAACCTTAAGATGAAATTACACACTTCATAATTACCCTTAAGATATCTCTTAATATATAGTAGCTCTGTACAATAAATACGGTAATTTTTAAAAAGTCATCACTGAATACCAAAGAGATCACATTATGCCGTGATATAGATAACAATTCAGAGAGTCACATCTACTGACTAAAACAGCCTGACTACTCAGTGTCATGGGCCAGACTGCAATCCCTGTCACAGCACAAGAAGCTCCCATGCTCCTATCCCCACACAGACCCGGAGGACAATGCCTATGAGTAAGCCACCACTCATGGTCACTGGGCCAGAATGTAGCCCCTTCTTGGCAGAAAAGGGACGTCTTTACAAAACATCAAGCAGACCTCTGAACTTCTGGGGCTTTTAGGTGAAATATTGCAGTGCAAACACCACTGAAAGGTTGGAAAATATGTGGGAGAATGTTTGGCATAAACACTATTTCATTTTTAATGTGGTAGGCTCTGCTGCAGTCGACGTGAGGGTGGTTTGAAAGGGGACACAAGGACTATTTGGCATAGAGCAAATGGAATAATTTTTTTTAAATTACTGCTACTTGAAGCAAACACACCCTCCTGCCAATTGCAAATCAATACTTTTGGCTGTTGAACATCAGAACTGCTAGTCTTTGAAAGCATAATGCTTTTCGCCCTCAAATTAAAACCTATAGAAAAAGAACAAATAAATCTCACAGGTCAAACGACTGTGAGTCACAAAACACACAATGGAACCAGAGGCACCGTGACTTAGCACAAGAATTACCACCTGAAGAAATCCAACCACAAAAAGACACCACCATCAACAGACCCTTTGTAACAGAGGAAAAACAACTGCAAAGTGGCCCAGGAAAATTCAGACAGGCTGGGAATTTATACAGCTCCCATTTAACATCTCTACCATCCAACAGTAACCAGCAAGCATTTTGGGGAGCATCATCATTGCTCATGCCAGGTACCCTAGGATGTAGGTGGACTACAGCAGCCTTCCTGTCTCATGTCCCTCCCTTTCACCAGGGGGTCTTGAAATCAGCCTGATGAGATGTCTGCAGGTGGGTGCCTCAGAAAGCCACTGAGGCAGCATTATGCCCATGCTGGGTGGGACTGAGCAGTGCATACAGGGCTCTGTAACTCTTTGGGGAGCAGCCTCTGGCCCACAATCACACATCCAGCTTTGTTGGGCTTAAAAATAGTGAACTTAATTTTAAGGGTGGCCTCAGGGTGTCCCTAAATAGTCATTCTTCACCCATCAGGAATCACACTGGTTCTTTGCAGTTCCTGAAAGCGCTGCCCTTGAAGCCCGGGCTGCAGTCATGTATAAACTCACAGGCACCCTTGTGCTCCCCCCAGATACTTCTCTCCTGCAGCTGACAATCTCTTCCTTCAGCTTCTGTGGGATTCACCACCTCTCTTCAAATCTTGCATCTTTCACTGCGAAAGAACTCCCTTCCTGAACAAAAAGTCTCATGGTGCTGCTTACACTTCCTTCCTACTTAGTTTAAGAAATATCTCTTTTTTTTTTTTTTAGATGAACAGAAATACTTCTGAAACTTCATAGGTTTGACATAACTTCCAATATCGTTATTTGGTCAAAATTCTCAATACCTCAGAGCAAAGCTGGGGGGTGAAAAGAAAGGTCCAAACCTGCAAATAGATCTTTGTAGGCAGAATCTGATGATGAGACAAGAAACCAGTGGATTTCATGAGAGACTTCTGTTGGTATCAGAATACATTATGCCCAAATAAAATTGTCCCTTTTAATAGATTAATTTGTACCTATCAGCACTGAAATGACACAAAGATATCGCAGATTTCTTTTGGTAGAAATGAAAAAATAGAAATTCTGTCTTATTAAAATCAAAACAGATACCCTGTAGCTTCATCCTCCCCTCTTTAGGTAATGATGGCAGGAATGGATAGTAAGGTGTCCACAAACACCCCTCACTGAAAGAGCCAAACCATCAAACCATTAACCATGCCTCCCTTGGCCTTATTTTAACTTCTCTACATATTTAATTTGCAAACACTTTTTAAACATGTAGGCTAGCGCTTCAGGATGTTTCACTGTTTACTCATTCAATTCCATTTATTTCAATCCTGTGCTATTATTTAACATTGTCTTAGTAAGATTACATTTTATTCAACCAACTTCATACTCTCTAATGAACTAAAAAGATACCTAATCACCCACCTGAATACTGCTCCTAAGCAATACTTTCTTCCCTATCCACAAAGAGGGTAGAAAGAGCTGTCTGTGTATCGCTGTACTTACAGTTTACTTCACCTCTGTCAAACAAGTTCTCAGGGCTTTTTCCCACCTCTGTAATCTGCAAAGCTAAAAACAACCCATGTAGGGTTGACAGATACAAAATCCTCTGCAGGTCCATGACCTGCAGAAATGTAAATCCTCTTAGGAATACCCAGTGTAAACATGGTTTGTTTTCCTGATATCCTATCAACAAGTTTTAAAGGCAGATGCTGGTTGTGTAAGAGAAAAGGTATATATAGGTTTTCAACAAATGAGATTACACAAGCAGTATGGAAACAACCTACAAATGGGAATCCTACAGCATTTGCTGCAGCAACATTGTCTAAACATACATTATGCCCCAGTTCATCCTTTGAAGGCATTTTCTAACCTGGCAGGAAAAGTGCTTTGTATGCATCTCCCATCTTTTGACATGACACAGAGGTATGATGACAAAAAAACACTCTCTACACTACATGGCTGGTGCCATCACCACCCAACAAGCTCATGATCAAACACCAAGAGGGCATTTTATGTGAGTTACAAGGCAGAAGCACAAGAGACCCCAGACCCTGACAGTGCAAAGGGATCTGTTTGTACAAGTGACACTTCAAAGCCCAATCCAGAAGAGTCTGTGCTGCGCCATTTGAGGTGTGACCTGGGGGAGGAGGAAACGAGGCTGGGGAAATGAAGTGCCCTTCAGGACTTGTCCAAATTGAGCTATGCAGATCCAATGTAATTATTGAAGCATAAAATGTCCAGCTAATAACAACCCCCACACTTCAGTATATGTATTAGAATACCCACAACAGGGTGGGACTTTTATGCTAGAACCACCGAAAAGAAAAAGTTTGCCATTAAGCCACTAAGGATCAGTTGTCCTATTATCTCTGAGCCCAGACTCATCTCACACAAACACAAGAATTGGCCATGACCCACCTGTCACCAGTACTTCCTCCACAGCCACAGCAGAGGTTTCCTCACAGAGAATATCATTAGAAATGCCATTACTGCAAGGATCCTTTAACATAAAATCACTCTCTGAATCAGCACCTAACGCTATCAAGAAGTCAAACGGCCACTGCAAACAGCTGTAACACAGATAAGTTGAGGATGTCCCTTTGTAACTTCAGGATGAGCAAGGAATAACCTCTTATCTCTCACAACTCCATCCCTATCCTCAGCCAGTACCAGAGTCAGGTATGAGGATAAACGTGGATCCCTCCAGCTGGACATACGCAGCAGTGAAACTGCCGGCAGCCTAGATCCCTTCTACCGTGTGACTATGCAGCTGGGAACATGCAATGCTCCTTCCAGAAGCAGGCACAGATGCCCTTCCCAGGACTCTGATCAGTGTTAAAGGTCTTTTGCCTACACAGCTACTGACCTGACCTGACCTGCCCATGTGTTTATGTGTTTCACACAGGCTTGCAGCAGCACCAGGGAAGCTAATAGCAACGCTGAGGGCTAGGAGAACAGGCTTGTAATAAGGCAAGACAGCTTGTTCAAGGAAGGGAGGGAGGTGGACAGGAAAGATGTAAATGGCTACACTGCTAAGAATTTCCTACATGTCACTTTCCAGCCTTGATAATTTTCTATGTAATAACTAGAGGGAAAAAACCCAGTAGTTCTACTAGCTGAGGTGAATCCTGATCTCTACCCATCAGTTTGCTCTTAGAGCTGGCTAGAAATAACAGAGAACAAAAATTATCTTGTTGAACAGACTAAAAGTTAAATCATTAAGAGCTACAGCTGAAGAAAAGGAAGTCTTTCCCCATTTTATGAGGGGATGTGAAGCCTCCGGGACTGTGGACAGATTGGGTATGGTTGTTTCAGGTACACATCTTCCTGAGAAAAATGACAGGCCTGAAAATGTGGTAACATGCTGGCAACAACCTGGAGTGGGACAGTGGAAAGGAGACTTCATATCAAAAACTGCATGGAAGGAAAGAAGACAATGAGATGGGACAGCTTTCACATCTTTCAAAATGCTGAACCGCACTAGAAAGTGTCCAAGTAGATTCATAAAATATTGGGTTTTCCAGTGCTGTAGACAACTACAGAAGAGTATCATCAGATAGGCTTCTGGTAGAAATAAAAAAAATAAAGGGATTTTTAAAAAAGCAAAATGAAACTTTTCTGGAAAGTTATGGATTTGTCCCCTGAGTTACTCTGCCTTCAGGATGCGTTCACTATTGGATGTTTTCTTACTTTACTACCAGTGTTACTTTCTGCTGCTGTCATTTGCCTCCCAGCTCCCAAGGGCAGTTTGTGAGCACAGCCTCCATTTGTACAGCTCAGTGCAAGAGCTGCAAGCACAGCCTGTTTCAGACACAGTTATTTGATTTCCTTTGCTTTTCTGGAATTTTCAGAGTCCCACCTCCCTGCTGAGGATGCTTCTGGATTTGTTTCAAAGGTGTCAGCTACCATTCAGGGAATGTTTAACTCTTTTAATTGCATCAGCCTTGTCTAAAAGTTCTTTCCAATTACCTCATTTTCAGAAAAAAAGGTATTCATTAAGCTGGACAGAATTTTAGCAGGTAAGTATGGTTCATTAAATGCGAATTCCCTTTGGGATGATTACCAGAGATAAACTGAAGTGTGCTGAATCACTAACTAAACTACACATATACATATGTTTTTGCAAGATGCAAGACATCATTGGCCAAGACCATTCAAATTAAAGAAAAAAGATAAAGACCTTCACTTGCCCTGACAATATCAGCAGTACCAGCAGACAGCAGATGCTCTGTAACACCTTTTTCCTGGCGTGACTTTTTGCTGCTTTCTAATAAACATTATTTCCCCCCTAAATAGAGGGAAGGTTGATCTCAACCCATCCAGAAATTAAAAGCAGCCTGCCTCTCCTCGATAATAACTTCCACCCACCAAAGCCAGCACACGTGGCAGATTCATCAAACAGGTTTGTGAAGGAAGAAAATTTGAAGCCCAACTCAAATCTCATGGACGTTAATCTCCGGCCTTGGAGACTGCCCCCTTTTATCCTAATAACTGGAGGCTAGCTTAATAACAGGAATCACTGCAGAAAGCTTGAAATGATCATCTTTTCCCCTGCTTACCCCATGGAAAAAGTGTAATTTTACCTGGGGCTAAATACGCTTTCAAGGAAAAAGCGGTGCCCTTTGTTGTCAGGAGCAACCAGAATCATCTAACTAGCTGTTACTCCAGAGATAGCTGTGGGAGGGAAAAACTGACACCGCTCTGAAATACACTGACTCAGCTGCAGAGGTGTGAGTTGTTATGTAGGTCTGCTTGGGGCTGGGACTGGAGGTCGTCCTCACAGCCAAGGGAGAGCCAAGGATGCTAACAGGATCAGTCCAAAGCTGCCAGACTGAGCTGGGGACTCACACCTCGTGCCAGGCACAGCTCCATGAGGTTAGCTAGCTTCAGGGACTTCCCAGAATGTCTGGAATTCATCCAGCTGGTAAAGCTGGCAAGGGACACCTATTCCTGCATCCTAGGCTGTGCCACAATCCCAAATGTTTAGGAGTTGAATTCAGACTTGTATGGGGCAAGTGAATAACTCTCTCCCTCTTTGGTAAGAGCAGACAAAGAAAGCTTACATGACAGCAACATATTTCTTCCTATCTCCTGTTCCCTTGACTCCCTTGCTCTTTCAAGTTTTGTCTTCTCCACAGTTTACTTAATTTTGAAGCAATGGGCTGTTCACATGCAGCAAGACAGATCTTTTTTGCATTCCTATGCAGTGAATTCCCAAGGGAGGGAGCTGTGGAGTTGTATTTCATCTCCATTTTGCAATTAGCTCAGACCCTCGCCACAGCACTTCCTCAAGGCAGCTGGGCACAAGGTGCCACTCTCTCCAGCGCCAGTTTTAATGCCTTCAGTGGGGAAACTGGCCTATACTGGCTATGTTAGCGCCACACTCGAGCCACTCCCAGGCTGTGTGGATGCAGGCTACAGGGGTCTCCTGCGGTGGGTTCTCCCTATTCACACAGTACTCAAAGGACAGGGATGTTCTCTAATCTCTGAAGAAAATCACAGCTCAGTTTAGGGTATTACAGACCAAAGAGGTGAGAGAAATTGGAGCTTGTAGCTGCACTTACTCACCCCTAAGGACACAGTAACCTGGATACAGCTTTGCAGCTCCTCTCCTACCCTCAGTAGGCCAGCATAGATGTGATGAACAAATATACGTTGCAACAGAGACACGGCAACTGAGTGTGTGACCCTCCAGTTAATGAGCAGGACCAAGAGTTGTAATAGCAAAAACTTAATAAAGTCAGAGACTTGTGGGTAAAGGGTCACCCCCAACACTTGGATAAAGCACTTAGCATTGGATGCCTCCCTGCCAGCTCTGCAGTATCTGCTCTTCACAAGGGCTGCTCAAGGTGAGCTCACAAAGCAGGCAGGTGCTTGCAAGGGACTGAGCTTTGGGTGCCCTGTGCCATGCAGGAGGAGAATAAAAGGGAGGCAGACATCTACGGACGGCCCCTGTCTAAGAGAAAGACCAACCGTTCATGCACAGACTTGTGTTGCAGCGCAGGGCCTGGGCTCTGCGGGGCAGGATTTGCCATGCCCACGGATGCCAACACATCTCACCTTTGCCCAGGAAGCACACAAGCACTTAGAACAGTTTTGTCTGCAACCACAGCTATGGTTGTCAACACCTTTTTCCATAAAAGGAGCTTTTAAATTCAAACTAACTGCCTAAATAACAAACTTACTACTGCAAGACTCTCCTTGCTGGGCAATAAACACTCACTGGCAAGTAACTACAGTTAAGAGCTTGGCAGGAACACAGTTCTTATGACAAAGACTCTGAGTTACCTTTTCAAAAGCGAATGCTACTACCCTGTGCTACACGTGCCAGCAGGAAGGCTGTACCTACCCTCTGATTTGGGGAGTGCTCAGACACTTCAGGTTCCAGCTCCCACTGGATCACATACTCCTGGAAAGTGTTTGATGCTTTTCAAAGTGCCAACCAAAGAGAGAGGTATCAGCACATTAGCAATTCGAAAGAGCTTTTTGAATGCTATTCTTCTCCTTAGATTAATTGCTACAGTTAGAGTAGCTCCAGCTCCTTCCTCTGAAGAGGCAGGCAGGCCAAATGTGTCCATAAAGCAGCTCCCAGTGCAACTTTTACCAGCGGAGCTATGGCCAGTGCTTTCTTGGTACTCTGTAGCTCTAACCTGCCCCTGAGGGAGGGACTTGGCTCCCTTGAAAAGCAGCCTGCAGAGGAGCCGGCGCCCAGAGGGCCAGCAGCATACTAAACACGGGCTGCCTTTCCCCCACCCAGCCGCTGACCTCTTGCCAACACAATTACAATCCGCAGAGTATATTGTGTAGTGCATTCACTCTCTCCAAGAAAGTGTATTTAAAATGGATTACTTCTGCTCCTTAGGCAGGCGATCAATAGAGATGTGGACTGCAATAAGTACAGAGATGTCTGTGGGCTGCAGCACTTATCCTCTGTGTCTCTTCAGAAATTAATTAAAAATCAATGAAGTGTGCAGCCTATTAATAAGGAACCTCCAGATTAACAGATACAAGCACAGCCTTCCCTTCATTTCAGAACGAACACAGCCACAGCACAAACACATTAGAAATTCTCCGGCACTTCAAACAATGCTGTAAGAACCATGACCTCTCATGGCTATGCCCTGCATCCCACTGAACAGCAATATTCTCAAACTTTATGCACTCTTAATAAATTATATGCTATTTGTTTCAAGGTGGTTAAACAGCAGGGCTTAGGATAAGCACTTCATTTAGACACTTCAGTTACTGTGCTGGCTTTCTAGAAAATGGTTTTATGACAAAGGAACATCCCCAGCATGGGATCTAACAGAGGGATAAGTGTGCTCTGCAACTCCTGGAGTTCACTCGCAGGATTCAGTGATAACTGACAAATTTTGCTATCAGACCTCTTCTCTAACACCCTCAAAACTACACCTTGCAACCTGAGAGTTGCTTTGTTACCATGCAAGACTGCATTTGCCCAGGTTTAGGAGCAGCTGGGCAGGAGCTGGAGAAAGATGTTTTTGCCACCGTTTTCTGTCAGTCAGGACCCCCATCCCCACTGCCCCTCCTCAGCCCAGTAACATTAGTGTGCAATGCACAAAGTACAGAGCAGCTCAGAGTACCCCTAGAGCCGCCAGCCCATGTTGGGGCTGCTGAGCAAAGAACAGCACACCCCCATACCAAGAGCATACTCCCATACCCCTGCTTCTAGGAGGTCAGCTTCTAATCAAAACCCTGCTATATATTAATAAACATGGCGAATATAACAAATAAATACTGAATAAACAAAGCTGTGTTTTATGAGGAGCAAGATGAAATGACTTGTACAAGATAATCGGTGTGGGGTCTGAGGCAGGGACTGCTTCTAGGTCTCAGGAACCCCTGGTCCAACACAACAAATACCTTCCCTTAGTTACACACCCGACTTCTCCAGACAGCTGTCCTGGGAGAGGAGTACTGTCCCAGTAGCAGATAATCATTTGCCACTGGAAATGCACTGATAACCTGGCAAAGACATGCACTGGATACCAGGTTCTCCAGCATTCACTGTGTGCTGCATGTCACCATAATAAAACACATGACAAAACTGGTCTTTCCTGTACTGGGTGCTTGGCTGGGTCAGGTCAGACAATGTTTTTGAACACCTGAACTCTCTCCTCCTCCTGAGCAGTGTGGACTGAGCGTACCGGGAACGCTGTGGTGGCTAGTACCTTGGGTGCTCAGAGGAAAATGCCACAAGGAGAGTATGTAGCAGCTCCCTGATTTGCAAAGGCAAGTATGTTTATAATTCCACTGGTCCCTCTGAGAGGGGAAGTTTTTGACCTCAAGACATGTTTCATAAGGCACTTTTGGTCCAATTAAAAGCTTTAGCATCATCCTGTGTTCTCATTAAATAATTAAGCGTGGATGGTTTTACATTTTTTCCTCAACAGACTGCACGACTGGGGCTCATTTTCTGGAGTAGGCACCTTCACTTGAATGATGCCCTTGAAGCACACACACCTCCAGAGCCCTGTACGACCACTTTTAAAATCATCATTTCAGGGTCAATAGGAATACCCCAGGACAATGGAAGTGCTGCTTCTCCTGGAAAGCACCATTTTCACAAGCTAACCCGCTGCAAGGGCCGGCAGGCTCTGCAGGAGAAAAGTAGAACAAGGGCATATTTACCCTCCTGCTCTTATTTTCTTTTCACACGAGCAGAGCAAGCGGTTGGTCTGTATGATGGCTTCTGCTTAGGACTGCAATATTGTTCTACAAAAGAAAATGTTCTGAATTTATTCTAAATGCTTTTGATACTTTGATTCAAGAGAGTTCTTGAATAAATTAAAGCTTTGAACCTCCAAACTCAGTTGCCACCAGGTTTCTGAACACTTCTTAAAACCCACATCACAAGTAACCATAGTTACCTATTTCATACCTTCCCCCTGCCACCCCCCCCCCTTTCTAATTGAGAAGCTTATGACAGCTGACAGAACAGGAGAGGCCAGTCACATAAACAGAGTGTGCTAGCTGATAATGGTTGGAGAAACCTGCTAAATAATCCATTAACCTTATTCAATAAATCCAGATGAACGCTGGAGTGGGGTGGGTGGAAGACAGAAATGTGGTTTCAAGAGACACATATTTCCCCACAGCTGAAACGTCACATTATTATTAATGGTTGAGAGCATCACTGTGTTGACAGTGAGAGCCCACAGAGTGTGAGTCAAACTGCCACCGTGCCCCGCTCGTTACGTGCGTTCAAGAATGAATAGCCTTTAGTGTGCGTGTGGGGGGCTAATCATTAAATACAGCCTGTCACTTTTCATTTCATCATGCTGGGGAGGATGTTTATTACACAGATAATTTATCCAAGAATATATGAAAGGTCCATACGCTCCTTGAGCATGTGGAAACAACAGCCAGAGACTCTGCAGTGGCAAAGGAAGGGACAGGTGAGCACTCACTGCCTGTGCCCTTCACAGCTGCCCCATCCCTTAGCCCAGCCCTAGCTGGGCAGAACCGCCAACTCCACAGAGATCCAGGCACAACGCGCCCAAGGCAGGCTGCAACAAGCCCTCACATTCCTGTGGTAGAGGTTACTCCCATAAAATAAAGTGTAATTCTACTCTTTAGGTATCTGGACTCAGATAATTATGGTGTACTGACTACAGCAGTATTTAGTGCTATACATTAGTTCATTCATCCTGCAAAGTTGCTCTATAGTTTTACCAAGAGACCACAATCTTACACAGAGGAGAAACTACTTCTGAGGATGTAAATGCCTGAAAAGAAACCATTATGTGCTCAAAACAAAACTGATTCTTTTTGCATAGATCCCAGAAATAACTAACTGTGGTTAGGTTCAAGCTTCCAAAAGCCATTGACTGTTCAGCTGAATCCCAGTGCTGGAGGTTTCAGTTCCCAGAAACTTCTCTGCGAGTAAGAACTGGCTGGTTTAGCTGATCTCTGTACCCTTCCAGGCTACAGCAAATACTTGAGTTACAGCTGCATTTTTGTCAAACTGTCTCCGGAGCCATGGATGCCATGATTTATTCGAAAAGATAGAGAAAGAATCATGACTTTGACATCTCAAGATTTGAGCATGTGGGTGGGTGAATACATTGGAAATTGTGAGAGCTGCTGAGCTGCAGCAGGTGACCTGAGTAGAACAAAGAGAAATGAGGGCAGGTCTATTTACACTGATAGTAACATTTCAAGTGTCTTAAGACTCCATTCCTGAGCCATTAAACTTCAAGTGAAGTTTTTCCACTAATTACAACTGAGGTTCAAGCCTTAGGTCAGTGCTGCTACCTTCACGCAGCCCCCAGCTGGAGCCCACAAAGTGGGTTGAAATGATACTGGCAAAGTAATTCACTGAGGAAGCACAGGAACACCTCTAGGTGTTTTAGGGCACCTCTAAAATCCCAAGTTGTCTTTGAGAAGTCTCATGCTTGGCCCTTCTCCACGGCTATGAACACATCCCTTCCTGCTTCTCACTCTAAACCATAGCCGTGATTTTTTAAACGATTTTCGACAAGAAACTGCTAGCCCTAGCTATGGAATACATACAGGGTAGCCTGGAGTAGCCAAAGGCCTTTCAGAAGGTCTTCATCCTCTAACCTGCAACCAAGACCTTCTGGAGACTGGCTAACACCTTGTCTAGGAAGCTGTTCCCATTTCTCCTGGGGTTTTGCAGCAGGATTTCCATGCCCAGGGCGTTGTTCCAGCACTATCAGCTTGTCATATAGCCAGCTCTTTTTTTGCTAAATTGCCATATGTACACACAAACCTTCTTTTACTTAGTACTGAAATGAGAAGGTCTGTAAGAGAAAGGATCTGCTAATAGTAATATCACTACAGTGAGTAGAAAAGTCTCCTGTTGATTTCAACTGGTTTGGATCAGTTATTAACATATGAGAAATCTCTGAGCACAGTTCCATGTGTCTCTTGGCTGGAATTTTTCAGCTGTATCTCCATCTCTTGGCTGTCTCATTCATGGTTACTTCCCTCTCGCTTTTAAACTGCCTAGCTGTTTCAAAGGCTCAGCTGTAGAAACTCCTGTTTCCCTAAAGACCAGATCATGTTAGGGTTTTGGTTTTTTTTTTCTCCTCCTCAATTAAAACTAACTGGCACCAGACTGAAAATGTTTCTGTACCTTGGCTGAAACACATTGATTAAAACACAGGCAAAGCACAAGATGACCCCCCACCAGAAATACCTTTTAAAGGGTCTTTATAGTTAGGGTTCTTCAGGAGCATGGCAAGAAGGACCAAGCTGTCACAGAGTAAAGCATAACAAAATCAGGCCAATAAATGCTGCACAGTTGCCAGGTGGTACAGACTGTAATGGAAGGAACTTCTTTTCTACACGCACTGAGATAATTGAGGATGCCTTGGATCACACATGGCACCTACCAACTGGCTTCTTGCCCATGAGATTATTACTAGAACATAATACACTCATATATAATTCTGGCTCTGCCTCTCTAAAAAATTCCTCCAAATCAAGCTGCTATAAAAATTACTTTTAGCATATCAGCACAGGTCATATGTGCATCTCCAATCCCAGACTACAGAAATATCAGGATTCATTTATAAATTTCTAGCCAAGTACCAACAGCTTCTCAAAATACATACTGCACCTGCTAAGGATCCCACTGATATGTTGGGACAGGACACAGAGGCTGCAATTCTCTTCCTTCACAAGAGCTCAGAAGTCACCATTCCCTGTTTTCATTCCAATCAACTTTGTTGTTGTTGATGATGTTTTCCCATTTCATTTATTTTTAACTTAGCTTCCTAAAAAAATCAGGCTGGTACAATCATGTGTGTGTATTTATCGTTCTATCTGTCCTTCTCTCGTAACTTCTGATGTTTCTGGTTATTTTCAGCCTAATCTGGTACTGCACTTGTCTCAAAAGTTTTTCAATCTTACGAGTTTCCTGAAAGCAGGGAAGCCAAGGAGAGGAGAAAGACTGTAATAGCTTTCCTGCTATTGTGATCGCGGTCTTTCTTGGGCACTAGAGACTCCACATAAGAAAGAGACATTATTGAGGATACTTTAACTAGCACTAGGAACATATTAAATTCCAGATAACCTAATCACGAGACATAAATCATAGGCAACCAGCTCTCAGCAGCTCTACTGCTCATAAAACTGCTTTTGTAAAGAGCTCCAGGGGGCCTCGTTGATCACAAATTCCATGAAGTTCTACCAGAGGAAAAAATGCAGCCCTATTTACATACACTTATCTAGAGTAAAATTAGTGCTTGGTGCATCTAACCTGGGGAGCTGAAGACCAGCACACAACTGACCACGGGACACTGAACCCTTGTTCCCTTGTGTTGCCAAATGATGCTAAAGGGAAGCTACAGACATGTTGGCAATGGTGTCAGTGAGAGCTTTTCTTCAGGAAAACTACTGAGACTTTGGTCTGTCACATGGAAATTTCTGTGATGGTCTTAGGAGGGGCTGCAGACCACTTGGTCTCAAACATACAGTAGCTATGGTCCTTCCCCATGCGGTGGTGTACCCTATGGACAGTAGGTATCCAGGAATGGGAAAGACACAAACTAAGCAGTTTTGCATCAGTAACCCTGAGGCTGGAAGCATGTGGTGGGTTGTGCAGCTCAGGAAAGTCTAAGCTGTCTGCACATTGCAAAGGCCAAGGCTGGATGCACTACAACCATTTCAGCCTCACGCTGCACACAGGTATGGAGGGAGCCCAGGTAGGCTCAACCTGGAAATGGAATTTCAATGAAGAAAGTCAGGACACTGGGTCAAGCTGGCAAGTCCTGTATGGAGCTCTACTGCACCTCATGGTCCCACTTTCAGGTCATGGGTTCCCTCTGAGCTGCTAATTTTTGCCTGGTCTTCCAGTCTGCAACAGGACTATGACCTGTAGAGTTTACCTTGTAGCAATGATGACTTACCCAGACCACAAAAAGGCTTCACAAAACTTAACACAGACCAATTTACTCCTCCTCAAGGACCTTGAAAGCCACTTCTGAACTACAGAGAGCTTGTGATCAGCTAGTTTTGAGTGAACTGGGTATCTTTCCAACACTGAGCTCTCTCTAAAGGACATGATGTGTCTTGCTGATGCTGCAGGTGCACTGGTCACCTGCTTGAACAAAGAAGCAATCCTATGCAGATATATCCAGGAAAGAAGGCATGGGTTCATTTTACTTTGCTGCTCTTACAACTGGGATGCTGGGCAATCTGGATGGCAAAGGCAAGGGAAAGAGGAGCAGGCAAAACTCTCCAAGACATCCTGAAGGCAGGTTTTCTGTGTCAGTCTCCCACATGGACTCTCAGCTGTTTAATAATGTGGTTGAGCCTACAGTGCCTTTTTTTCCTTTAGCAGGAGTACTAATCACAGTCTCATCTATCTAGAGGCCTATTTTTATGAAACTCATACAAAGATAATATCTTTGAGACCTTTTCTCCCCTGTCAAATCTGAATAAATTCAACGAACATTTTGAAAAGTTATTGCAAGGGAAACTGCAGACAGACACAGAGATTGCAATGAGGCTAATTTCCATAGAAAACCAGGCTAAGTCCAAAAAGTTTTAAGAAAACTCAAGCCCTTTCACACTTCTGTATTTTAAAGAAAACCAGCTTCCCTTCCATTTTTTAAAGGAGATTTTAAATAACCACCCAGACCTGTCCTGAGGGGAAAAAAAGCTTGAACTACATAAAGACACTTTGGGCCTTATTTTATGGATGGAAAAACCTCACATAGCTCTGATAACTACCATCTGCTTCATCTGAACTCTGAGCTGTTGTTAGGAGAGAGACTGTACTGGAGTATCCTTGTATCACAGAGTGGACCACCAGCTTCCTGGCACATTCTGGGCCAGCAAGCTTGGGCAGCATCCAGGGTTTGGTTTTTTTTTTTTGCCAGGAGTATCTTTCTGATCTTTCCTGGAAGTGCAGCAATGCTGTAATTGCCCAGCAGCCAGGCTGTCACAGAAGTAAGCCCCTCACTACTCCAGAAGGTTTACCAATACATGTGTTATATGGACAAATTTCATGTCTTGCTATGCAGTGGAATTTCAGCCAAGAGAGCAGATGCAATAATGCCAACCCTGAACACTGAAAAATCAAGGCCAGAGCCTCTAACAAAAAAAGATGGTAACTTGCAAAATTGTGAAATTAAAAATTCTTAGAGGGTTCCTTTTTTATTTGCCCTTTAGCCTCTGAGACGTTAGGGTCTGCTTCAACCCTGTTTGCAGGCTCCTCCATTCTTTGATATTGCTTTAAATGACAGACTCTCACAGAGTCTGACTAGAGCTGGAGTTTCAGAATATCCCAAGGAACAGTGCTTTACAACTCAAACAGTGACAACTGTGTGCATGTACAAGCCTTGGATAGCGAAAAGCACTCCCCAAACAACTGACTGGCAAAGATCGAAAAGTTTAGTTCAGCTTTTACATCTGTTATAATTTATGCTGCAGTATTTGTACTATCCATTTATAACTTCTATCTCCTAGACACACAGTGCTAGGCACCTTCCTCCTCTGCCAGTGAAAACACAATTCCAGGCCAATCTGAACGTATGCACTTACATTTTCCACGGCCAAACGCCGGAGTCTTGGTAGGTGTTGAACAAACAACAGGCCAATCACAACAAGCAGCTGACCTGGCAAACACCAGGTGTTTTACAAACATCACGCTGTCTGTATTTCTAGAAGGAAGCTTGTTTTGCACATAAGAGTTAACAGTGGCAAAGGAGAATGGGTGGTATCATCCCAGTACTCGTGTGAAATAACACAGGTGGGAGTGAGAACCACCCTTCATCTGTATGACTGTGGGATGGGATTTAGACTGCTGAACGGCTTCAAAGGCTGAAGAGAAAGCGGCCACCCCCAGAAGCCCAGCCAGAAAGCTCAGGTGTCTCCTGCCATGGAGAAAGGGAGCTGCCTGGGTGCCAACTGGATGTCTGTATGAGACTAAGGGATATCCGGGTGCCAGACAGAAGGAAGGCCAGAGTTAGAACAAGACTTTTAGCATGACTTGAAGGAAAACCTGAGAGTGATGGCTCCTGCATTGAATTCAGGTGGGGGGAGTCAGGGCTGTCTCCAGGGAAGCAAGGCTTTTCCATATATTCCTAAATTAACTACAATTCATTAAGGAAAAACTCAAACAAATTACCTCTCTGCTATACTCATGGAAACAGCATAACAGATCTCAATTTTTGGCTGACTGGGCAAGTCAGCAATTACTGGTGTTCAATCTTTGCATGTCCCTGTGGTTCCAAGGCACCACAGGCACAATGAGAGGCACTGTTATTGGGATGGGGCAAGAATATTTTTCAGAGATAATAAAGGACAGGCAGTTGAATACAAACAGGCTGAGCTGCCAAAATATATGTGATTTCTCAAATGCAAACCCAGATTTCACAGGGAGCTGCCATTCCCTGTTGTGGCAACACGAGTAGGAGAATCCCACCCCTTTCCCCCAGGTTCACGGTCTCTCTTGCTGTGGACACCCAGGCTCCTCTGTTTCTGCCACACCACTGTATTTTCTACTGCAGGAAGCCCTCAGTCTGCTCATCCTGTGAGGTCTGTCAGTCCCTTTGAAATGGTGAGAGCTAAAGAACTGGCAAGGAAAAGGAGCAGGGAAGAGTTCCCTGTTTCAGGCAGAGGCGTGGGGTTCAGTAAAGCCAGCAGAAGAAGCAGAACTTTAAAAGCTCCTAGGTGAGAAGAGAAACAGCTGAAAATGGAAAGGGAGACAGAAACAGAACTCAGAAGGGAAGTGCCCTTAGTTTGCAGAGGACCTCAGGTAAGGTCCTACTTAATGTTTGCTATTGTGAAGGAAATTATTGTATTTTCTTTTGTAATTAGCCGAGCATTAGAATCAAAGCTACAGAACTCACACAGCTGCAATGTGTTTGCTATTCTGGGCTGTGGCTTCTTTATATGTCTAATGCAATTCAAATACTTTTATCTTTTATGACGGGACTTGGTTTAGACCAAAATAATCACTGTATTGACATTTTTTTCTTATCCACTCAAAGTAGCTCAGTTCATTACTGCAGAAGCAGCAAGCCTCCCCAGCCCGTCATTAACTCCTACTGTTTTAATTATGAGAAAGAAAAAAAAAATTCTCTCTGGAAGACTTTGTGCATAATGACACTGTAAATACAAATCTTAACACACAGCTATGAAGTACAAACCACACGAGTCAGCTGCTAAAGTAAGAGTCTGGTAAAGATCACATTTTATTTGGTAGAAACTTAATTTTTCGCTCTGCCAAGCCATTGTTCTGCTGCTCTAAACCCACTGAAATTAACTGCATCACATCTGCCTGGAGAAGAACGAAGCTCTTAAACTGTCCTAACAATGAGTTCAAACCATATCCCTGTACCTTAATTTGACAAAGTTCAGGGAAATGTCACCTCCGGATGGTGTATAAAAGACCTATTTCTATAATGAGCATGAATTGTGATTCTAGTTCCAAACAGATCTTCAACATGGGGAAAGTTTTGTCAAAGATCTGAGCCAGGACTCATTTCCAGTTTGGGCTAGTTGCTTCAGCTACTTTCACAACAGAAGCTGAATTGGTAAACCGACTGCTTGCAGACAACATCTATAATACTAAAGATAAGCTACACATCTAAGATGGATGGGATTTTCAATGATACAAACAGATTTAATTAGGACCACTGACCTCAGGACTTTTGAATCTCAAACTGAAGCACGAGATGAGTGCCACCGCATGTCCACACTTCCAGAGAAGAGAACTGCAAGTTCAGTACATACACATGTGGTACCTCAGAGACAGCAAGTTTGCTGGCAACTAGAAAATTGAGGATGCTTCGGATAATATGGACTCATATATATATTCAAATGTGAAAAGCTGGAGTTTTTTAAATTGTTTTGAGAATTAGGGGCATAAACACTGTGGTATTTCACATGTCAAAGCTGTGAGAGACAGCTAAAAGAAACTGACGTGAGGGAAAAATCTAAATGTAGAAGGCAACCTTACACTGAAGACTAACAATTCTTCCAGGTCAAGATTACAATGAATAAGGTTCTCTTTTTGAATCTTAGAAGAAGTAACGTGAATGACCCTAATTCACATACAAACCCAAAAGATAAAGATCCAAACTGAAAGGATTTTTGTGTCTGTTCCTAATGCAACCCAGAGACTTTCTGGCTGAGAGGTACAGCTGACAAATTCATTTACTTCCAACTACTAAGTCTTCTAATACTGGGCAATAAATGTGATTAGACAAATAGATAAATAACTCTAGGGGTCTTGTTAATGGTCAAAGTCTCCTGCTTACTCATGACTTGTAAAAGTCATACTTGTAAAGGAATACCAATAGACGCAGAGGACAAGAACACCTGGTCTTCATGCCAGCAGTACATTAAATTACAATCTAATCACAAATGAAGGCAAAACGAGTCCCAGAAAAATATATTCTTCTATTAAAAGAAATAAAATTTTGTTCTGCTATTCACCAAAATCAATTACTTTTTACAACTAACAACTGCTGGTACCAGGACATTTTATTTGTTCATATTGTTGTTACATTATATTCAGTTCAACTACTGAACGATCTAGCAGGTGTATTATTAGATGCTGAAAAGCCTTCTTCAGGTGACAGAAAGGGAAAAGCTTTTTGCATGTATCTCTGCTCATTAACTTATGCTGGAGCAACAGTGACCATCTCCAATAACTCACTGAATAATTTCTTTCATGTATTTACACACACACACAAAAGCAGAGATGAAATGTTTACGGTGACACAGAAAATCTCTTGCAAACCTGACCTGACATCAATGAAAAGACTTTTCAATTCCCATGGCCTATGGATTAAAGTGAGTAAAGTGAAAAGCTGGAGAGCCACTGAGAAAAAGTGTAATATATCTTCACACTAACCTTCAAAAACGGCATTAATTATCAGGTTCAGCTTTGACAGATCAATATTTGAAAATAAAAAAAAAAAAAACTCAAATTCTGCATCTCTGATGGATGCTTGCTGTCATGTCTACAGCAGATTTTATCTTGGGGCTTTACCCCCTGTAAAAATCATCGAGTTTGTTTGTATCACCAGTGACCAAAACCATTAATGGGAATTACTGCAAAGGAAACGAGCATCTTCACTGCTTTCAGCACAGTTGCTGGCTATCTAAATTGCATATGGACTGTCTCTGCCTCTAACCCTCCAGCAGACACTTCAGAACATATGCATCAAGAAACTTAAATCCCTACTAAACAGGTACAAGTGTCCCAGATATGGATCATGTCTGCCAGTTAACCACAGGTCCTTCCTTTGGTCCCAAAAATGCAGCTAAATTAGACCTCAAACCACATCTGCTTCTACATAAAGCCCAACTGGAGATCACAAAATGGCCTGAAGGTGATGTGACATAAAGCAGTACCTCTGAGTTTTACTTCAGGCCTCAGGCAACTGAGCAGAAAGGCAAGGTCTGGAAAGGACTGAAGGGCTAGGATCTACACTGACCTACAGGATCTGCTCGTGTCAGGTAGGATAAGAGTTTAGTCTGGTCAGACTGCAGTTGGGATGTGCTAGCAAGGATCAGAGAAAGCACATCATGAAATGGATGTTTTCTAACAAAAAAAACCAATTTCTACAGAATTGTTTGCTAGGGCTGAACACCTTTGGCTGTTGCAGTACTCTCCTTCCTGGTCCCAATTCACAGAATCAAGTACATCACGACAGGTATATCCATGCCTGTTACCATTTCATGTGTTGGTTTTTTTTCTTGTGTGTGTGGGTTCTGTTTTTGAGCTGCCATTCACAAATGAACATGGAAGAAGAGAATTTAAAGGCCAAACAAGACAGCCAGAAAGGCAATGGACCAGGATTTCCTTATTCTTCTCAAACAACCTGCTCTTCTCCACTTGCCTCAGTTCTGATTGGGACCATGGTAATTGGAGGTCTTTAGAGGGGAGGGGTCCTCAGGAGGCCTTTCAGCTTTCTTAGGATGAGTGGCAGAAGCAATCACTTCAGCTATTAGGCAAACAAAAGGAGCTGCCTGTTCTCACAGGGCTTGTGAGACCCACCCAAGCTGCCCTGTCCCCTTCCTTCACTGAAGTTTCTTGCTGGCTGGCTGGCAGAAGAATGCCATCAATGTCTCCTAGCTGCTTACAAAACATTTTTCCAAAGGGAAAAAAGTGTGATCCCATCACCTCTTCCCTGGCACCGCCACTCCCACACCCCAACCAGCCATTCAGCTGCTCTGCTGCCTGCTCTCCTCTCTCCCGCCCCTCTGTCTGCCTCTCTTTGACTGTATTTTAAATCCCCTTTACTGAGTTTCCTTAATGCACTGTCACACATTTTAATTCCAGTTCTTAGTCTGTCAACAATGAACTCTGCCAGCTAAACAGAGCTGAAACTGCTTGCAGTTGGCGGCAAAGATCTATTGAAGTGGGGGGTAACAGTTTTTCAATAGCAGGCTTTCATGTAAAATACTAAACTGCAGAGCAGTTTTTCTACTATAGACTGCGATTAAACTGTAATTCCCTGATAGACTTATAACCATGATTTCCTACCAGCTGGCCTGGTAAATTATTTCTGTACTTCACCCAACAGAGCTGTTATTTAGGTGGCATACAGAGAAAATGCACGCTCCGATGTGCCGTGTTCGGAAAGGAGGAAGGTGCCGCAGCTCCAGCCCAGGGCAGGCTCCTACAATAGATGGCAGCACCCAGGAGCTCTGAAGCTTTCCAGCTGGCCAGGCCCTGCCAACAGCTCCCTCCTTCTGCTTATCCTCCCTCTTATTCCATGTCCACACATCACCCATAACAGGGATGCCCCTTTCCTTCTCTGCCCTACCCCTGGTTACAGTAACCTCAGCGTTCCTTCCAAAAATGGTTCTTTACAGCCTCTCTTTCTGAGCAGGTGATGCTCAGCTTGTTCTGCTGAAGACATGGCCCTTTGCTAACTCTCTTATTTGACATATGTATTTCATCCCATAAAAAGGAAACAATCTCACATACTCTTCAGGGCACAAAACTTAAATGGCTTTGTACTTCACTCGCAGGGTTCGTGGAGTGAAAACAGAGCAGCAGCAGTAGAGGTAGTGCTGTAACTGATTACAGGCCAAAGGAAATGAGATGCAGAGAAGGAATGAGCTCCAAGGAACTGTTCTTGGCTTTGCAGACGGAGAGCACAGCCTATGATGTCTTCATTATTCTCCAACTCCTGCTACTCATTTGCACCATGAGCATGCACATTGCCCTCCGTACCAGCTCCTTGTCTTTCAACACACTTCCCTCCTGCCTGTGCACAGGCCTCCCTTCCTGCCCACCTTCCAGATTTATCTTGGTTCAAAGGAACAATAACCACCCCCTTTCTAAACTGCTCCATCCAGCTTAGCTGAGCTAGACTGGAACAGGTCAGGTCTGATTTAGAGGACAACTGGCACAAGCAGTGCAGTGACAAGCCCAGGGGACTCACAGAGTCACCATCTAGTCCAACCCTTCTGCCTGAGCAGAATCACCTGGATTAAGTCACACAGGAACGTGTCCAGATTGGTCTTGAATGTCTCCAGAGAAGGAGACTCCACAACCTCTCTGGGCAGCCTGTCCCAGGGCTCTGTCACCCTCACAGGGAAAAAGTTTTTCCTTACATTCACATGGAACTTCCTATGTTCCAGCTTGGACCCACTGCCCCTTGTCCTATCCCTGGTCATCACTGAGAAGAGCCTGGCTCCGTTCTCCTGGCAGTCACTCTTTACATATGTATAGACATTAATGAGGTCACCCCTCAGTCTCCTCCAGGATAAAGAGACCCAGCTCCCTCAGCCTGTCCTCAGAAGGAAGATGTTCCCCTCCATCATCTTGGTGGCCCTGAGCTGGACTACTTTTATGTCCTGGACATAAAATCCCTTGAAAGAGTCCAGCTCACTCCATAGAATCAGCAGTTACTCCAGTTCTGGGGCCCAGAACTGGAGTGACTGCTTCAGGCATCCCAAGCACAGATGAAGGGGACTACCTCCCCAGAATCCCCACCTTGGCTGCTGTGGCTGGCAGGTCAAGGAGCAGAGCAACTGCTCCAGATACTGGATATCTGGTACCACCTACAGCGACACCGCCAATGCTCTGCAGGTGCCAGGAGTACAAAGGATCTTCACGCTCCCTCAGAACAGTAATATGGAGGTAGGCTAGTTGTGAGGTCCTCGGAAAAAGAAAGGGATGGAAGAAATATCTGCAGGAAACCTGATGCTGAGGTCACACAAAAGTGTAAGGGACAAGGTACGTTGCTGCACAGCAACTGTCTGGTGGCTACTCTGCACAAGGTAGAGGGCTGGAAATCCAAACCACAATGAACCACGGCATAGGTAACAATGGCCACTCACTATGTGAGGCAGACCTGGTTTCAATTAGAAAATAAGAACACTCAAACCTGCAATTTTAAAAATTAATATTTACTTATCCTGAACTTTTCCTAATATTGCCTTATCAAGCCCCATTGCCTCAGTTCTTGTGGAATGGGCAACAAAGGTGTTAAGGAGACCTGCAGTGGCCCCGAGACGCCTGTGAAATGACACAGGCTGTTTCCTTTTTCCTCCAGATTTCTGCGGTGGCGTAATACACTCCCGGAAGGTTTAGTGAGACAAATATGAATGGAGAGGGCTACTACTTCCTCTAGTACTATCCCACAATCACATTTTCATGCACATAAGTGGATTTCTCAGTACAAATGCAGAAGCCACTGCTTCTATAAATAAAGATCTAGGATTGTTTTCACATTGTGCATGCCATGATTTAATTTTAGGTCTTATATCTTGCTGTGTGCATTTCTTGGTCTGTTTTTAAGTGCATAAAATTCTCTGTTTTGCCTCCTGCTTTTAGAGGTGATATGGTAGAGACTGAGGACAGGGAAGAAAGGGCTGTTTGCTGTGGCTTTCATTCTGCTCCATTCCCATTCCCAGATGAATGCAGTAACTTTCACTGCCACTTTGTTGGTGAGACAGAAATATGCAGCATCAAACATGCCATGTTAAAGTGCTGTCTGGGATATGAGCTGAGGGAGCTTGAGCCTTTGCTTGTGTCAACAGCATCTTTCACATCTCACAGGCATGGGGAGATGAAGGTCACCAAGGAAGAGCACTTGAATCAACACAAACCCAAATGACAGTTTAAGCTTGAAAGAAAAAATTGCTCCTATTCCACCCTCTCCACCCCACCCCCCAATTTCTGACCACAAATAACAGGAGGGAAATACCTATTTAAAAATATGATACTGCTAACCACTCCCGGTGCAAAACTGAGTCCTGGAGCTCACTTTTGCCTCTCTTTAAAACCACCCTGCAGCCAGACATCTCTTGCCACTGGGAAAAGTCCCTGTATGAAATACCAAATGGGTTATCGAGAGAGCCAGAGAAATGCACACTGGGAGGTGGATCCTGACAGGGAGGAGCAATGTGAAGGAACCTGGGATCCAGCCCTAGCCATAGTTTTTTTCTTTGTGCATGGAGATGAGTTTTGAGATAAGGCTCCAAGTACATCCAAGTACATCTAGGTTTAAATGCACAGCAGATGATTTCGTTTGGCACCAATACCATACTCCTATATTGTCTTCCACAAAATAATTTAGAAAGCATGAAAAAACCCCACCTAGTGAACCACTTTCATTATGGTTAATAAATTACATAGGTAAGGAGTTCTAGTGTCACTACACCAAGGGAAATACAAAGACACATAGAAGGGATTAGGAGGCCAGTTCAAGTTGAGACAGAAAGTCCATGAGTTAATCAGAAACACTGTTCCAAACCTTGTGCTGCTATGGCTGTGTGAAGACAACCCATGCCTGCAGGACACTACTATCTGCTCTTGATACAGCACCATGTTAACAACATCAAACCAACAGCGGGGATATGTGTTTTCGAAAGGGTTGGGAGTCTGATCCCCTCCTCTGAACCAATCAGCACCAGCTATGCAATAGCTGCTTGAATGCAACAGCAGATAGATTCAAACACTGTAAATCCTACCCCGCTATTTCAGGAGAAGCTGAGATCAGGGCTAATAAAGAAACAGCCCAAGACATTGATTTTTCA
Source organism: Heliornis fulica (assembly GCA_013399135.1). NCBI lineage: Eukaryota > Metazoa > Chordata > Aves > Gruiformes > Heliornithidae > Heliornis > Heliornis fulica. Next base: position 319,872 of record VXBZ01006991.1, on the reverse strand, counting down.
GGTTTACAAGATGTTTCAGACAGAGCTGGCTCTGTGGAATTTAGCCTCTGGTAGGAGTTGAGCATAGAAATAGCAGATAGTCTTTGCTGCATATTCAGCCTCAATATTCCCAGTATCCTTTTATGGTGGCAGTGGGGGTTTGCATTTTTTTACATTATGAAATTCTTCACTTGCCACAAAACCAGAAAGAACAAAGCTAAACCCTATATAATATTGCCCACAGAGCTGTCAATCTCCATTTTGTCCTACAGTGCATTCTCCTGTAAGATCCATACTGACTGGGAATCTGATGCTGGAGAAGGCATCTGGACTAGACAGCCAGCCAGGCATCCCCACCCAGAAGCACAGGCACTTCTGTACCACCAGATAGCGGATGAATATTAAAGCTCAATAGCAATTCCAAACCCTCAGGCTTTTCACACCCTTTGCTGTAGGAATACATGCCAAAGTACAGCTAATCTCACTTTTCCCTTTTGTGTTCCTTAGCTAAGTAGTAGTTGGAGACAAGAAGATAGAAAAGGAATATGCTGCCAAGACAGTTTCATCATGAGGGCTGTCCCCGAACACTATTTATGCCACAGCATCATGGTTCTTCTCCAGGTGAAAGGAGAGCACATGCAGCCTCCAGACACAAACTCACAGTCCTCTCTGCATTCTCACCTGAAGGAAAATTCCCACTGCAAAGAAATGCCAAGTTGTGAAATAGAGGGAGTTTGGAAAAACACTTGGTTCAGACTACAGGTATCTGTAGTGTACATCTGAGTGCAATACTCATCAGCAGTCAACAATGCACCATCACAGTTATTCAGACTAACTATATATGTGCAAGACATAACCAGCAGCTTATGAGAAGGTATTCTTCCCCTCTAGTTATCTGAAATGGCGTATGAAGCCTCATGTCCACAGCACAAGAGAGGTGTCAACAGAGCAGAGAGAGCCCAGCAGAGCACTGCCAAGATGGTAAGAGAAATGGACAAGGTAGAATTACAAGGAGAGGCTGAGGAAACAGGGGTTTGCTTATCCCAGAGAGGAAGAGGCCAATGATGGGATCTAACTCCCGGCTTACACTGCCAAAAGGATGGTTTCAGAGCTGAGTGTCCTTAGACAACAGGCACAAGGTGCAAGAAAGGGAATTTCAAGTGGGTAGAAGGAGGCATCCAGGTTGTTTGTATTTCTGCCTTTATTACCTTTCCCTTGCAGATTGCCTTGCTGGTGAGAGGAGGAGGTAGAAATGTTAAACGAGTCACTTAATCCTATTTTCTCATCAGCAGAATGTCCAAAAAAAAGGAGAGGAGGTAATAAAAAAGAAACGTATGGAGTGTCTAAGTTTCCTTCATGTGTGACTAACATGGAGTAAAGGAAAAACCAGCTGCTCATTTCTGACACTAGCTTGACATATTTGTCCCCCCAAGTCAGTGCAAACTGGTGTGGTGTGGTGCTTCTTGTTAATCTGCAGAAGACCCCCGAAGAGGAATTCTTCTCACCTGCAGGGTTGCCTACTTTTAACAAATTTATCAGATGATTTAAAAGAGGATATTACCTGTCTCTTCCACAAATCTTTTTCTTTGTAATTTGAACCATTATGAATATTTTCCCTGAATTATCAGGGGTCATCCTGGCTGCAAAACAATGAGGCTGAGAGTTATGATGGACAAGGAACCAAGCAGGTTTCCCTATGCTCAAGCCAGTCCCGCTGTTTTGCTTTTACCACCTGCTGTTAATAACATGACATCATCCCCAAGCAGACTTTGGTATCACTTGAATTACAAAAACATAAATATTACATTTCCCAAGTTATTGTGAGGAAACTGCAGATAAACTATAGCTTCTGACACAAAGAAGGGATAATCAACATGTAAACCTCTAAAGGCATCTAAAATTTATCATTCTTATTATGAACCAACCACCTGCTTTCCACTTCTCTGTAGAATGGCTGTGCATGCTACTATCAAAACCAAACACGAGGATTACATTTAAATCAGCAAACTGTCATGAAATATTTTGCAGAGAGAACCTGTTATAAAGTCACACCTGTTAAGAGTTACTGGACTGGTCAAATGATGGCCTACTCCATGAAAATGTGAACTCTGCAGTACTCTTCAGCTTTCTGCCTCTGAGGAACGTTATTTCTTTGAAAGAGAAATATTCTGAAAAGCAACAGGAACCTCTAAAAAGCAACAACAAATGGAGATTCTGTAATGACAATGGCAGACTTTGCTGTTAACACATCCAGTTTCAGAGAGCAAAGGTCAGCACCCCTTTCCTGGGAGCCCTGTCCTGCAGAAATACTCACCTCTGCACAGGCATTTTGCCTTTGGCTCAGGACTGAAAGCTGCAGGGTCGAGTCACATGGAAGAGGATGGGTGATCATAAAAGCATGTGTGGGATTCCTCCAACCTCTCAATGAATAAAAAACCCCCATACAAGCCGTGACACACCACCACATTTCAGATACGCAGGCTTAGCAGCCCTTGAGAAAGGTTTTATAAACCTTTCCACAGAATTGCTTTCCCTTTCTAAGTTAGCATTGTTCTTCAACACAATGGCCTGCACTTATCAGAAGTCAAGGGTCAGCAGCTTTTTGTGATAGGTAAAAAGGTGCCTCACAGCACTACCAGGAGTTAGGCAGATAAAACATTTTGGTGAAAGGGAAGATACCTGCTTGCAGTGACATATGAATGGGTTTATGCCCTACACTTCATCTGCAGCTGTACTGCAACTCTGAGGTCCTCTGAACAACCTCGTTTAGTGCTGAAGAGAAGGAAGCCACTGTGTGCCTGTGGCTTCCTGACTTCATGAGCTCATCTCGGCTGGCTCTGAGGTCACAGAGTCCACACACAGAGGCTCTGTGAACGCAACCAGGTTTGCTTTTTGATAGCTCCTCCACTGAGTGCCTACAGTTTCCAGGGTGTAACTGATCACCTCCTTGCCAGTAAGGGTGAGATTTGACAAGGCCTTGATTTCACCTTTTATTTCTGAAAAATTGTAGCTTTGCTCTGTTTCCACTTAAAAAATTCCTCAGTTTGCAGAATCAGGAAAAGGAGAGGCTGAGATAATTAGGCCATTTTCACTATTACACTTTGGGGAAAAGGCATAGCTTTTTTAGCCAGTACTCCCCCATATAAGCTTCCTCTTGCTGCCTGCACAGAACGCACTAGTGCCTTTGAACAGCACTGCATGGGACATGCTTGTGCCTCTTCCCAGAAGAAGATTGGCTATCAACAGGCACCCTCAATGGCTGACTGACCTGAAACAGTTTGTGAGCTTTGCTCCTGTGAACCTCAGCAATCTTAAGTGGCTAGTTCTGCAGAGAGCTACAATATAAAACAGCATCTTCCCCTCCACTCTCTTCATTATTATAGTCTGGTCTCACCTTCTGAATTTTCTAAGCACCCCACAGAACCATGTGCCTAGGCAGGAAGGAGTTTGCATTACCTACGTAAATGTCTGTTAGCAACTGAGGCAATGCACAGCACACTTCCCAAACAGACACAAAAGGCTATTAACTCTATTTAGTTGCACGTATAAAATATGCAGAAAATAGCAAACCTGCACGGGAATGTACACAGCCCTCCCAGAGGACAAAACTCAGAAGTTAAATCCAGGAGTGACAGAAAGAAAAAAATAGCATTGCTGGAAAACATTAAGCTTTAGAAGTACAGATCAAATGTTTCCCTGTGAGAACAGGGTAAAGAAAACCACAACAGGATCAGAGAATGCCCTGTTGTGCGTGGGATTCCTGCCATGATATGGAACAGGGAGATGTTCAAGTAATACAGTTATTTTGACAACAAGGAATTATATGCTAGTAGGAGTTTCATATGAAAAGCAGGAACTACTCCCAAAATAACAATAATAATAGCAACTTCAGGTGTCTTGTTGCTAGCACTAGCATTTTCCTAGATGTGAAAGAGCATATGGATGTCTGCTTTTATGGTTATTTGTTGGGCAGGAGGGTATCTACGATATTAATGGATCAAAAAAGTATCCTGAAAGAAGTTATTATTATACACCAAATGACTAGGAAGGTCAATGTTATTGACTGACTGATTAAAAATGAGATTTATAAAAAAGAATCAGATGAATATCTTGTATACATGAAATACAGCAAATAACAGATAATGCACCAGGGGATTTATTACTAAAACCAATTTGATTTTCTAAGCCTTAGGTAATTTAGAACCTGCAAGCGAGTAAGAAAAAGGCTGTTCTCTAGAAAATATTTCTTCTGGCAAGAAATAGAAAAAAAAAAAAAAAAAAAAAAAACCTGCAAAAAATTCTCCCCCCCAAAAAAAAAAAAAAAAAAGGAAAAAGGAAAAAACCCCNTAGAACCTGCAAGCGAGTAAGAAAAAGGCTGTTCTCTAGAAAATATTTCTTCTGGCAAGAAATAGAAAAAAAAAAAAAAAGGAAAATCCTGCTAAACATTCTCCCCCCACAAAAATAAACTAGAAAAGGAAATAGGAAAAAACCCCAACCCTTAAGGTAGCAGAGCGCCATGCTTCATAGCTTCATGTACTGCATTGTCAAGCAGCCTGGCAGATATGAGAAAGCTGACAGCTCTCCGGAGGACCCCGGCTGAAGCCGCTGTGCAGAAGTCTGGAACGGCACAGGCCTGATCCCGCATGTAATGAGACTGGAGAGAGATGGAAGGTAAACTCCCTCCCTGGCTGGAGGGAAGGAGCAGACACCCTGTCTGCTAAGCCTCACGTGTGCAAACGCACACGCTTGGGCATGGGCCTGCCTTCCCTCGTTGGTTTATTTGGGGGAGGCCGCCCTGTGGGGCCAGGAAACTGAAAAGCCAAGGTTTCGCTTACCATAAATGCACCACAGAAAGGCATTAAACCATAGTGCTTTAAAAAAAATCCCAGCTTGCACTCAAAGTGTCTTAACTCATGAATCCAGAGAATATACAGTCAAATCAAGGAAATACTGACATATCTGTGCTCTTATTTTATGCCTTAGGTTAAGCACACTGGAAAAGCCTCATTAACTGGTGACAGTTTTAGCTGAAGGTCTTGTGCACCAGGATGGCTGAGAATATTAGGCCTCATTAAATTAAAAAAAAAAAAAAAAAGGCATGAAGGAACAAACATAGCTGCTGTAGTACTCCATTCAGTTTGTCTAATTCCACTTTAATTGGTATCCATGTAACTAATCTCTGCATTCCTTGCGGAACCATCCCAGACATGCACTTCACACAACTAACACAGCAAACACAAAACAACCCTTTATTTTGTGCCCATTGATGCTTGCCCTAAAAGGCTCTGGAGGAGCACAGGGACTGCTCTGGAGTAGCACAGGGACTGGTCACAATTCCCAGCAGGTGAGGCCATCTAGAAACCTGGGGCTATGGTGACAGCCTGGGAAGTGCACAGCTCAAGGTCAGGAGCGGAGGCCCACCAGAAGCTAACAACTTGCAGTGATCACTGTCTCATTGTGTAAGACAGTGTACTAGTGCTTCATCATTTACTGCAAATCACCACCACCTGTAACGAGCAATTAAGCACAAGCAATACTACTGCCTTCTCTTCTTGAACGTGTGCCACCACCACGCTGAGGTCAGCACTCAGCAAGTTCTGGCTCTCTCTGATCTGATTTAAACCAGATGCCCAGCCCCTGCAGCTCTGAGAAACTGGAGTAAACCTCCTGAAGAGGCTGGGGGTAGGACTCACAGTGAGCTAAACAGACAGCAAACCCAGAGTTGACACTAACAGTTTTGTGTTTGCTGCCTATGGCAGGAGCTATAGTTACATCATCACATCATTCACGACTTAACAGGATGAAGATGCAACAAAAGAGACTGCAAAGGGCAGCCACCACTCTAATGCACTGCAGATGTCAGATCATTCCTACTTCAATAAAGCATTCTCTATTGCCAGTGGTACACTGGTTTAAAAGGTGCAGACTGGGAATGCACTGGCAAGGTCTAAGAAGTCATCATCAAATGGAGATGCTGCTGGCTTGCAGATTTTTAAAGGACAGCATCTTACTGTCATTCCTTTGTGTCCAGTATACTTCAAATAAATCACTCACTGAAACAACACAAAAAGACTGGAAATACCAACAGAAAAAAACAATGATTTCCTAGCCTGATGCCTGTGGTGGATAGGATAATGTATGAGGATTATGCTAATTCTGACAAAATTAATAGGTATTGTTATACTATAATTTGCAGAAAGACAATGTACCACTCAAGTATAATGCATGTGACACTAATATACTCTGCTGGCATCTTCTAACACCAGACAGATTATGGCTGAGGTTTCTGCTTCTCTACCAGATCCCTGTGGTTGCTCTGCAGGACAGCCACACTCGCTTTGCTGACACAGGCTGCCAAACCCCTGGCACCATCTGATCCCAGGTACCTTCTCATGAGTCCATCTTTAAAAAGCCTTCAAAGGCAGTAAGAGGTAGAGTCCTTTTATTCATCAAGAGTTAAAGTTAGTAAAGAAATGCTTTGGTAAAAGGATGCAGAGCTTCACTTTTCAAAGTGCTGAGTTACACCCTTTTCTTCCAATTAAAGAGAGCTTTAGCAGCACTGCAGAATGCCTGGTAATAGGGGAGGTAATGGGACTCTGCTCGTCTGAAAGACCTAACTAAGGTAGGTTTTGCACACTTTTTACTGCACATCATGAAACTAAACCCCACAGCTTCAAATCATTCACATGTCCATTCTTGCTCTGCTCTTTTTTGCTAATGTGCCATGTTCTCTCTTTCTGCCCTACTGTTGTAAGGTGGTGGTGTTTCCTTTTCCAAAAGATAATTAATTACTGCATGAACTACAATAAAAGTAAGCAATAAAAACACAAACTAAGAAAGAACAGTGGACTTGAAAGTTAAATGAGTTATTATTCCTTTGAAATATTGATCTTCATACTAACTGAGCTTTCACTGGCCTGAACCAGCCTGTCCCCTAGAACTTGGACCAAGAGGACACAGGAACTTTCAAAGGACTGCTCAGAGCACTCCTGTTTCTTGCACTCTGACTGCCCCTCAGGATGCATTGTCTCTGCACTAAGCAAACAGAGCAAGAGAGCTATAGAGCCTGACATGAGTTACCCCTCCTGCCACCCCCCTGTGATCTTGGGGAACCTGTGTATGCCATGACGTGGCTCTCCTTTCCCTGCCCCTCCACACTCGAGCATGCACACACGGACACACACAAAAGCATTCCCAAACCTTCATTGTTGCAGTTTAGCTTGATGAAAAGAGTAGCTTATGGAAAACCCCTCAGGGACTGACTGTACATTCTGCAAAACTGCCTCTACAGCAAGTAAATAAATAAATAATGTGCTCCTCGGTTTTGATTTAGCCTGTAATTTCCTTTTTAATAACTATCTGCTTTCACAGCACACTCACCAACTCAACAGTATTTAACAGGAGGCTTATACTACTTTCAGGGGACTTCAATTATGAATTAAACTGTAAACTTCCTTTTTTTTTTTTTTAATTTCTTCCAACACTTTACTAAGTGGTAGTGTATCCAAATTCCTCTTCAAACAGATGCACTGCTTCAAGTTTTTGCATTAGGGAATAAGGGCTATTCTCTTCCTGCCTGAATCGACTGTTCTCCTTGTGGCCCCCAGATTAAAAAGCAAGAGAAAACAAACAGAACAAAACATAGCTCTAAAATAGCCCAGACAGCAAATAAACACAGTGTCCAAGATGAATCCGTGTTTCAATCATCCATTGCTCCTTCGTCTTACTACACAGAGCATTTCTGGTCGAAATACAAACACTCAAACCTCACAGTCACCTCCGCCAAGCACATTTGACTTAGTAATGAACTGCAAAGCTGTTTATATAGCCTCTTGTTTTAGAGTTAAACAACAGTCCCCATGACATCACTCATTACCTTCAAGTTTGCCTATTAGAGCCTCAGGCAAGTGCAAGGGTAGTTAACTCTCTAATACCACCATTGTCTAACCCAGTAATGGCCGATTCCCAGGTCTGCCTCCTATTAGAAGTGCTTAGAGAGCTGAGCTTTTACAGAATGCCTTAAAAGTTACATCTCTGACTGATCATTCATTAATCAATGCAAAAAGGAGGTAACTGGGGTAGTTACTGTGACAAAGCTGTATCCTAAAAGGGCCAAACACCAGGACAATCTTCATTTCTAAGTTGGAGTCGAGGTCTCTAAGTCAGTAGCCATAAGCCCAAGAAAGAGGAAATGCTGTCACGGAGAACCAGCTATTTGGTCATTTGGTAGAGGTCAGGAACAATGCAGTGCTCTAGACCACTGTCAGTGAGCACCAGTTAGGCATGGTGGGGAGCCAGCACAATCTTCTGGCTTTCCACTCTTCCAAAAGGTTATCAACAGCAGACACAGAAAGCAAAGGAATGCCCAGCCATTCCAGCATTGCTCACATGTCAGTTGTGATGGTGATCAGCTTATGGTCTCTTTGGAGCTCAAACTGATAACCCTTACTCCCAGCTTAGGACGAGGGCAATGGTGTATTCTGAGAATGAAAATGAAGCAGACTTGAGCTATGCCTCAGGAACTCATGCACCACGTGGTCCATGCTTTGAGGAGCGAAACGTATTTAACTTCTTACTCCAGCAGCATCCAGGTGAAAAGGGACTCTTATCATTGGGTGTGATTGGATGTGACTGCATCTAAGAGACCAAATTCAGATTAGATTTATGAGAGTGAGGCTCACACAAGAGAAACAGAGAGGTTTCTGCTTTAAGTTGCTCTTAATTGAGTCCCAGCTCTTCAGGAATCACAGGGATTTTGATGGCAACAAAGGATGGTGGCTTCCTTGCAATGGGAATCTGGACCTGTGGTACCACTTACTGATTGGGAGGGCTGAGGTTCCCACAGCTTGAACTTCACTCAAGTCAGTGACAGGACTAAAAAACTAACCCAATAAGGCAGAACACCCTAAAAAAATTAAATATGCCTCCATTTATCTGCCTTTATTTATCAATATATCTGGCTAGCCGGTCAACACCTCAGTATGCTAGGAAAGGGGGCTCGTCCTCAAATCTACTGGACAGTAAAGTGAAGGACAGAGGACATTTGTGTCTTCAAGAATGGCAGAACAGCAACTGCTGACTTAGTTGGTAAGCAAACTTGTGCACCACAGATTTGTAGGATTACCTTCAGGAAAGGATCACAGCCTACCTTAACATGGTTCTAAGCAGTGGATACTCTAAATAAACAATTTTACTTATTTTATATTTAGCTGTAAGTATATAATTAAAGCCTGCCATGTAAATATTTGAGTATTTATATACTATGTATGGTTTTTTTATAAACTGTAACAAAACCCCTCTGGCTTAATTTTATTTAAACCAAGAAGGAAGACTTGCTTTCCTTAAATACTCAGAATTATTATTCTATTAATATGGTGTCTGAATGACCCTGATGAAGAACGCTCCAATTCCCAGGTTTTGAGACCCTGTTGTATGCCTGGAACTAGCTGCCTGTTAAGCCCACAGCTCGCTATAAGTCTACTTTCAGATTTCTGTTGTATGCCCAGGTTCAGCCATATTTCATGCAGGCCTGGTACCAGCATTCAGACTTCTTATCAACTGAAAGTTTAATATCACACGATAACGCTGCCTGCTGTCAATGGAGTCAAAATATGAATATATTGCTAGACAGCAGTAGGATTTATTTTCATACTCTCTAAACACACACAGGCACAGATATATGTACCTGTGGTATAGTGAGGAAGGGAAGTGAGATTTTTAAAAGCTACAAATAAAGTAGCTGCTCAGTATCTTTCCATTATACAATATATATAATATCTATATGTATGGCAAAAAATACCTCTGCTCTTAACTGCTTCAAAAAGAAAAAAAATTAAAATGGAAAATAAAGTCTCATCAACACCTGTGTTGTGCCAGCACTTTCAAACTTCTCCGCTAGGAAATGAAGCTGAGGGAATGAGAAGTCAGAAAAAAAATGCCTCTCTTACTCCATTATTGACACAGAGAAGAACAGCTGAGAGCTGAAATGAACCCGTATATACACTACACAAATATATATATACACACACACAGGGCTAGGCAGAGATAGAAACAAAATTCCCTGAAGATGTCTCCTTAGTACATCACATCATATCCCTTCCCCAGCTATAAGCGCAGGTTGCCACTCATCGAGCGCCCAGGTTGATGAAAGAACAATGGTGCCTTTTAATTGCACGTGGGTCGAGCTCAGGCAGTAAGGAAGCGTTATGCTATTACTGTAAATTACACTGACAGCAGAGGGCTGCTCGGGTTACATGGGATAAGCAATGCTGCACAGCCACCAGTAGTAGAAGTAATTAGCTGGTGTAATGAAGAGCGAGAAAAAGGAGAAGAGCATTGGACAGCAGAGTGTTGTACTGTCAGCATTATCATTCTCCAAGGCTTCGGCAGAACAATGTGCTGCTGAGGCTCTGGTAATCTCTACACATGGCTACCCATGAAGAGAGTAATTAAGAAATGTCATTGCCTCCTTGGGAAAATACCATCCCGTCTCAAAAGAATGATGATAATCTCCATAACAGCCCTGTTCTCTCTCTCTTTTCTCTTTGTTTTGGTGGGGAGTAAAGATGTGTGACAATGCATGCTAAGCTAAACGTGCTTTTGTTCCTGCTTTTGTTGCACATCAACCCAAATAAAACACTGTTGGTGGTGCCAAAACAAAGCCAGACTTAGAAGCAAGTGCGTGGACTCCCAAAGTCTGTACAACCACGCTAAGCCAGATCCACACTGGGCATCCCTACTAAAAAAGTCATTTGAAATTCAAGTGTCTGGCACAAGGGAGGCAAAATCTTGCAAAGTCAAGTCTGCAAAGCACAAGGCTTTACGGGATCTTCTGGGTCTGACCAGTATGGAATGGTTTGGTGAAAGCAGCAGTGCCACATGTCAATGCAGGACTGCTAGTTTAGGTCAGACTCCCATCGTTCCTGTGGCTGTGTGCCACCATGTTCCTTAGGGAAAAGATCAGCACTTCCAGGCTACTGTAAACAAGATAACAGCTAGTTTTCTACCACTGGTCCAGACTCATGAAAATACATACATAAAATTGACCTCAAAGGTCAATTTTTTTTTTTTTCCAATAAAGATTTTCACAGAACTCCATAGTGCCTGGGAGCAAAGCAATGGGTACTGTCAGAGAGCAATGTGAAGGCCTTTGCCAGAGTCCCCAAGAAAACCAGAAGCATCTCTGCCACTCTCCCCCCTCCCTGCCCACATGCATGAGAGCTGAGATATCTTGCTTGTCACAGCTGTACCTGTATAAATACCAGAAATCCCCTTAACAAAAGGTGTGATTAATTACACAAGCAAGGATTTTGGAAAAAAAGGGTTAGTGCAGCACTCTGCTAATGAGGCTGATCAATTCAAATTCTTTTTTCCTCCCCCAAAATTTCATTCCAGGTTGTTTACTCTGCTCTCTGAAATTAAGCAGTTGTGTCTACACAGCTAACATACCTTTGATTCTCCAATTCACTGCACATTTGGATTGGAGTGGAGGTAAATATTTGCAGCTGGAAAGAAGACAGCTGAGATTTTAAATGAAACAATTGCTATGTCTATTTATTCCAACCTGATTCTTTGATTAAATGGAAAGGAGATCAGAAACTTTCATGTCAAAGATGTCTTTTGGGTTCTGTATAACCCAGCAAAAAAGGCCCAGCTTCCTGACGCAGGGTTCTCAGGCACCAACATAACTCATAGACACTACCTCTACTCATATGTCTTGCTCTGGAAATCTTTCAGCAAAAATACAGCATTGATTAGTGTGGTCTGAGAGTCAGGGCAATTTTTTTTTCTGCAAGCACAATTACATAGAGAATGCTGATGCCATGTTGAAAGAATAAATGAGGGGTAAATAAAATAAAACATTTTTTCTTTTCCAGCCTCCACTGATTATGGTAACTGTCATTCTCCAAAGGAGCCTGACGGGTTCCCGTTAGCTATCTCTAGCTTCCCAATTTCAAGACATTATCTAGTGACACTGCTGGTTTTGTCTGGCATTCCCCCTCAGGATACTTCAGAAACCAATCAGGTAAGTAACTAGGCAAAAGATAATCACAGTGAGGTTAAAAATATAATGGGAAAATGAATATTTAAAAAAGAGCTGAATACACAGTTTGGAGAAAATGGAAATAATGGAAAATGACATCTCTTCATGGGCAGATTCAGAAAGAAAGGGAAGAAAAAGTAAGGCTTTTTTAATGGCTGTTGGAAGTAGGGCTAAGTATTTTTAATTTTAGCATTGAATTACTGCAAGAATAGTAAAAAAAGAGACTAAAAATCTGTTAAAAGTCCAAATGGAGAATTACCTCCGCAGTATACACGTAACCTTGTCTGACAGAGTTGCAACCCCTGCAAAGGCTGTATTAAGAGTTTTGGCTTGCTCTGTATCTTTCCTTTGCCTCTGATCTACAGCAAATGGCATTTTCCTTCAGGTATGGAAGGAGGGTCTGCACGAAGACAGAGGGCATTTTCTACATGATTCTTACACATTCAGTAACAGTGTCCCCTTGAGTGAAAGCTGCAGAAAAATACAGGCATGACAGGGATGTACTGAACTGATACAGCCTGGAAAGACAGCAAGGATCCTAAACCTCCTTGTGATTTCATGTACAATATAAAATTTGGAGTGGTGGGCTTTGTCCCTTTCTGCCCCTTTATGGTCATCTCAGCTGTTCTGCCACTGACTTCAACAGAGCCTGATCTTAATCCAGAATGTCAAAGATGACCAGTTTTTCATTGGATCCTCACCAAGAACATCTCCATGTCTTACAGATGTCCGTAACATCTCCAAACAGCCCAGGTAATTTTCATGAATACTTCTCAAATACATCTGATCAGGAACAGCTTTCAAAAGCAGTAAGAACAATTATTTAACACCACTGATATTGCTTGACTCATCTTTTAAGTTTGCACAAATGCCCATGGATGCTTTGTCTCCCATGGATTTGTACCTAGAAGGAATTCACTTACATAGTTTCAAAGGGATTTACAGTAAAACATAAAGCTCTGAGTCTGTATTATTTTGACTAAATACCTGACTGAATAGGAAGATAGAACCTCGTTCTCATTCTTCTAGAAAACTACTCCATTTTCTAAGATGGCTCCCAAAAAGCAAAGAACCACAGAGCTTCAAGACAATGGAGAAACACTTGGCTGAACACTCCTGGCTCCAGCAGACATGAATTATATCGTGGGCTACTTTGCTATGATGCTGTATGACGCTGTAATATGTAAAAAGAGAGAAGGGTAAAAACTGCATATGGTGGAGGGGGTGTGGAAATTACATTTAATAGGGCTATAAAGTTCTGCCTAACTCAAACCAAATGCTTCTGTCATTGCTGTCAGGCAGAATTATGGCAGATCAGTATTAACGCATTCTTTTGAATCCATAGTCCTACCTCTTGTATTGATTTGTGGCAATGGGTCAATACAGAATCCTTAAAAAGCACAGATACATATAGAATCATAGAATCATAGAATTGTTAAGGTTGGAAAAGACCCCTAAGATCATCCAGTCCAACCATTAACCTACCGCCTCAAGCACAGCATCTACCCGTCTGTTAAACACCTCAAGAGATGGGGACTCAATCCCCTCCCTGGGTAGACCGTTCCAATGCTTGATGACTCTCTCAGTAAAGAAGTTCTTCCTAATATCTAACCTAAAGTGCATATGTGAGTCACAGCCAGCAATACTACACGTGTGTGTGTGCGTGCGCATTGTGTTACACTTGGATCCCATTTGCCACATGAAAGTCTATTCAAACACACTCATTATTGTGACAACAGGTTGAATCTGCAATTCACCATCTGCCTAAACAACATTAACCTTCACATAACCTCATATTATTATTGTTAGGCTTTGTCTGAAAGTTAAAACCTTCTTAGTATAACATGGGGAGGACAACTCTGGCATTTAACATCATCCCTTCTATTAGATGCACAACCATCCTCTCCAGTGCATCTGGAAACTTGAGATAGTTTTTATTCACTGACACATGCTGGACTCTTTTAGGATAGCACTGTGTGTTGGTAACTGCCTTGTACCACTGGACAGTCTTCACAGACCCACCTTTCCACACCCCTGCCTTTCAGTGGCTGCAATTTCTGAAGAGCGCTGCTGAAGTGTATTGCCAAATTCCCTTTCCCCAGCTTCCAGAGACATGGCTACAAGATTTGCCAGCCACTGCAAATACCACAACACTGTTCCTTCTGAATCTTTGCAAAACCAACAAGTAATTCTGGATGTTAAGAGCTTCCAGTGAAAAATACAGCCAAATACCTCTAGTGAGAGTATTCACACCACCTGATGCTGCAACGTAAGTGCTGCGAGGCAGCAGCACCCATCCAACACCGGCTTCTTGCCAGCAAGAGTATGGAGAGAGTATACAGCAAGTTCAGTGAATGCTGAATGCATTACTGCATTACTGCACGTTTGTCCTGCCGTTTTCATGGGAGCCCAAAACCTTTCCATACACCCACATCTAACCCTCCTGACAGACAGGGTTTATATACATCAATATGCACATACAGCATGTGCACAGCTGAATAAAGGATCAGCTTTATTACTTGAAGAAATACCTGGTATTAGGAACCTCTGCATTACTCTTCCAGAGACGTGGGTCAGTGTCTTCCTTGTTTCAAACTCCCAGCACGTATTTGGCTCAGACCACAGCTGGCACATCTGTGTGCAACCGAAATTCTCTCCAACCAAGGGTCAGTCAGGGGAGACTCCAGTTCAGCAAAACTCCCCTGTGTGTGAAGGGGCACATTAAGCACATGCTGAAACTGAGCACTTGCTGAAGGCCTTTTTCTCAATCGCCTGCAGAGACCAAACTCATTTTCCAGTTCCCTGAGCTAGAGGTGCCTGAGGTGGGATTGGAGCTTGCACTCACTACCAGGCCCACAAAGGGCCCAGAGCCCCAGCTTCATGCATCCAGGGGCGATGCACCATGAGAAGGTGACAGTCCTGCCACTGCATCTGCTACTGTCCATGTGCTTCCAAGTCAGATCTCTTAATGTCAGCTGGGTAATGCATCCCAAGCACAACTGTAGAAGACAAAATAGAAGCGCATGAACCACTTCACTGTTAATGTCACTGTTTCATTCCTAAACTGCCAACGGGAAACTGAAGCAGTTTTTCTGATTTAGATGTTTCTGCAATGTTAAAGACATCTATATATAAAATGCATACTTTTATACTTGAAATTGTTGCTTTCCTAGTGGCAGTAACTTGCCTTGTCTGCCAACTACATACTTGGGTAGACCTTGATCCAGAAAGTAGAAATCTATGTTTGCAGCTAAAAGCATTTTTAAAGATAATACTTTGCTATTTTTATTGTTTCTGAGAAGAACACACTGGCTCCACGGCTTTCCACAAGTGCACGGATTTTAGCTTGTTATGCTTCCCCTCCTTACAGCCCACACTGCTCCATGCTGTTAGTCCTCTGATCAGTTCTCAACAGACCTTCCCACTGTCATTACCAATATCCATCAGCAAAACAGTTGTATACATACATACATACATATACATACTGTAGCATTTATTTTCACTGTCCACTATCACTCTGCCCTTAACATTCAGAAATTAAGTTGGCAGTGAGTGGTTGCCATTCCTCCCTCCTCTGAAATCTAACCTTGCAGGGTGTGCCTCAGATGGAACATTTGCAGGATGAGGTGTGAGTTGCTCTCATTATACCCTTTCTTCCCCGTGGCAGTTGCATTGGCACAAGAGAATATTGGTATGGAATTAAAATAGAAGGCAGCCACTAGAATCAAGTCCCCGGACATCCTTGGATCACTGGAAAAGGCTGGATCTGGGTCTGGTTTCTGATATTTATGCTCCTCTCTGGACATGACCAGGGCTAAGTCCTTCTGCACTCAATGGGAATCATTGCACCAAGCAGCAGAAAGTGCTGCACTGGGAATGCTGGGGTCCCAGTCCTGCAGAGGCTGAATGATCTGAGGATCTAGATACCAATGATGGCAAAGATGTGTCACTTTGAAAATAAACATCTTTGTTTTGTTTCTGTATGCTTGTTTGCTATAAATGCTTTAGCTAAGCCTCAATAGCTATATTTCACTGGGAGAACATTATCTGTTGACAATTATGCAATTCTATTAACATCATTGCCTTTTTAATCTATGAAAGGTTACATTAAACAGAAAGAAGGCACACAGGAGACTACAGAAAGGAAAGTACCTACCCTTTTAGAAAAAGAAAAAAAAAGGATTATTCAAATTATCACCCTGACATTTATTTTTATACGAAGGAAAATAGAATGAGAAACATAACAGGCTATTTTGGTGACCTGAATACCAACAGAAAGTAAATTAAAACTCACACAATAAATGCAAATGACAGGACAGATTCTTCCCTCTGCTCATATATGTTTAGAAAGGTGGGGTGAGTAAGATTAACTGTGAAATGGTGATTTCATGGATTGGTCTGCACCAGCCATTGCAGGACTGTCTGACAAGGCACAGTGAAGATCAAAGAGGATGATCTAATGTTTGCTATATAGTCCCTTAGCTGTCTAGAGAACCTAGGAAAACCAAAAGCAACCACCACTTTTGAAATATGAGCTGTGTATGAAGCCACAGAACAAAAACCATCTCCCAACTGACTTGTACGCCCAGCCCAGGACTGGATGAAAACTGCAGCATGGTTTTCAGCAGCCAAGCTATGCAATACTTACATCCCAAGCCACGCCCCAGTGCAGGGGCTTTGCAGAGAGCAGAGCCACCCCAAACACGCCACTTCCCATGGGCACATCCATACACCCAAGGGAGCTGCCAGGAGCCAACACAACCCGCAGGCTTTCTCTACATCTTCTGGAGGTGAAGCACCACAGTGTCAATAAAAACAAGACAGGCAGACAGTATTTTCTTAGTTTTCTTAATTCACAAAGGGGCAGGGGGAGGCCCTAATTAATCTAACAGGTTATACACTCTGAATACTGTGCTCAGTTCTACCCAGGCTACGGTAATCACAACCGTGTCGGTGTTCAAACGGAAAACTGCTCGCATCGCTTCCAAAGTGTCACCTTTCAGCTGAAGCCAGTGGCCAGCAACGTATTAAATTGAAAGTTGGTAAATGCTTCCTCTCACTACTGAGTACTTGCAGCTTGTGGTTTTTAATTAACTCTGGGAGAAAGGTGGGCAAATGCATAGGGGAAGGCCCTGCATTCTTCTATCCAAAACTGAAATTAATGTGCATACACATTTTGCATCAACTGTAGGCAAAGGAAGAGACAGCAGAGAGTTTTCTGATGCTTAGGATGCTGCAACTGACTGACTTTCCTACCTTAGAGATCCCATTAATTATTAGTTAGGAGATTTCAGAAAAATCTGTTTACAACCATTATCTATTCAAGTACATCTGGATGGGCTTGTGACCTGTAGTTAACTGGCTCTTTGCATCACTCAAGTACTCTTTATCTTCCCTTTCCAATGCTACGCTGCCGAGTGTACACAGTCCAAGAAGGATCTGTAATCACAACCCAGAAAGCAGGGAAAAGGGGCTATATTCTGTATGTTCTGTTAGTGCTTGGAAGGTTGCAGGCTGAATGGAGGGGGCACCTGAAGCGCACGAGAAATATGAGGGCAACTTTCCTTGGGAGCTGGCACTATGTCTTGCAGAAGTTGAACTAAGGCAAAATTACTACATAATTCTAGAAACTGCACCCCCATTGCACATTACTGCAAAATCCCATAGGGACAGATGACAACTGTCTATGATGGATAGCACTTTGCTCTATGGGCATGAGCAGAGGTTCTGAGCTAGTCCTTGCAATTAATTTGTGACCGGAAAGGATTTGGGCTTACAATAAGGCAATTACACAACAGAGACGTGCAGCAGCCATATTCTCTCAGAACAACTGTGAACAGACATAGAAATGTTAGTCAAAAGGGACCTCTGGAGGTCACTTAGTCCTATCTCCTTTTCAAAGCAAGGCTATCCTGCGTGCTGATACTACTTTCCAAGTATTTTTAAAACAAACCAGTATTTTGCAGACATTGTGCTTCCTAAACTAGAATTTTCATGTAAAATGAGTAAAAGATCTATAAATAAAACCATCCCTCAAGATACAAGGTATCACACGTCTCTGTCTAGATACCAGAAGGCTTTTCACCACATCTGTGAGTTGACCAACTGTTACTACTACTTTACCTTACCTTGAGCTCAAACCATAAACCAGCCTCAGGTTGGCTCCTTCAATCACAGGGAAAGCTGGTCATGGCACACAGCTGCCTTCGTATGAAGACAGCCCTGCATTTCTCCGTGAAGACAGACAAGGCTACGTCACTGAGAACTTCATGTGCTCTGGGCAGTCACTACCAAATGGATCCCAGTAAGTGGCTGAACACATAGCAGGCCATTTCTATGAACTCTAGAATTATTTCTATGAAAAAAACCACTCCCACTTGCAGTCATGTTATTTCTACCATAGTTACTAAAAATAAAACTGAGGGCTGAAACAACTGGTTGTACCAAGATGACAGCAAAATTTAAGTTCAGAATGCCACATTTCCTGTTACTCAAGGCTAGGCTGAGGCTTCTGGAAAAGTCCAAGCTATTTAGGCACTAAAATGTTTTTGAAATTCCAACAACTGTGTTAGAGAAGTGTCACAAACTCTCTAGCACCACCTACACATGCCAGTAGCCAATAATGATACACTTTGGCAATATTAATACAGCCAGGAACTGCAGAAAAGATAAATTAGTCCCTGTGGGGGTATTATGGGGCAGTAATTTCAGCTCAAGTTTCTATGACAATACAAGCCAAAAGACTGAAGTCTGAATCATACTGAACCTAATTAGAAATAGCAAGCTTTGGAAAGCCATCTATAAGTTTCCTCTGAAATGGCATGCCATACAAATAAATGAAATGGTTTTACACGTCTTTTACCAGTTCCCACTAAGGCTAGCTCAATTTCAGAACTCATTCTTTAATTGCAGTGTTATCTGAGAGGAAGCCTTTCCAAATGCCAAGGTAAATGACCATAGCAAGGTGAAGGATGAAAAGCAATGTGCTCTGTAGACAAACATCACTACATAGATACAGATTCAATTTAATAACATTATCCTGGACTTATCCAGTCCTGCTATTAGATCACTGTACTTAAGCCTAGACACCTTCAAAAGATTGTAGCTGGCCAGGAAAACCTGCTTTCTGGAATGGGAAAAGCTTTGGACAAATAAACACGCAGATTATGCTTTCCTCTGACTCCTAACCAATATGGAGTGCCATCAGCTCCACATGGTACCTGAGTACATCTGCAGCCTGCAAGTGGGATTGCAAGACTCATTATAGCAGGAAGTGTGAGTCTGCTGGAGGTTGCTGATGTTCAAAATGAAGGGCTGTCTTTCCTTTTGTGTCTCTTCTTTGGTTTTCTGCCTTTTTTTTTCTTTCTTTCTTCCTAAAGAGTCACAAAAAGTCCTTGGCAAGAAGCCAGGGACTCTGTTTTAGAAACTGTACAGAAGACACCTACACAGAGATGTGTTTTCCATTATTGAACCTGTACCGACTATTAGAAACTCCAGAAAAAGTAGTGTGTTACATGTCTGCTGAAGCTAAAATACCTGCTGTTCCTAACAACCTCCAATTTGGGCTGTTGGGTTCAAAATATCCATTAGCTGTCTCTCTCCAGGTCAGTGAAAGATTATACTATCAGTTACAAAGCAGACTGCTTATAAGTCTCTGCTATCCAGTTCTCGTAAGTATGTCTGTGGCTCTGTAAACCAACAATAGGCCCTGAACAATATGGTGTTTAGGACTGCACCTGGTGCTTAGGACTGCATCTGGAAAGGCAGGGATTTAAACTGAATGGTGCAACTCCACAGACTTATCTGTGGGCCTAATAAATCTTATGGTATTTGTGAGTATTGTAACACTTTTGACTTTGACAAGCAATACTCATGGTGGGAACAGAGAGATGATGAGATTTTAAAAAATGGCTGAGATGGGAAAAGTATGTCCATGTCACCTGAGAAAACTAGCTGTGTATTCAACACAAAAATTTCACCCTGGCTTTTATGCAGATTCCACATTTATTTAGACCAATATTATCACATCTTAAACTTATCACCTGTCAGCTCTGATTTGGTAAAACTGTGTGTGTCTCTATGCTACAACCTACTGAGAATGCACAGTAAAAAAGGTTAACAGAAACAGGAGTTATCTAAAAACTTTTACCTAAAAGGATTTCAAATAATTCCATTATTGGGCAAGTAAATAAAGCAGTAACATACAGCTGGTTACTGTATGGCAGCTGACAGGTGGCAACTTATTAAGCTACACCAATTCATACACTTTCAGGAAACCACAAAGGTGAACACCTTGCCTGAAAATTAGAATCTAAATATTAGACCTATCTTCAGGTCAGTGTAAACAAACCAACCTGTGACACATCTGGTATGTGTGATATTTTAAAATTCTCTCTATTTGAAGCAGTTGAACAATAACTCTTGGCACTTTTAATAGTGCCTTTTATTAGAAACAAAACCAAACACAACCCACCCCCCAACTATGAAACTGTCAGGAATAGAACCAGCCCCTCCTAACCCCACATCTTCTCCTTCACCATAAAACCTAGGAGTCTCATGTGAATCACTGCCTTCTGAACCAACGATGAGTGCAGGTGCCACTGAAGAAAGAAGGCTAGAAACTGTCCAGAGCACGTGTTCACTTAAGAATCAATGACATGTTCTTATCTGCTTTAAAATCAAAATGATCTTCACCTTAATTTGCTCTGGGGCAAACATTCAAGATTAAAAGTTGTATCTCTTCTCGCTGCATGCAGTCTGGATGAAGTGAAAGATTATTCTTTCTGAGGTCTGAGGTTACCTTCACTCTTAAGTGCCAGAAGACTTCACATGCCTGATTCTCCAGTTGCCAGCCACTATCCATGCTTCCTCAGTATAACGCCTGTACTGCATAAGGAGGCATGCACTTGGCACTTACGCAACCTTCTCTGCAACGCATCTGCTTTCTACTTCTCATTTTGCAGATTGCCAGTTTCTATTGTCTATACCTCAAGAAACAGAACATTTGGCCATACCAACAAAATAAATTCAAGAGCAGCAGGTATATCTTTGCTGAGCAAAATACCAAGAGGTCTGTCTGACACTTTCCCGGTGATACTGAAACATCCATGTATGCACACTTAGAAAGGAAAAGGTAAATGAATGAAAAAAAAAACCCCAAACAAAGCCCACAGGTTGGTAAGTAATGCTAATTAGAAAGCCATGAGAGGATATGAAGAAAAGCTATGTCAAAATAGCTCCTGGAATCTACTGTAGGCATTCTAAGGCACTTGGACTCCCACGTGTCCGTAAGCATTCCAGGACAGCAGCGCGGGCAAGTGTGCTCTGGAGCACACGTATGGTGAATCCAACGTCTGCCATGAACCGTGCATGATCTGTGCGTGCTCAGATCCCAAACACCCTTGGACTGACATGACCTGAATGTGCAGCAGCTTTGGGCATGCTGCACTCTGCACATGCATACAAGTGCAGGAGTTCTGGTTTCCTGGAACCTGGAGGTGAGTTAGCCTCACAAAGCATCAGTCTGCACAGCATGAGTGCTTCAGCTTCCTCCAAAATACAAATGCAGGTTGATGTGTTTCTCCAAACAGCTTTTGATGTAATTGCTACAACTATTCTGGCACATGATACAGTCATTGTGAGATTCTAATATTAATCCTTCAGGTGGTTAAGAGCTTTTAACATCTTTTTTTTTTACTACTTTATTACTTTTCTCTCTTTACTCAAATAATTGTATATTATTTTATATTCTTATGACACATCTTCTCCCATAATCATAGTGTGACACCATATCATGATAAAATACATAGTTTAACTATCAATTTCTTTTTTAAATAAAACTTTCTGTTATTAACAAGCATTAAAAGCAGCTGCTACTTAAAAAAAAAGCAACAGCTCATTTCCTTGTTAAAAGCATCTCCTTGTTTGTGTTGCAATGAGATAAGTACTAATCAAAAGTGTCTTCAAAAGTTTTTCAATTACATTTAAATATATGTATATAACATGTTAGAAACAAATGTATTATCATATGACAAAGTTTGCATACCATAGGAGACCTATCAGGAAATAAAAGTATGAGACTAATGTATTTAAATTAAGACTTGCTCAAGATTCTTTTAAGATGAAATATGCCACGTGCATTTTTTGAAAGTAAAATCTTGTTCAGTATTGACATGATAAAAGTCTGATAACTGGGCACCTCTGTCAGGCAAGAGAAGCTCCTTCACTTGTGTTTCATCAGTTCTTTAAACCCATTTATGCAGCAGCCAGGGTGAAAATGGGAAGTGAAACCAAAACCATCTCCAAAGGTCAAACTATATGCAAAGCACCCTTGAGGTTTTTACAGAAATACTAATCACCAGCACAAATGGACAGAACCAAAGTTTAAAGCCTTTCCTAAACAACTAAATCACCTTCACCTAATAAACACAACAGTTGGGGGCCAAGACACTGCAGCATGTTAAAAAAGGCTGTGACTATGTCAAGGATGTATTTTACCCTGATATTTTGACAAAGAAAGGGAGAGAAGTAAGGATGTGAGATGGGAAAGGAATGAGACCTGACTATCAAAGATGACCTTTCTGGGCCAAAATTTTGCTTCTCTGGAACACAACAAGGAATTGTGAGTGCTTGTAGGGCTGAGGTTTACAGAGATTAAAACTCAGCACTTCCACAGTGTAAAAGAAGAGTCTGATGATATAAAGGCTGGGTAGTATTTCCTCAGCTTCTTTCTGAAGGACTGTATTACAGAAGTTTTCCATGAAGACAAAACGTAAAACTTAAAAATCTGCTACCTTAACATTAGTTAAAGCACAGTAAGAAAGTCTACTCTAACAAGCAATTCAAAGGTAGGTAAAGACAAAAAAGAAATAATATGATTTAACTAACACTAAAATGCTGTCTGTGATTTAACAAACATAATAATGAAAGGAAGCTCCAATGAATGAATTTAAAATAGCAAGACAACTCTTTTTAAAATGAATGCATTGTTGCTCTGTAACTATCAACTTGATAAAGAGGAAGAGCTTCAAGGATGCTCAAGATCTCACAATGCCTGGTTTGTAACAGAATAAGAGTTCATGAGAAAAAGCTTCTTAATCTATCAGAAAACTGCAATTCCAGTTGGAATGTGCTCCTAAGTAAGGCTTTGCTGAATGTGCAGGTACCAAACATTCCTTCCTCTTCATTAATGTCCTGCAATTTTTTTCTTCTCTTTATAGGAAACAGATTTAAAGCAAAAGTAACTCAGTTACCTAACATGCATGGAAAAAGCCCTGAATCCCAGCCCTTCAGGTGGCACCACTTCAGTGTAGGTCCACTCTTTCAAAGCCAATTTGACCCAGCTAAGAGACTGCTCAGAACAGAATGGGAGGCGAATGCAACGAAGAGAAGCAACGACCATTAAACCCACTACAGAACAAACCAAAAAGCCCCCTGGAGTTTTGGAAGCCTATTTAGGATGTCCCACCCTGCCCACAGTGTAATGCTGCGAAAGGTTGCCAGGAACTGAAACCTCCATATCTGCAGGGCTTACGCAGAGCTTGCGATCAAATACTGCCACCACAAGGAACGCTTCCGATGGTGGGGAGAAGCCTGGGCCACAAGAGCCGTTTGGCTCTGCTCACCTCATGGGCTTGCTGGCCAGAAAAGGGAGAGCATCCTTGAAGTACAGGAACAGCTCTGCTCCCCGGGACACCACTAAACACTTGCATACATATCAGAGTCCCAGACCCAATCCATGCAAATGTCCAAACCTAGCCCTTTGACAGCAACTTCAAATGACAAGCCCAAGTCAACGTAAGGTACTAAGGAATCCGAAATACCATCACAGCTGTTATGGTCTGCTTCAGAAGCACAGGACTTGATTCAAACAGCAGGCTGGTTTGCTTTGTTTATTGTAGTGGTGACTACAAATCCCTTTACAATTTTATATGAAGAAAAATGACACAAATTAAATCTGTGCTTACCTCAGTTTGGGAGGCAAAGCAAAAAACCCACAACGTAGTACCAATAAAGAGCTTTCAAAACAAAGTTTTCCTACCATTTCCAGGATTAAATCTTTCCTTCTGACATTCATTGTTTTAAAATGAGATATAAAATTATTATGTCTTACAATTCAAGATATACAGAACTATACAGAGCGTAACACCATTATTAAGATTTTAGTTTTTTAAGAAGACGGAACAGTAAAGGCAAAGAAAGTCGAGTAAGAGCAAAATTGTAAAGATTACAGACGTAACAAGCTGTAAGAAGCCAAGTAGAAAAGAATACATAACTAATAGGAGGGACAGAACAACTGTGGCAGACAACATATGAGGTACTATTCTGTGAACACTGGAGTCCAAAAAGACATGTAGGTCTGAATATCTCACGAGAAACAAAGAGAGTTGGAAGGCAAGACAGATAGAAAAAGATTGGGAGAACATGGAATGAACTCCCTCTTGAATGAAATACTGCCCAGGTGGGCGAGTTCTGAATATAATGAAGTAGTTTTAAATGTAGCCAAAATCAAAGACATTGTTATTTCATCTTTTTGCTGAACCACCAGTTTTGCAAAAGAAATGTCATGGGTCATTAGTCTCCAACACAAACTAGAACACTTACGTTTAAATGTAATAATGTCTTCATTAAATAATTCCATTATGTGTGTTTTCCATATGTACATATACCATGCATTATTGGTAGCAAGCCCTAGGCAAAGGCAAGAGGAGAGAAGAGCGATGAAGTGAGAGCTTCACGGGTTTTTTTCTTGGGGTGAAGCAGACTGCACAAACGTGAGATTGATTTCGATATGTTTACTCACAAGAATAGCATCATCATTGCATGAATAGGCTTGCTGATTTCAATAAAAACTCAGAGCAATGCATTATTCAGTTCAGCTAATGGAATCAGAATCTGACTTAATTTGAATTAAGAATGAGTGAGGTGAGTGAGTAAGAAACAGAAAAACAAGAAACAATTCAAAGTGCAAAACACAACTCGATCTCTATCCCCAGAAGCTCCCCATTTCAGAGCTGGGCTGTCTCCCAGCAAAGCACAGCAACGCTTCCTTTCGTTGTTTATTCTTGCCCTGTCACTACTCAGCTTCGAAACAGGGAACTCAAAGCAACCTATCATCAAATTCTGCCCCTTGAAAGCAACCATACCATTCAGTCCAAATCTACTTCATAAACTTATCAAGCTCCATCTTCAAAGCCATTTGTTATTTTGCCTCCATTATTTCTCCTAGAAGGCTTGAGAACCTTACCACTTCTAGTGGCTAACAACCGCCTCCTAATCTCCACTCTAAATTTATTCATAGCCAGTTAAGACTCATTCATTCTCATGCCAGTGTTGTCCTTTACCTTACACATTTGTTTTCCTCTTGGGTATTTAACCATGCTAAATTTACAGCTAACACTTGGCAACACAAAACTTCATTTAGCTGAACTAAATACGCCCAAACATTTAATCTCTTCTCCTGTGATGAACTCTGTGTACCCCTAAACCACTTCATCTGTTGAAATCCGATTTCACTTTCTGGGTACAAGTGGATGCTTTCACTGTTATCTAGAGGTTGTAAACTCAGAGTCAGAGCTTCATATGGTGGTAACAGCCTATCTCTACAGAAAGTGACCTGGCTGGTATATTTTAGGCTTATTTTTATGCAGGTCTCCAAAGTTTGCATTTAAATCTGAAAATGTGGGGGAAAAAAAATCCCAAAACAGTCCCCTTCACACTGTGTGTCTTCCTTCTAGTTCAGAAACATCAAATCCTATATTCATCTTGTGTATATACATAGCATTTATACCTTATAGAAAAAAAAAGATTGTTCAAAGGTTAGGAAATGAACACTAAATTTTGGAAAATTAAGACATTTGCTCCAACCTCAGAGTCCTGATGCATCACTTGGTCTCTTGACTCTGTGCTACCTCACGTACTAGGTCAGTGATATTCCCTGCTAAGCAGACTAGTGGAGGGCAAGGTGGGAAGACAGTACCACTTTAAGGGTGCCCAAGTAAGATTAGGGACTGCAACAAGGAAAATGCAAAGGATGAGATTATTCCAAATTAATCTGCTTTAAATGCAACATTCAGAAGTGCTTATAGCTGAGTCCCAGTGGCTTCACATCACAGACCTGCAAAGTTCCTTTATGACTTAACACACGTGTGAGCACAGGCAGCGACATGGCAGCAAACACAAAGCAGGACTTCAAGCTTTCTCACCCACAGAGCCAGTGTGGCACACCATGGTAAAACACAGCATCACCCACTCTTGGGGAGCGTTGGAGATGCAGTACCAGGAGCTACACCAGGTATGCCAGCAGCCTGAGCTGACCCTGTGATTCCAAGAGTCAGTAAAGCATGGCATCGTGCTCTTATCTGTGCCACTTCCAAACGCCTTAACTCTCTGTTGCCTGTCCACTGACAGCGCCTCCTTCCGCAACACCTAGCTCTTAAACTATCCCCATTCCCACACATATGGAAATTCACATCCTTTTTGCCTTTTCAAGCCCTTTCTGATAGCTGGCATTTCATACCCTTCTCCCCATCATGCTATCATTAAATTTGGATTGGTTTACTTAATGCTGACACGGAAGACATTTAGGTAGGCAAGTCCCTACCTAAAGGAATTAGCACAACTTGAGCCTATACACAAACCCAAACTTTATTACCATGTAGCATTTTAGCTATATGCACAGGCTCCTAGGGAACGTTGGTCAAAATTCTTTAAAATAATTTGCCTTCTCTAAAATTGACTTTGGTTGTATGTCTTAAGTTATACCCGAGGAAAAAAAAAAACATTCAAAGAAAAAACCAAATCACTACCAAAACACCGGAATAAAAACATTTATGAAAGCTGTATTTCTTTTTGTTTCAAAGCATTTTAACATTAAATACAGAAAAGGTGGTATAGATCCAAAGAAATTTAAAAGGTTTTGTAAAACAGTCTTCATCTAGAAAATTTAGAACTGTTCAGGACATTTTTTAATGGTCATTATTTTTCATGGGATACACAGCCCAGTCTCATTTCCTCTCACATCAGAAGGTAGGTATCAATGTGTGCCAGGACTTCAGCTCAATCATCCACTGTGATCCTGTTTGCTAACATGGACAGTTAGTAAATACAATACTCTGGCCCACAGACAAGGGGACAAGGGTGAAGTTTAAGGAAGCACAAAGGTCAGAGGATGAAGACAGAACGTGAAGTATGGTGAGAACTGCTGCTTGCTGAGAGCTCTTTCACACAAACAGTATAGACAGAAACAGATGGGATGTGGGAACACGGGATATGTTGACTAATGACACCTGACTCCTAGATGGCCCTGCAGGTTCCAGGGCTGGTGGTGCCAGCAGCCACTGGGACCTGCCCCCTGATGTCTCATTAAGCTGACTCGCCTCACCCTTCTGCATCTAAGGAGCACATGCAGAGATCACACAGTCTCTGAGAAAAGGCATCCTTTTGTCTATGGTGCTCTTCTAGCCCCAGCTTAGGGAGGAGCTGTTTAACAACTGCTGTGAACTGTCCCCAGTGCATCCACTGCTGTGTCGACGGGAAATTCCCTGCACCGCGTATCCCGTCTGGTGTTTCTGTACAACTTTCCTTACATGTGGGGGGTGTATCAGCAAAACACCAGGATATAAGGCCCTACAGTCCCACTGGAGATATACCTCAGCAAAGTTTTCTAAAGAGGCATCAAGTGATTGTTCTCATAGGCCCCAAAACAGCCAGTCCCACTGGGACAGAGAGACAACAGGCTTCGGTCTACTGCTAATCCCAGCTCCCAGCTGAACAAAGTAGCTCTACATGTAAGAGCAGACAGTGTGGGTTTTAAAGGACATATCTAGATTTGAGACATGGTCAGTAGCAATACTGCTAACAGACACCTCCTAGGTTTGATCTCACACTTCGAGACCACAGCCCTCACGTGGAACAGCTCATGCTGGGCATCTCCCTTCTGTTTCAATAGGCCAGTCCTCTCTTCTTGTACAAAAAGCCACTGGGTTTATGCCTGACCCATGGACTGCAACCAGAGAACTTGGAGAGCTAGCTAATGGCAACAGCTAAGCTCTACTCAGATCTGGATCCTGTAGAGCCCCAGATCCTTTTGCAAATGGCCTCACAGAGTTTGCTTTTACATGGGCTTAAGAGCTGTTTTTTGTGGGACATGTGGATACTGTGGTACTCTGCAAAAACACGGGTGGTCCTAACTCTAAACATCAATGCCTTGGCCACTCTTTTTTGTAGTTAACTCAGCAGGATAAGTTACTTCATAAAAATAAAAGGCAGGCACCCACTAGGGGAAAAAAAGTGGTTTAATTTTTGTATACATATATATATATATATATAAATAAAAATAATCCAGTTTTTGTTTCTGAACTTCAGCAACTTAAAAATAGCCAAATACATTTATTTCTTGAATAACGGTAAAAAAGCTTTGGTCAGAGACATTTTATGCCAAGTCCAGAGCGGAATTTTATGGTAGAGTTATAAAACTGAAAAATATGGGCTTATAATGGAAATCCTGACAGACCCTAGTAGATGCTCCTATAATATCTTGAATTTGATTTAGGAGTGGTTTTCAATAATGCTTTCCCAAGCCAGTCTGTTGGGGACTGCTAGGAAAAATCTAATGTGCTTTTTTTTGTCCCCAGTGCAGCTCGGTGTACTTGATGAGAATGCTGGTATGCTCAGGCAAAAGCCAGCCTTTGGGGCTGTTGTAGCCTGCGGCTGTCAGGTCCCCAATATCAGAGACCCTATAAATGTCAGCACTAAGTGCACCTTTCATTTAACAAAACAATAAATTGTCTATCTCTGTGCAATAAATCGCTCATTTCTGTGCCTTTGCAAACGCTGATGTGATTCATAAATGGCTGAAAAATCCACCTCTGCTTTTTTTTTTTTCTAACAACCACGAGGCATGGAACTGAAGTTTTTGGGAGAAAGGAAGAGGAAGCCTAGATAATCTAGGAGGAGTCAGACTAAGACTGGAAAAAGAATGATTCCTACCCACTATAAAGCTCTCAGTCGCTGACAAGCTGGAAGCAAGTTACCACACCTGCTCACAGGACCTTATGCCGTGTGCAAGGTCGGTAACACTGTGTACCATACTGTGCACAAGAGAAATCCAAACACATCTGTGTTAGTAGTTCTGACCTCAGCTTAGTCCTCCAGTACCTGCTTTGTCCCAGATTCCCTGTTGCGCCCTTATCATCACCCGCACCCTTTGCGTTTATCCCCCTGTAAATTAAGCTGTCAGAAAGCTCCAAGGTTAGCCTACACTTGTCTTCTGGACAGCTTAGTGAGTGGAAAGATAGTCACCTTCAAAGCCTGAGTCATTCCACCCAGCTGTAGAGCTAATGACCAAATATATATATATACACACACACAAAGACCACTAACAACTCAAATACTATCATGCTGAGCTTGTTACAGCTTATGGAAGAGCCCTAGAGAGCCAGAGGTCAGAACACAAAGGTGGAAAAAAGATACCTCTATAATTTTTATATAAGCCCAATCTTGCATTTTTGTTCCTGTGGTTCTGATGCAATCTTGCACATTAAAATGTCCCTCCCCCACAAGGTAAAACAGCACATGGGGTTCCTGCAGTCATCAGTTAGCTGGTAAGAAATCTCTTAAAACCAAATGTGTTATTATGAAAGAAGAGGAAATCAAGGTCCTTGACAAACCCTGAAATGAGATCCAACATAAACACTCTAGAGGTTGGCCGGCATGATGCTTCTATGCTCTTTAAGAGCACTGAACAGTACCAGCTAGAGGGAGCCAAGCAGCCAGAGGATGAGAATGAAGGGGAAATGGTAACACTGAAGAAAGAGCAACAGGCAACAGAGGCTGACATGTAACACTGTGAAAGTATGTGAAAGACAGAAGCAAAAGAGTAGAGGACATGATTAGAGAGAAAGAAAGAGTGTGAATTTGAAGACTGGACAGTCAGTCTGAGATGAGAGGAGAAAAAGAAATTAAAGGAGAAAAAAACTTGTTCAACATTTAGCTTGATAATTTCATTCTATGTTCCTTAATTTTAGTGCTTTTCACAAGAAACTCTCCTGTGGTCAACCAGGTTTGGTAGGAAAGAGAAAGAAGTTAGTAAACCAGTTCAATATTCCAGATAAAATGACTGGTGATGACAGGGAGGGCAGATGCATGGAAATCTCCATATGCAGGAAAATGTACAATACTGCACCCACTGATGAAACACACAGAGTGACAGATGCTGTAATTATTTTATAGGATCCAGTTCCCTGATTTATATGGAGAATTATTTCTAGCCACAGCAACTAACAGCCAAGGGAGGAGCCACCAGGCCCTGATCCTGTGTCTCAGCATACTAGCAATGGCTGCACTGTGTGCCCACATTCCTCTGAGCGTGGCAAACGGCACGCAAAGACCTATGTCCAAACTTTTATTTTTATGCCCTGCCTTGGAAAAAAACAAACTTAAAAACTGAGAGAATAAAAGAGAAACATCTTTGGTGTCTTCTGCCAAAGACAATCTCGTAAACTACAGCAAGAAATAACTTTGTCCCCTTCCACCACTTAAAGGCTAGGATGCAGAAGGCTACCAAAACCATTCCCAGGTGTGGACAAGGTGGGTTAATTCCCATCTCCAGACTTAATGGCGTGCTCTCAGCAAGAGCTATCCTGCAACATCAGAGAAGGGGTCCTTTGTTTCAGTCTGCCATCTGTGAATATCCAAGCTTTCCAACAAAGTGATAAAGACAGTCATGATGAATAGGGATAAGGAAAGAAAACCACACAGTGATTCAGGAGAGTAAACTGATACTTCCCCCACCTATTTTGAATTTGCTCCTCTGCACAATTAAAGCCTTGTTTCAATATAGCTTTAATTTCATAGTCCTTGGTTTAGATCCTACTCCTCTATACACTGCACTTCCTAATAGAGCAGCCCCATTAGTAAACTACACTTATGCTAATGCATTTGCTTGCAGTGATAATTATCACAGCCCTTAGCCCTGGTCCTTGCCAGTGTGAGCACGTCAGGAGGGGTTGGTATAGCATTATAATTATACAATTAGCCTTGTCATGGCAAGGAGCTCTGGGAATAGAGACATCTTGAAGCTTAAAATGTGGACAGCTGATAGATGACTGTCATTAAGCTCCTTTGTTCACTCCATGATGGAATAGTCACTGAGCTGTAGGGTAGGCTTCTTTAATGAAAAAGAAAGACCTTGAACCACCACTACTATCCTCCACCTCTTACCAGCCTGTCCAGGCACCCCCGTTTCCTCCCACTTTACACAGCTTCTCTCTCATCCTATCTGCAGCAGAGTAACAAAATCTGTCTCTAACAAGTCATTCCTAATCCACCAAGTCTTGATGGAGAAGAAAGGCATCTCACCTTGCAGCACAGCCAAGGGGACTTCCCTTGCCTCTTGCCCTCCCTGCTCAGAGCCTCCCTCACTCCATACACGGGGAGCACAGGCCGAAACCTACTTAATTTAGGGCGCGAGCTCAGCGCTGTAGCAGCTCGTGGGCCAGCTTCTCATTGCATAAATCCACACAGATCCTTTGAATTTCACACAGCCCGTGAATGTACATCCAGCTGAGAAGTGCTGCCCTGGGCAGTAATAAAATAGGCCTTTCTAAGAAGCAGGGCATGGAGAGAGGCTTCAGGAGCAGGCAGCGGACAGCCCCTTCTTTTTGCCAGGAGAACTGCAGAGGGCACTAAGCCCTGTAATGTCAACCAGATAAAAGGGAGAGAGAACAGGGCAGCAGAAAGAAGTGGTGAGGAGGCTTCACAAGTGCCTTTGGCTTGATGGCTCCTGGAGACTTCCAGCTGCAGATCTGCACTGCTGGCAAGGAATCCTTAGGGAGAGCAATGACTGCAAGGGTGGTGGAATAATGCTTAGACCTGAAGGCACGCGTATGCTTCATTAAAATTCAATCCTCAGGTTGTTCTCTCTTTTTCTTGCCTAGAGTTTTAAAATGTTGTTTTCCTGCATACCTGAAGAGCTGATGCTGTGCAGGGCTTTAGTTAAGGTAATTTGAGATTTTTTTTAATATATATTGAAAAGGTATAAAAGTAATCCCCTGAAGTACTTGATTTTCTTTCCACGACATTCCACTGTATCAACCTACTTCTGTTTTATCTTGTTAGTATTCTGAGGGACCGTGAATGAATTATTGTAGTTCAAAACACAAAAACAGGCCTGGCAGCCCCTTGGGGATACAGGGCAGAACAGAATGGGGCATCGGCTAAGATCCAGGAGAGCTGAGCTCTCCTCCAAAGGCTAGGTGATTGTAGGCAAGATGCTTTGTTTTAGGAAGACAGTCTTACTCTTCCTCTGCCTTGTCTTCTTCAGGGAAGAAAAATTCCTCTGCTTTCAAACACTGCACATGTAGCACAAATTAATAGGAGCAGAATGAAACCATAATTGTACTGGGAAAAACAGTAAAACAGTAGATGGGTCTTCCTGATCTACATGCATCTGTCATCCACTGCCTGACAAGGATGTAATTCACCTACTCAGAATTCACTTCTAGACTCACGCCGAGAATTTGATTCTCAATCAGTTTCTCAAGTAGCCAACACCATGGATGCCCATGAAGCATTATTCCATCTTTCCATACCCTAAGGCCACCAAGCTTGTCACTCTTGCTCCCACTCCAGGAAATATCTTGATACGTGAGCATAATTTACTGCTTTACTGGACATCCAGGTCCACATGAAACTGCTGAGCTGAAATCAGAGCTAAAAGGTTAAACATTCAGTCCCTAAGCAAGACGCTACACATACCAGTGAGACACAAGGAGATGTGATGCTTTGTGTATCTGCATAGCAGAAGGGAAGAACCCCCCCAGACACAGCTGCTGTCTAACAACCATGTTTTATGCAGAATGCTCGGGGGCTACTCTATTTTTATAACTTTCATCCATAAAATAAGAAGCTAAAGCTTCTGAAAAGAGAACACAATTACCCTACAATGATGTAACAGTCAGAATAAATTCAACACAATCTGTATAAGCAAAAAAAAAAAGCATCCAAGATCTTTTTGAATTGGCAGTAGATAATACTTAATAACTGCCCTATCATCAACCTTCAGAAATGATCTCCAGAACCATATGCAAGCTGGCAACCAGGCATAGCACCTAACTAGTTTTTGCATCTAGTTGTACAGAAGTAGAGACATATGGAAATGAACAGCCTGGCAGAACAAGTGAACTCTGAAGCAATGACTTCGATAAATAAATGCCTGCACACTGGCAGATGGAGAAGTGTGCAGTAGGGAGGAACTGTATTGCAGCAGCAACTCGATTTTAAATGATTTGCAAAAATCAGCCTGAGCCTTGGAACTAAGGCATTTCCAATTCCTTCAGTCCTCTTCTTCCCTGGGAAAATTCTCTTCCTAGAAAGGAGGAAAGTGAAGGTAGAAAGATGTACCTTCACAACGATGCTTCAGGGAGCAGAGAACAGGACTGGGAGGCCACTGATAACTTTTGACTCTTGTTATGTTGCCAATCACATTTTGGTAGCTTTCAGAAAGATGCAACTAATCCTTCCCAAAAGTTTAGGAAAGCAAGATGTGACAAGAGGTTCTAAAGCTGTAGGTAGAGCCTGAAACAAGAGCACAGCGGAGACTGGTACGTGGGTTACACAGTCCTTTACCACAGTGAATGGAAACTTGTGCTTGATGCAGTCGCCACCTTCTGCGTTCTTTCCTCAGGAGACCAGTCTATTTGTAGGCAAATTGAATCTTTCCAATTTGCAGGCTGCAGACTGATTCCTAGTCACTGTTAAATGTGACAGATGAGTGGAAAACAAGTATTACTACTCCCCTGCCGCTAACAGGGGACTGGCACATTTATTCCACTTTTTGGGATAAGGGGACCCTTTGTCTGGTGATCTCAAACATTTTCTTGCATACAGCCCCTAACCCCAACTGACATTACAGTCTGAGACAGCAGGGCAATAGGCATTCCTGTATCCCATCAGAAAGAGAATGCAACACAGAGAATCCTGTGCAACATCTGCATTACTCTTACACAGTATGTGGTGTGCACAGCCTCTTGTCTCTACTGCTTTCCTCTCTTTGACAGCCTCATATATAACAAGTAAGATATGTATCTTTATGAATACAAGCAACACGACAGGGAGGACTGTCAACACAGAACTGTCATTCAAGTTCTCCAAAGACAAGAAGAAAATGAAGAGTTAAATGTACATTTTAGGTCTTTGGAGTCTTCTTCCACAACAGGTTTGCACCATACTGGCAGTGTATGCAAGTAGTCAGCATCTGTGGCGACCTTCTCAGCCACAACAGCCATCCTCTATTCAATACCCCTGATAGGCACACAGAAGTGGAAAAATGCAGAACTCCCTGGCAGACATGTACCGATTCTCTCCATGTCCAGTACCAACAACTGCAGTAAAGGGGAAAAGACTGATGAAGAAAGCAAGGAGAAAATAATCCAAACAACTTGTGATGGCCCAGTGTTAACAGATCACCCATATATACTAAGTGCTGCATTTTTTAAAACACTTGCCACTGTCTTGTCTGTTGGTAGCCAAGCAGACAGCTTCCTACTCTAACATGAAGCCAAGGCAAAATTAACCTCAAGATTATTGTAATGTAGTAGATTAATTTAACTGAATTTGAAAAAACTAACTTAACTTTCCCTCAGTAATAGGCCACCTTTTGTTATAAGGAATCTTCCTGACACTTCCTCGGTTAATATTACGCGTATGATCTCACTTCTCTGCACTGCTCGGTTACGCACCACCTCAGAACTCAAATATCTGTCATACCTCATCTTCTCCTCCCACAGAACATGGTGATCAAGAAAACCAGCAGGCGATGATTTTCAGATGAATGTACCTAAAATCTAACCCTCATGCTATGCTGAAACCATTTACAATGGAAATCAGCTTGGAACCCATTTAACTTTGTAAGAACGTGCACCAAAAACCTACAACCTGCCTTCCACAGGCTCTCCCATGGATCTGTCAGCCTCTGCTATGGATCAGGTTATTTGCTTCACTAACTCAGCTGCCCACATACAGTCCACAGTAAAGCAAGTACAGCTGTAAGTCCGGTGAGGTGAGGGACATCTGCATACACAAAGGGAGAAGAAAGGTGGATTATCTTTCCACATATGCCACTGTGTACATGTTTTGTAATAAATAATAACAGCCACTGTCAATCAAGAGAGTGGAGAACAGATGGGAAGGAGGTTGTGTTGAGAGAAAGGACTCAAACAGGAATATGTATTTTCTCCCCCACTTTCCTCAGTCTGGTAACAGACCTAAATAAATCTTTGCCAATCTCCAGAAACAGGCAATCCCTATCAACAGGTTCCAATATTTCATGCAACTCTTGCTGCTTTACCACCACGGCACAATCACGGAACTAATGTATCTACAAGACACTCCAACAACAGAACGCGAGATCGGGATTGCCCCAGACCCTTCTATGGATCAACCCCCCTACCCAACATTATCCCATAATCTCATCTACTGTCACCTTCAGGCAGGTTGACAACATCCTGGAAATACAATAGTCCATATTAATGACGAACCTCAAACTGCTCCCCTCCTTGAAAAAGAAAAAAGAAACAACCCTCTATGCCAGCTGAAGTTCTCAGTGTTATTTTTCTAGGAAAATATCTTGTCTTTAAGGTTTTAAAGAAAGCAAATATTTACTTCATAGTTGCTCTGTGGTACAGCAAAACAGGTTTCCCCCCAGTGCTAGAAGATTGACGTATCCTGAATTAAGGCTGAGCTGGCACCTGCAGGTAAAACTGAAACCAAGAAGGAACTGCACAGGCAGTTCAGGCAGGGTCAGGTTTCCTGGGAAGAGTATAGAGATGCTGCATGATTTAAGCAGGGATGAGATCAGAAAGGCCAAGGTGCAGCTGGAGCTGAACTTGGCAAAGGACGCTAAAATCACCAAGAAGGGCTTCTACAGATAGGGAAACCAAAAAAGGAAGGTTAAAGAAAGGGTACCACCCCTGCTGAGCAAGAATGGTGGACTCATGACAACAGACAAGGTACTCAACAACTGCTTTGCCTCAGTCTTCAATGGAAAAGCCTCTCTTCATAAACCAGTGGAAGGAATACTAGGTAAACATGAAGGGAGAAAAGTCCCTCCTGCTGTGAGTGAAGACAAGGTTTGTGACCACCTGAGGTACCCAAATGTCCACAAGTCCATGGGACCTGATAAGATGCACCCTAGAGTCCTGAGGGAATTGGCTGATGTAGTTGCTAAGCCACTCTCTGTGATATCTGAGAAGTCATGGCAGTCGGGTGAAGTCCCTGGTGGCTGGAAGAAGGCTAACATCTCACTCGTTTCCAAAAAGGGTAGAAAGAAGATGCTGGGAACTACCAACCAGTCAGTCTCACCTCTGTGCCTGGGAAGATCATGGAGCAGAAGCTATGCTATGGCACATGGAGGTGATTTGAGACAGCCAGCACGGCTTCACCAAGGGCAAGTCACTCNGCTCCATGGAAAAGGACTTGGGAGTACTGGTGGATGAAAAGTTGGACATGAGTCAACAGTGTGCACTCGCAGGCCAGAAGGCCAACCATTTTCTGGGCTGCATCAGCAAAGCTGTGGCCAGCAGGCCAAGAGAGGTGATATTCTGCCCCTCTGCTCTCCTGAGACCCCACCTGGAGTTCTGTGACCGGCTCTGGAGCCCTCAGCACAAGAAGGCCAGGCAACTATTGGAGAGGGTCCACAGGAGGATGATACGAGGGCTGGAGCACCTCCCCTGTGAAGACATGCTGAGACAGCTGGGGCTGTTCAGCCTGGAGAAGAGAAGACTGCAGGGAGACCTCGTAGCAGCCTACCAGTACCTGAAGGGGGCCTACAGGAAAGCTGGGGAGGGGCTATTTGCCAGGACATGTGGTGATAGGACAAGGGGCAATGACCTTAAAATAAAGTAGGTCAGGTTTAGATTAGGTATTAGGAATTTCTTCACCACGAGGGTGGTGAGGCACTGGAATAGGTTTCCCAGAGAGGTGGTGGAGGCCCCATCCCTGTAGACATTCAATATCAGGCTTGATAAGGCTCTGAGCAACCTGATCTAGTGCAGGATGTCCCTGATCACTGCAGGGAGATTGGACTAGATGACCTCTTAAGGTCCCTTCCAGCCCTATGATTATTAATGGATGTTGCAGCAGATTCACTTAAGGTTACACATCTAATGTCTCAGGGCAGTTTGTGGCATACATTTGTATGTAACAAGCATGTTGTCCAAAATAATCAAAAACTTTAACTAACTTCTAAATAACTCTAAATTAATAGAGGCTTCCAGATTCTCATTGATCGTAACATCATTTTACACAGCTCTGGCTTGCAAGAGCCTTTGAAATGGATAAGGACTATGGCCCCTTATACTCCCAAATCTTGTTAGTCTTTGCAACTATCAGTAACTTTGTCTTAGTAAAGCACTGAATACCTAAATGTACCTAAAAACATACTCATACATTGTGCAAGGATTACATGAGGGCTGCATTTATGACCTATGTTCCACCTCAGCTGAAGCACAGACTACATCTGAACGATAATGGCTTCACAACTGCTCTTAAAACCTCACAGCAAGGCAGAGAACATTGCACCATGCAATCAAGGCAGGATCCAGCCCTTGAGAGTTCTCATTCTGCAGAGATGAGCAATATTCCCTTCCAGCTTCAGCTGTTGTGATAGGTCTTAAACACAGCAGAACCATGGTGGTTCCCGAAGGAGTGATGTGAAGTGATTATTTATCTTCTCAGCAGTGTGGGGGCAGACAGTTGTGGCATATCAGAATTTAACCGGCAACGCAGATTCAGAAAGGTTGAAAACTACAATCAGGTTAAATCAGTAGCTATGAACAGTGAATATTAGAAGACCCTGAAAAATCATTCTGTGCTCAGCCCCAGACATCACACAAGGGGCTGCTTTTCCCACTTCCAATCTCTCTTCCCCTCACCCTCCCGAAAGACCTCTCATTGGCACCGAGTTAAAAAGGCAGTAAAAAAAATACTTTGCTTTACATATTAACAAGCAACCTGTAATACTGTGAGAAGCCAAAACAGTGTGTCTTTCAAGAACTATCCAGCCTTGTTGGAAACAGATACAGACCCGAAAAAACCCACAAGCACAACAGATCAAGCACCAAAACATTTTTTTACATATCTTTTTGTTTTTTGTTTTTGCATGGCATGTTTTCCAGCTAGCTATGAAAATGACAAGAGCCACATGAACTACATACCTTAGCTATTTGGACACACCAGTTCAACAGAAGCTGAGAGCCAATATTATCCTTGTGTTCATGAACGTAGTCCAACAGGCAGCCATGAGGCATCAGCTGAGTGACTAGTTGAATGGTCGGGCTCAAGCAGACACCCAAGAGTCTCACCAGGTGTGGGTGGTCCATGCTGGCCATGATAAGAGCTTCCTGTAACAACAAAAGTGACCCAGTTACTTCAGTGTGTTTAAAGACTCTATGCACAGAAGATGTCTGATTTCCCACAGAGCACCTAAAGGAGATCAGTGTACCCTCAGTACCATGAACTCCTGTGTTGTCTATCCAGTGCTGGGCATACCTAGGCAGAAACCAGTCCGATGTAATGCCTGCTTGATGTAATGAGCCCCAAGCAATGAGTCAACAGATCCAGTGAAGGCCCTGATCAGAAATTCTGCATAGGCAGCTTTCCCAAAGTTCCACCTGCTAAGAATCAGCTTTAGTGTGGGCTTTGCAAATGCTTCTGAAGCTCACGAGTCCTACTGGAAGTCAGTGGATTTGATAAGTCATTAGGGTGTGACGATGCTACCATCTCCATGACTTCTGCACAGCCATAGCCTAAACCACCAGTCATGATGGTGTGGTGGCAGCCCAGCTGCAGCAGCAGTGCTGCCTGTCTCCTGACATTCCCAAAGTAGAACACTACACAAAGCAGCAGCTTTCTGAATCCGAGCCTCTCAGATGAGCTCCCAATTCTTCCAAAGTCCTCTAGCAATAGACCTTGGGTGAGTTACTTCAGTTTTTCCATGCTTCAACTTCCCACACAATGAACAGGGGATAACATGCCTTTCTTCTATACTTTATTTATCTTTTCTAAATAATGAGTTTTTGGAGGTTTACAGCTAGCTTGCTAGGTTGTCCAGTACACCAAGGGCCAGAAGGACTTAATCCTGGTTAGACTATTGGGTGTTAAAGTTTGTACCACTGACAAGCAGCAGAGGAGCTCCTTATAAAAACCCTACATATCTGTCCTCAGAAGTAATGCTGCCATCACAAACAGATGGCATTCAAGAAAAGGCAGGGAGAAAGCTTTTCTCTCTCATTCGCTGAGTCCTCCATTTCAAGACCACTTCATCATGGCAGTGGAACAATGAAAAGTGATATGAAGCTGCAGCTTTGTAAAGCTATTTTGGTTCTCTCTCTCAAAAAAAAATCTATATGACATCTTTCTGACAACTTAAAGAATAACAGCTGTAATAGTGCCAAAGACAGACAGGGAAAAAAGGATGAGAAAAAGTTGGCACCAAAGCAATATAGCATGCCCCCCAACTCCTAAAAGTTGGGTGGGGTTTTTCCCCCCTTTCCTATATTAAGTCCTGGCAAGTAGGCTGAGTTTGTATTAAGGGAAATTGCTCATCATAGTACAAAGAATATTTGAAACCAAATTGCAGAGTATTTGCATAATAGTTCTCTTTCTTTCCCTCTCTCTCTTTTTTTTTTTTGTTAAAAAGAAAAGATGAACAAGACACTAATTGTAGGGTTTTTTCCCCCCCAATAAGAAAAGAGCAGATGGCCTCCATTGGGGGAGTATCTCCTCCTTTTTCTTCCTAAATGTATGGGAAGAAATAAAATAAATAAATGAATAAATAGGGGGTATTTGATGGAGGAGGAGCACTGAGGAAAATTCCAATGTAACAAATCAGAAAAAGAATATTATTTTAAGTAGTTTTGCTCAGTCAAATTAATATAGTTCTCATTCAAGTAGTATGTATGGGGTCTCCTTGCAATAATTTTAGCCTCTCTCCTGCTGCCACTAGAAAATGTCACTAAAGGCCACCAGAATAAATACCCATTGACAGATGCATTATCGAGTTTCAGTATTAATACAAATACAACAAAACACTAATATAAAATTAGTATTTTTTTTTACTCCATTCATTTTGTTCCTGGACATACATATAGGGACAGTCTGTACTGCTCCCTTTCACTCTGAGTAAAGGTAAGTTTCTCCAGAAATTTGGAGCAAGTCC
Organism: Heliornis fulica; assembly: GCA_013399135.1. Classification (NCBI taxonomy): domain Eukaryota; kingdom Metazoa; phylum Chordata; class Aves; order Gruiformes; family Heliornithidae; genus Heliornis; species Heliornis fulica. The sequence goes on along the minus strand of VXBZ01006991.1, from coordinate 279,634 downwards.
TTTGTAATGAGGCCTGATTACAACACAGAAAATATTTTTTTCTGACCAAGGGACCAGATGGAAAGCTTTGAACCATGTGCTACATTAGTCTCCAGCTACTTGCCATTTACAAGTCTATCAAAGTCCAAAGGAAAGACAATTGTGTACAATAATAAAAGCACACAGTGGCATTTATCTCATTCTGATGCTACAGGAAAGCAAGCATGTGTTCTTCCAACAGTTCTGGGCAGTGGTTTCAGGAAAAAAAAAAGTTAATAAAATATTATGGACTGCTCTGTAATGAATTGAGACACACACAGCAGAGAGCAAGGGAACCTTCATTATAGATCTAAGTCACTAATGAATACTAATTTAGCATGAACCTTGGCTTCACATAGTTACTCTCATTAGTAAAAGTATTGTTATTTTTATTGAACTAGCATGTACAGGAGGACTCAATTCAGGATCATGTCTATTCAGCACAACACACACACGAAGTAAAAGAGATTGCAATTGTTCTGCCAGAGCCTAATTAGACAAAACAGACAAACAACAACAGAAACATTATGACTTAGTAGCATTTTAAAAATCTGTTCAGCAAATAAGGAATACGAGTCCCCATTTTAAAATCTGTTTGGCCACGAAAGGCCCCAGAGCTACAATCTCCATGTCACTCAGGCACTCTGCAGCCGGGTTCCACACTGCATTCTCTAAAACATTTGATCAGGTAAGGCACCTGAACTCACAGACTTGGCAGTCTCACACTGGCATCTTTCAAAACTGTCCTCTACAATTTTCCACATCTTTTGGTAGCCTAATGTCTGCAAATCTTGCCTCTACACTCAACTGGCACAATTATACAAATGATTTTAAAATTGTGCCTATTCTAATTTAGATGAATAGAGATGAAACTGAGGTGCAGAAATTCACAACCTACTGTCTACAGTCTCACAGGAAGAAGCCTGGAGAAGAAGTGGGAAATGAGCCCCAGATCACTTTATCTTTCTCATCTGAAAAAAAAATACTTTGAATGTTGAAATAAAACTAGGGAGGAGAGAAATGGTTAAGACACAGTATTTTATCTTTCCCCAAGGAGTCAGAGTCTTTGTAACATCATATGCACACACTATCATCTGAGAAATGACAGGAGTGGTGACAGTTTGGAAATGCTCCTGTTGGACATCAGGCAGCTCCTCCATCTACCTGCAGGAGCAAGAAGTCTTATCACAGAGCAACTTCCCAGCCAAGCCAAATCTCTTCCTGAAGTTTGTTTATGCTACAGTTGCTTCTTGGGTATTAATTATCACAGCAGTGTGTGGCAGCCGTCCACAGGACAGGTATAAGCCAGCCAGCCTAGACACAGGTAGCTGCTGTGGAGCTCAGCTTGCCCTTACATCTAAGATGTACTCTGCAGTCTGTGGTGAGCCCTGACCAGCTGAGTCCAGGGTACAAGATCTCAAATAAGTTACTTAAAGCCAAGGCTGTGCATATATATTCTCTTCACAGCAGTTCTTATAGTGTTAATACATCTGAAGGGAAGGCTGGTAAAGAAAAGCCTTGCGCAGAAGGCAGCACACCCCACAGGTAGCTTGGCAGGGTCATGGTTGTGCTCCCCCAGCCTCGTCACATAGAGAATAGCAAGTGACTTTAATTGATCCTTCCATGTTGAAATCAGTACTACACTTCTCAGGCTGTTTTGTATACAGAAATCACATCATGTTGATCATTCATCTCTTCTGCCCCCTTTGAATGTGGTTGAATTATTGCCACTTTAAATTCAGCCCCCATGATTTATATACACAACCACAGATGAACAAAACAGTGACATAAATGCTATTCTGATGCTTTCTTTACACTGATCTGTCATGTGCATCCAGTAACAAAATAGCATACCCAAGAAGGGTGAATTTGTAGGATCCTGTGAGCTGTCACCAGACCCAGGGCTCTGGTTTCTGTCAGCACAGCTATGGCAATAGGGCCTGAGGAGATGCAGTCGCTAACCTGCAGCGAGAGGCCAGAAGCAGCTCTCAGAGCACCTGCCTTTGGTGCTCTGCCAAAACATGCATAGCCAGGTAGAGCTTATTTAAGTCATGAGAGCTGACTGTCACCGTGAACATACAACGCATAGTTACCTCCAGGCTAAAAGCACTTGTCAACAGAGATGCCAAAGGGAACTAGCCACTCCTCACAGGTCACTTAGTCACCTTGAAACCTTAGATGGCTTTGAAAATCCCAGCTAACAATGTTTGCTTATCTATCCATACTCTGCAGTTATGTTTGAAATGCCTTCACTTCAACTGCTGTGTCCGAAAAGTATCTCAAAATACAACTGAAACAGGATTTGTACTTTGGTCTTCTGGGATGAGGAAAAAAAACCCAACAACTTTCAAGACAGTGAGAAGGAAGGGTTTCCACAGTGGTCTGAGCAACACCTACAGGATGTCTTGAAAGACAAAATTTAACCTCCCCCTTTTCTATTTTGATAAATTATTGCTGACAATTACAACAGACAACATAAACATTAGCTGACATGCTGGTCCCTGAGGAACGTGCTTTGCTACTGATTATGTTTCTCTCACCAGTTAAGTTTGTAAACCAGTGGGCTCAGCAAGGTCCACATGCCACCAGCAGTAAACAATTCCCACACATGTCCACGCTGAACATTTATTCTCCATGTGGCATGGTCCAGGACACAACTCCCAGCACACATCCTCTGTTCATTAGTACACCGGTTCAGTACACAGTCAAGCATCCCTGGACAAATCTCAGACATTCCTGAGATGGCAGACAGCCAACTCCTGATGCCCCCTGGAGTACTGGAAAAGATCTGAACCATCACCCTTCTGAGCCTGAAGCCATGCCCCAAAGGCAACCTGAACATCAGAATTGGACAAGAGCCTTTCTCTCACTGCTTACAGAGGCTCTGGAACACCTTAACGGGTCGCATAACCAAGCCCTGCACTGTGTGGTGGATCCCTGCACTTTCTAATGCAATTCTTGATAACATCTTCATCGTGCTGCTTATGACTTCACCTAAAAAGAGAACTAGAATTTGAAGCATTATTTTCTTCTATTCCCTGGAAGAGGGGAAAAAGCTATTCCTTCTGAAAGCTCATTCTTGAGCATATTAGATCTGAGTGCCCACAGTTGTGCCACATACAGCACGGGGAGTAGCTCACCTGTAGACAGCAAATATCACCTCCCGATGTTCCACATACACGTGCATTTCTATACATTTCTGTAGGGCAGGAGGAACATGCTCCCTGTTCCAGAGAAGTATCACAGATCTGCTGCCTCAACTCTGCAAGCCCAGGGTAAAAGTTACTGCTCCAGTTAAGCCAGGTGAATATACACACCTGACAGAGTTCAGTAAGCAGGGAAAAAGTCTGAGAAATCTTTGGTTTCCTACCTCTTGCTTCTAACTGTTCCACCCATAAAATGCCCTCAAACAAAACAGAACAAAAGAAGCCAGAAAAGAACAATGCACCTGCTTTTCCTAATCACTGTTGAGAAAATAAATGAATTAAAAGCTGACTTCATCCTGTGCTGTGCATTTTTCTGAAAGCACAAGCTGTGCTGTGGTAACAGGAGAGACACGACAGCAAATGCACTGCTTTTCCCATTAATTTTAGAACGTTTCTAATGGCTAGGCCAAACACCTGTCTGGAATGCACGTCTGGCTTGCTGCGGGGCAGAGCCAATTCCAGACCAACTGATTTTCCATACATTTAGCTTGTCTGCTAGGTCTTACACATTTTTTAGGTTACTGCCTACTTAGCCCATATAAAGTCTGCACAAATGCTTAAGCTGAGAGACAGCACATATATACTCAACAACATACATGGCCACATTTATTGTATGACAGTGATACACCAATGGGTATCTCCCCTGTACTTCCTATGCAAGATGCTGTTTCCAGTTGCTTTACAGCACTGTTTTACTTTCAGCCCTTGGGCTGCAATTTTTCACTGCTTGGGCAGATACTCTCTGGAAAGCCTCTGCTGGAATGTCCTAGCCATTTCTGAAAATGAGAAGAGAGATGCTGCTATAGGGACCAACAAAGACTATCAGAGTCCCAGAGCGGGACAGAGCAAACAGAGGGAGGACAGTAACAGCATAAACTGCCACAGCTGTTTTGCCAGGGACCGTTTTATAGTCATTAGGAGCAGACACATTTAACAGGGCACTTCCAGGCAAAAGTCTTATTTGGGACTTGGCAACAGCCTCTATAACCAATTTTACTGCTGCGTAACACAATGAACAGCACTTGAACGCTGCAAGGGCAGATTCAACCCTGAGGACTGAGCTACACACTTTAACTTGGCTCCTGTGAGTACAGTAGCATATGCCGTGTCCTGTGACAAAAGAGGTTTCTGTCACCGTGTCCTCCTGAGAGACTGTGACAATGCCTAGGTTGTGTACAACAAATTCTCTCAACGTCTCACTGCAGAAGCAGGACTCAGGAGCAAACAAAAAAAAGTATTTAAAAATTATTAATAATTATAATACCAATCATCATAATAATCTTTCTTTACATCCAGGATCCACACTCTGAGCATAAAGCAATATGAGTATTTATGGTTGGTACAGTTTCATCAATAGTTGCTGCGCAGATGTGTAACAGATTACATTGAGGTCCCAACCCTATATGCACCCTCACAAAACCAATGGTTTTTTCTTTAGCCAAACAGCAGACACGGCAAGAAACACCTAGAGGTCTAAATCAAGGCCCAGTATTAAAGAAGTCTAACGGGCTGTTAGCTGGAATTCTGCACTCACCACCCTCTCCTGAAACTCCACCCATGCTTGTTTAGTTTTAGGAAGCCATGTTAATGAAGCTATATGTGACCAGAGAAGACAACAGTATGAGTCTTATTAACTTGTGCTTCCTCAGAGCCAGGACCAACTCTTATAGTTATAGAGAATATAGGCTTTGAATGGGTGGTGCTCAACTCTTATCTGTTTTGGATGTTGGAGACTTGAGCTTTTTTGAGTTCGGTTTCCAACAAATAGCTTGACCAGAAGTCCACTGGATAGTAAGTAGAGTCACTGCATACTTAAAGTGGAGTACATGGGTGCTGCACCATTATGCTGTGAGATTAACTTATTCCTTCAAAAAGTTCTGGGAAACCAGCTGCTTGGTGCGCCACTACAGCCAAAACTTTCTAGGATAAAAGCTAAGAATTAAAAATAAGATAAAACTCCTCAGCAGGAGTGAGAGACTGTGGTCTATCATGCACAGATGTGACGGAAACAGCATCACGCAAGTATCACTCATGACTCTGACCAAGCTAGTGCCATGGCAGAAGTGGGTTCCAGGTCACTGTCCCACCCTGCCTCCAGAGTAATGCCAACTCCACTGCCCAGGAGCAAAGCTGTTCTGCAGCGGGGGCACTGCTAACGGGGTGTACAGAAGGTGGTATGTGTCTTTAAATGTGCTGTGTTTCTCAGAGCAGGAATACCCTCTGAGACTCCTCTGCTTGTCACAGCACTTGCACACAGCAGAGAGGATATGTACTCTTACTGACTCAACACTGCAGAGGCACAGTCTGCACTGTTGACACTGAATTCAAATGCATAGGATTGCCCCGTGCGACTCAAATGCATGAGAGAGATGCCCCACTTTGCTCCAAACACTTCCTTGAAACTAGCACAACTCAGGGATTTGAAAGCTCTCCCTCTCCAAAGAGACTTGGGTGAAATATTCAATGCCTACCTCAGAGAAGCAGTAGGCCCTACTCATGCAGGCACAGATACCTTCATGCACTTAGAGAAGCAAATATGTCTCACAATATATTTTGGAACAACATAAAATAAACTCCAAAACAAACAATAAAACCCCAGGACTGTGTTACCTGTTGTGCAAACACTTGAGGGCATGAGCAACCATGCTGACTCCAAGCAGGCTCAAGTGCTTAGAGATAAGCACATGCCTAAATGTTTGAAAGTGTAGGAGATACATTTTGTAGAACCCACACACCAGATGCTTCTTAATTCTCCCTGCTGACTTTGTACCAATTAAGTCTCCCAGTTCATCAGAGCCTGTGTTAGCCAAGGAGGAATCTCAAATCTAAAGGAACAGATCTCTACTGCACAACAAGCTAAGTGAGTAATTTTCCAACAAGCATCCCACCAGCCTGTGAACTTTGCCTGGAAACACCAATTCTGGTGTTTAGAAAGCAAAATATAGACCATTTTTATTTCACTTTTATGTACAGATGGCCAAGAGTTCAGGACCTCAGAAAACAGAAATGTTTCTGTTGGAAGCTGATGAGAGACGTAGCAGCGGATTTCAGACAGGCCATCCCTCCTTGCAGACTAAGTGAAAGTGGTTTAACAGCACACACACTGCTGTGTAAAGATATCATATCATTCTGACAAATGTTTTACTTACACTTTGTGACACGCATCATTATTTCACAATAGTCTGTCAAAAGTGATTTGTTTCTTACTATTTTGATGCAACTATCAAAAATATTTAAAGTTTTAAACATGCAGTCTAAAAACACAATAATTTCAACATTATTTGAACAGAGGGAAAACAGACCTTACCACTGCCAGTTTATAAACATTGTCAGCCTTAGAAGCTGATTCTTTCCCTTGATTTTTTGATTTAAGATGAGTGATGGCAAGGTCTCAGGAACAAGTGATAGAAAAAAAACCCCATATATCAGTTCTCACTCTTTTGTGAAGAGTCTTAGGGTATTGCTTTGAAATTTTCTGGTATCACTGAAACCAATGGTTTTATAATCACACACTCAAAGCTCTTTCCTCCTTCAGGATCAATTTAAAAAGATAGCATTAGTCTGAAACTTAATTTCATTAAGTGTACCATCAATGTTATGAGTTGTTTTAATCAAAGATACATTTTGCCCATAACCCAGGTATTTCATCTCTCACAATTGAGAATTCAAACTAGACTACTCATCTCCACATTTCCCTCATCTGTATTCAGTTGCACAAGAGCATCACACTCAGGACTCAAGTACCGCAAAGGGATGATGATATTTAAACAAAAACAGATTCACTGGACTGCTTGGTTCACTGAGTTTAGTTTTGGATAGGGGGGATTGCTTTTTAACCAAACCGGTATCACTGAACCACAAATTCATCAAAAGCTGTCACACGTTTCACGGAATCACACAATCACAGAACATTAGGCGTTGGAAGGGACCTCAAAAGATCATCTAGTCCAATCCCCTGCCTGAGCAGGATCACCTGGATTAGGTCACACAGGAATGTGTCCAGATTGGTCTTGAATGTCTCCAGAGAAGGAGACTCCACAACCTCTATGGGCAGTCTGTTTCAGTAATCTGTCACCCTCATAGGGAAAAAGTTTCTTCATTATATTCAGACGTAACTTCCTCTGCTCCAGCTTGTACCCACTGTCCCTTGTCCTATCACTGGCCAACACTGAGAAGAGTCTGGATCCATCTTCCTGACACTCCCCCTTTGCGGTCACCACCCCTCCCCAGCTTTGTGCCATGAGCAAACTTGCTGACTGTGCACTCTATTCCCTCATCCAGGTCATCAATGACTATATTGAACAGTACTGGTGCCAGTACCGACCCTTGAGGGACTCCTCTAGATACAGGCCTCCAATTAGACACTATGCCATTGATCCCAACTTGCTGGCTTCTTCTTTTCAACCAGCTCTCAATCCACCTCACTACCTTCCAGACCATTTATTCTGTTAAAGCACTTTCTTCCTTCCAGCAATACTCTGCCTATTTTCTCCTCAGTTTCTCCAGTTTTCCCTCCACGCTTTTCTCTGATCATTCTTTTCCATCCTGTTGACTTTCTCTTTTCCTAAAGACAAAATTTTAAAAGTCCAAAATAAAATAACATCTGAAAGAAAATCAACTGCCAACATCTTAGTTCACCCACCTCCCATGCGCTGCATGGCCTCTCCCAAGTGCTGGGAGGCTGGGCTGGGCCTTTGCTCGGCCTGTCATGACACGACCTCCACCCTTGCTCAATTCCTTCTGCATCCCGCGATCTGGACCTTGCCCCGCTGCCTGGCAGCCCCCATCCAGCTTCTAGAATCTTCTAAAATCCCAAACTGGGAGCACTGGGTGCGACTATCAGCGAGGGTGCTGCAGGGATGGGCCTGCGAGGCACAGCTGGGCCTGCCGCACACAGGCCGCAGGCAGTTCCAGCCAGGCCGCAGCAGCACCCGTCTGTGAGGAGAGCACTGGAAAGGCTGCAGGCCGCCCCAAATATGTTTTTTTTGAGGGGGGGAGCGGAGGTTTCAGTTACAGAAAAATAATCCCCCGGTCCTGCCACTCCTCCCTGCTGTCCACAACTTCATCACACAGGAAAAATATTTAATATTCCAATCTGAATTTGACAACATTCCTGTCTAATAAACATAGTCTGACTTCTGAAACAATCCACAACTTCAAAACAGACATCTACCAGACTTCATTCAGAAAGTGACAAAACAGATCACTGCAACCACTGGCTGAGGAGGTCACTGGAATTCTCTCCCACTGAAAGGCTTCATTGGAAACTCCTTTGAATTCCAACAAGTTAATTTTTTTATTTTTTTTTTACAAAGAAATGTGTTCATTATTTTTCTAAGAAAACATTTCTCTAAGGAGACTCACTTGTTTCCCTGATTCAAACACCATTTTTTCCAAACCTTCTCCAATCACTTTCATTCCTAAAATAACTTTTTAGTGGACTTGTATTTTTAGCAGGATACTTTGGTCACTGACTGAAACCAACAATACTTTATTTGAAAAACAAAAACTAACCAAACAACAAGACAAAAAACCAAACTCTACAACAATTTGCTTGGTTTTAGAGGACAAAGAGCTAAATTCTGCCTTTACATACCCATCCAAATCATCCCAGCAAAGTCTCCCGAAGGGACAGCAGAACAGATGCCAACTTGATGGTCCCTGGGGATGCCTACCCACAGCACATCGAAGGCTGCAGAGCTGCCTGTACACATGCCCTGTTCCATGTGTGCCGACTTTATGGGGGTGTAACATTTCCGTCAGGAAAACTGTTATTTGACCATATATTTCCTACCTTTTTATTGATACTGCCCCTTATTTCAGGATCTACCTATGTAAGGGGATTAGCTCAGAAGTCTACATAACTCCATTTTCTTACACATTTTTATATCATTTGTCATGTAAAGCATTGAGATAACAACAGGCCCCAGTCTATTCAAAACCTATTTAATTTTATTTTGTACAATGCGTGTTTGTCTCTGCAGTAAAAAACCTGCTATAGTCTACATAAAGCACAATCCTTCAGGGTAACAACTGCAATCACCTTATACGCACATAAGGGTTAAGAATACCTGTTCTAAATCTCGTGTTGCTAATATCAAGTGTCATCCAGCCTCTTTAAAATACCTTACTTGGGGGCAAGCACTGACTTTTAGCAAGAGATGTTTGAAAAGAACATTTCAGAAACATTCTCAGTAGGTAATTAGATATTGTCTGAAAACAAACCTCATATAGCATCTGCTTTTCCACGTAAATATTCCAAGCCAATTTAAAACTAGAACATGATAATAATAATAAAAAAATTTTCTTAGAGGTTATGAGATCTGTGTTGCAATTAACAGACTCCCATCTATAAATGGGTATTATAATAATAATCATTCCTCTACCCTTTATCAGTCGTGTCTAGCTCAACTGAAAGCCTTTAAGGGCAGACAAGCTCACCATGATTTTCACAGCACAAAGGTTTTGTAATTTTAATAGGTCCAAGAGGTGCATGTATTACAATGAGAATCAACACCAAAGTTAATATGGAAAATATTGCTTTGTAAAATCATGTTTATTTTTTGAACTACAGTTTCAGTATTGAAGGACCAAGCATTACAAAGCAGCAATTACTGCTCCGTGGACTGCCCGCCACATTGTCACCTCAGCTCTATCTCTGTTTATCCTAGTTATTGCACTGAACTCTAAAAGGTACTGGCAGAATATTACAAAGATTATCAGCAAGCCAGTCAGGTTCCAGATTTCCCTATCTTATTTCTTCCATTACAACTGAGTGACAAGCAGTGATAGGGACAGCTGACTATCACTTGCAAATAATATTGAGAATATTAATATGAACAGATGCTAATTATATCATCTTTATAAGTCTGTTAAAATTGCTGATGTATCAGAGGTGTCTTGATCAGCACTGAGATGTGGAATACACTTAATTTTTGAAGGGTTATCTGCAACAAAGCAGAGAAGGATTGCAGACTACATTTTCTTAGAAGACTTCAAATTAAAGTCTATTTCTACAGTGATACCTCAAGTTCAACTCCTATAAGCCTGTGCTTCTGTACCCTTAAATTCCTATTAAAAATGAACACAGTGTGAGTCATTATACATATAAAATGTTCTTGGACTGTTCTCTCTTGCTACAAGACAGAAAAAACCTTGCCCTCCCTTAAGGTGACTTGGCACTTTGGCAGTATAAACCCAAGTGTGACAAACATAATGCACTGATCCACCAGTGCCCTTTGCCCTTGCTTGCTGCACATAGACCCATTGGCCTGCTTTCTGAAAATCTAATATGGAATAGCCTACCCACTTGGCACTGGACTAAATCAGACAAGTGTACTTCCAAAATGATGAGCCAGCATACGCATACAGTTCTACAACCAGATCCGCTGACTTAAATACCAAGACATTTCTTCTTCAGACTTTCCCTCAAACCTCATTAGATTCACTGTAAACTTCAAACTAGTGATGGCTTGTTTGGGATGCATTACTGTTAAGCTTGTGGAAACAGTACCTCTTTTTTATTAACAGAGGTCTCATAAAAACCTGCAATTTTACCAGTGTGGCAACATTGTGGCATACACATTGCCCTTTATTAGGAACTTAAACGTTAACGGGTGCCTCTTTTATATTGTGAGCAGGAGCTGGAGGCACAAAGAAAAACTGCAAAGCAATAAGAAGTTTTTCTAAATACAGTTTTTGGGTTTATTTTAGTGGTAAGTCAGCACTAGTTGCCCAGTTGTCAGTGCCAAAGTCTGCTTTAAAATGGAATAGCTATGTCAGCTTCTTCTCATAACACATCAAGCATTATTCAATAATCTCCTCTTCCATTTTACCAAGCTTTGTCAGTTTTATTTCTGCACTTAGCATCTGAATGTCAGAAAGACTCTGCAAAGAATTCCAGTGTTCCTAGTCTGTCTGCTGATGGCTGTTTCTCATGTGCATAATTATAAGCCTATCAGCTACAGCCCTCCACTCCAGCAAGATCCATTCCTACCTATTCAGACATCATCTTCCCTCTCCCTTTAAGGCACAGCATGCCCAGGCTGTGCAGATGAACTAGCACCTGCAGCCACCACCATGTTGGGGGGCGAGTCCATAGCATTCATGGCCTTACAATATCCAGTAACAATTTTTACTGATATGCATAAGGATTGCTCTCCTAAAACACCACATCCAGATACAAAGTACGTATAAGGTACGTGGGAAAACACGAAGCTGGAGAGGAGCATTCTGGTTCAGGTCTGGGTCTAACAGTACAGGGTGGCAACATACAGGGATGTGCCAAGAACTAGATACGCACAGTACTGTAAGCAACAGAAAATTCATCATGGAAATACAAATCCCAAGTGCTTCTGATTAAGTCTCCCAATTAAACCATGATGTACCTCATTTGATACTCATAGCACCACTTCTCTGCCTTTTTTTTTTTTTTTAATATTCCCATCCCTTGCTTGTTCAATTTCTAAACACTTTTTCAAAAAATGGTCTCTCCTACTGTGTCATAGTAAAAAAAATGGCAATACAGGATCCTGACCTTCATAACAACAGTTCATAGAGCTAAGCAAGGAACAGACTTTGTGCTTCAGTAACCAAGTTCCAACACACACTCCAAAGCAACAAGTTTCCACCATATTATTTGTGTACCTCATACCTTTAAAAAGAAGTCAGAAGACATCGTGGGTTTGGTTTTTTTTCTTCACAAACACATTCTTCACTTCTTTAATTTGATTAGAATATGTAATAGTGTCAATTAATCCACAGTTGTATTTCACAGTGAATAAACTAGCATACCTTCCTTCATCTTCTCCTCACAGATTTACCCAACCTTATGCAGATGTTCCAAGTCACAACGCAACACAAACTTTAAGTAAATTCTGCCACTGCCATCAATAGGAAGCTTCTGAACATATTTTCTTACTCATTTAGGAGTAACTTGTACCATCAGTCACTCACTACAGCACGTGATTCTCCCTTAAACTGCTGCAGAGTTCTTGGAAGGTGAGGTCCTGGTCCTGCTGAATTCAGTGGCAAATTCCCAGCTCCCACTGATTTCAGCAGGTCTCAGATTTCCCCCATCACCAGGAACAGGAAAATCTCTTTCCATCACAGTATTTTCCAGTTAGACTGTTAGACCAGCAGCACTGTTTCTAAACAGCCTGGTTTTTCTGTCTGTACTTCATCTTTTCTCTGTATACTCTTCCCCTGTGCATCCACATGCTCTTGGCACATGGAAAATTAACACCCTCCTGCACACAGACACAGACCTTACCCTGACATACTACAGTAGGAAAAACTACAGGACTAAGTAGCATCTAAAAAGAAGATTATTACTTAAGACAGAAATAACAGGAATGTGGCTTTGCAACAGTTAATCTTTAGATGTCTGAAAACAGGTAACCTTCAGCAGTGATCCGATTTCCAGCTTCTGTAGAGCCTGATCACTCTAGGGGCTTGTGCATGGTATGCAGAGTTCTCAAGGACAGCTTGATTTCTGGCATCTCTGGACAAGTTGGAAATTGTAATTGCAATCACAGTGAGCTGCTGTGTCTGGAACTGACAGGCAAACTGTTGCCTCTCCTAAGTGGTTATACTTACAGTGTGCCTAAGTGGGAGGAAGAGGGGAGACTGCACAAAAGGGAGTCTACAATGAGATGAGTTAGGTCACCCCTTGCTCCCCACCCCCAGCAACTTAACTTGCTGGAGTGAAAACCTGTTTGAATCACAGCTGAAGCACGCTACCAAACAGTGCAGCAACACTGCTGTTCATTATCAGCTAGTCTTACAGAGACCCTGAATGACAGCTGGAAAGGAGGATGTTTACATAAATGACAGCACAAGAGGATAAGGAAAACGATCTCACTTCTGCCATTAAGGATTTAACTTGATCCTAAAGCTGCCCTTTAAACTGAGGTTCAACATTAGCTCGATTGTATTTCCCAAGCAGCTATGCAGTCAGTGGAATAACAGTGGGGTGACTGGATGTACCATCCAATTACTTTTAGGAGTAATGTTGGCTCAGACTTTCAGAAGCACCTACATGGACTGCTGAAGACTGAGGTCAAACACTTGGCTAGGCAGCATGAGATGTGTACATGGACATGGAAGTAATTCAAGGGACAGACAAAAATATGTCTCCAGTCACCTGAATAGTGACAAAAGGCAGGACTTACAAGGAGACTAAGTGTAAATTCATGTGTCAGCTGAGAAACCGTACATCACAGAGCGTGTCTGTAGGGAACTCTAAGGGATCTGTGAAAGCTACGAGCCAGAGATGGAACCAAAAATCTCCAGTGTCTAATGCCAGCAGCAGAAACCAAGAAAAGGTAAGTCTTCTCTCACCTTCCCCACCTGTCTAGCTAGCTGTATTTCCAGAGTACTTCTCACAGTGGCATCCAGACATACCCGAAGAAACAGAGAGCATCTAGACATATCCAGATCTCAAGAGGGTTTTCAGCTGAACCAGAAATAAAATTCTCTTTTGCTAGTCAGCAATATGATGTTTTTTCTCTTGAAACCTCGGGACCAAAGGTAAGTTCAAAACGACTTGAGGACATGCCTTTATCCTAAGACAGGCTTACAATGGAGGAAAAACTGTTTCCCTTCTTTTTTCCAGTACAAGACATCTGACTGTTTTATTAATTTAGTTAATTAGGCCAGACATAAATAAAAGATATGAGTATCAGTCCCCTATATGCAGCTTTAATTTGTTTGCTGTATGCCTGGTGGCAGTCATTGTCACTTATTACCTTTACACTTGGCTTGACAAATGCTCTCCTGCACACTGAATGCTGCTCCTAGAGACAGCGGGGAGCTACAGTAAGTCCAGGAGAAGTCAAGAAACCCCCTAGATCTTAATTATAAAACCATAAAAGAAACCAACTGCCTCTGAAGCTCTCTTACCAGGAAACAAATGAGAATGGGAAATTTATTTCCAACCATAAATCCCAAACCCTTCAGCTTAATTTTTCCCAAGTTAACTTTCTCACCTAGCTAAGCAGCACTGCCTTCTATTATTAGCTTCTGGCCCAGTATCAGCTGACCACCATCAGTCAAACTGTCTTCATCTCAATGAGCTCAGGGACTCCCAAGCAACTCTGTGTATGCAGACTTGTGTTTGGAGCCTCTAATTATTTTCTAACAGATAATAGAGCATTTAAGTTCAGAGAGGATAGATTAAACTTTTAAGTGGATCAAAACCCTGGACAGAATCACAGCTCACAGGATTACTTCCTGGAAATGCCAAGCTTAGAAGGCTAGAAAGGGAAGGCTCTCATCAATTGCCTGATTCCTCATGACTAGTTAAAGAGATACACACCACCCCCCCCCAAGATGGTTTGCTATGCTTTCCAGCTGCAGCATGTCTTTGGGACATATTCCATTATCAGTCAAGCATCTGGCTTGATGTTGAACCCTCTGATCAGGCCAATGGCTACTTGACTTATCAGACAATCATAACAGTCAAATAATTTGAGGCTGAGATGGGGAAATGGTTTTCATAAGTGAAACTGCAAGTCCCTGTTCTATCAAGTAGCCTCTTGGCTGCATATTTGCCTTCTTTCCTCACATCAAGCATCACTCCCTTCCCCAAGACTCTGGACCCTCATATCTTGTTACAGCCTTAGGGTGGGGAGCAGGGTAGCCTTCCCTGCTGGTATGCCCTGCATCTGCTGGCAACTTCCCTCTGGGGATGCTGAAGTGTGACCAGCCCAGTAAGGAGGAGAAATATGCCCCACAACTTCAGCACCTAACCATGTCAACACCTGAAGGGAAATTCTTTAGACTGTGAAATCATTCCAGAGGTAACATGCATTCAGAAATACACTGAAAAAAAGGTAAACCTACATTCTACAAAACAGTAGCACTGCCTTCTGCATGGTGAAGTCCACATGCACCATCAGCTTTTGCCCCGGAGAAGGCTGTATATGGGTTACTTAGTAGACATCAGCTTGCACTGCTGTTAACAGTCATGGACTACTGCAGTGATAAAAACCATGTAAGGAAGCAGTGAGCAGAATAAAAGAAAAAGCTGGCCAGGAATGTGTTGAGAAAGACCAGAAAATAGACTCTGCTGCAACTCCCCAGAGAAAAATTCCAAATAGGGGATGTACTTTCTGATGATGGCCAATTCATCATCCCCTGATGGGAAGAGGGTGGGAGGTGTTTGGCCATTGCAGGTGCTAACATCATACATTATATCATTATAGTCATTACAGATCCATTAGAGGGTGTTCAAGGTGCTGAAATGACAGCCCAGTAGCCAAATTGTTGTTCTTTACTCTTTTAGCATAACATTTAGCAGAATTTCAGGAGCTCACAAAGCACTTTTAGACATGCATGCTGCCAATGCTAGAACTTTCAAGCAGAGCCTCTGGGCAGTGCCGCCAGCATCTACACCAGCTATTTCTGTAGACACTGAAGTGTCCCAGGTACTCCCTCTGTACACAAACTGCTGTTTACATGAGGCTTTACATTTCCCAGAGCTTCTCCAAAAGGAGTGCTAAGTTTTACCTGCAAGTACAAGGACATACACGGTTGAGTAAGAAGCATTTGCTGACAAAAGCACATCTATACTTGCCAAGTACAAAACAATGAAAGTCAAAGGTGTGACTCATATAACACACCTCCTTCCCACTAATGTCCCCCTCCCTTCATAACCAACCTGCTAGACACTACTTTGGAAAGAGTTAGCCCCTATTATGTTCATGATGGCCCTTAGATATATACCTTTAAAGCTAATCAATACAACTGCTTTTAATCAACAATGGCTATTCTTATATACTCTTTTTGCTAAAATCAGAACTGATGCATTTTGCTTTCATATGTACACTTAAACTTTGCCCCAAAAATAACACAAGTAAACATTACCAAATTTTATCAGAACAGTTCTACTGACCAAAGCCTCGTAGTAAGAATGAGTAACCCACATTTTTCTACTATAACCTACTCTTCAGTGGAAGAACTTTAAGTTATCTCTACATGATAGCTTAAAATTTTAAAAAGGTCAAAACTACGTCCTTTCTGGGACAGAGAGGACTGGTTACAATGGACAATGCCTACCTAGATCATTGTCTTTAAAAACGTGAGTCCTTTCAGGAAATAAACGACTAGGTTAGGAGGTGAGGACAGCAGGAATATCTGCATGACTGCATAAAAAATTATTTCAGATGAATTAATCTAAATCTTCATCAATGCAATGCAAAGGATGCTACAGATCACTATGCATATATCAAACAGCGCTGATACAAAACATCTTATTTCTCCTTATTGTCACATGCCAACTAATTATGAAGTCCAATTATTTTTTAATATGATTAAAAATAACCTCTATCTTATTTTCAACCCCTAGGACTAAAATGAACTATAGTTTTTTTTCTTGTTACCACTGGGTCAGAGACTCAAGAGAAACTGTGTGTTTGAAGAGAAACCTCTTCTAGTGTGGCTGTACCTTATATTTAAAATCTCTAGTTTCCATAATACCTTCATATTTTGAGCCATTTATCAGAGGTTACAGCACATACACTGGAGAGAAATGCAGTCCAGTGAATTAAGTCAGCTGATCAAGCTGAGCTGTGAAACCTCAGACAAGTACCTCTGTCATTTAAAAAGGACCGTGTGTTTTCTCTGTAGAGAGCTTCAAGGTTAACCAGTATCAGAGAAGAAAGTATTACTAGTATTTCTCTATCAGATCAAGGGGCAGATACTCAGCTTGTGCAAGTTGCTCAGTTCCAATGACTTTCATACAGTGAAAATAATTCCTTCAATTTGAGGCTGGAATCTCTGTCACTGACCACAGGCATTAGACAGGGAGTACAGGTTGTGTTCAGCGGCCTTTCACTCCCCGCACGCGAGCTTCACAAGACTGCTGAATACCAGCTCTCCCCTTTCTGGAGCTCTACTGCTGACCAATAGTTTGGCTAGTAGGCAAGCCTCTAATCCTCTTTGTCCCTTTAGTGCACTTCATTCCTTCTGAACAGAGCCAAAACAGCTTTTTAATTTTTTTTTTAATTTGTGCACAATGATTCTTGAATATCATCAACAGAAATGTGCAGTGCACTGTAAAAAGCACAATACCTTCAACTATACAGCTTTCATTCAACTCCCTAAGAACTCACACATAATAATTTGTCTGAAATAGCTAATCCCAGAACTGTACATTTTATTAATTTCTAGATTCAAGAATAGTCTATATAGTGGGAGTTCATTCTCTGTGGTTCACAGTCTCACCATCATTGTTCCACAAATGAACAGATCTAAAAGTCCTATGAAACATGTTCAAAAGAGGGATTTACAAAAACGTGCAAACTTCCACGATTTGTCAATAAATGGTCACTAAATAGCACACACATTTAACTGCATCAAGGAGTGTCAGTCTTTGACAAGGAGCTACAAACTGAGTGCACAGTCTGTGAACACAGAGCAGTCATGAAATTATCCTGCTGACTTGTTAACAATATTTTGTGTTAGTAAAGAAAAAGGGCTGTAGAAATCCGGGATATTTTGTTCCCCCCTCTCGCACTCTTTGCTGCAGCCAGCTCCCAAACTCTCAGTGCTTAGTTCTCAGGAACACTGAAGCAGAAGAGAGCTGAGGCCACATTTCTGTTCCTGGGAGTTCTGCTCCTGTACTCTCTGAACATCAGCATAGTACTGGTCCTATGCACAAGTCTCTTACTAATATTTAAATATAAAGAAAGAAAAGTAGCGGAAATTCCTCCATGGAATACAGAAAAATGTGCCTGCCCCTGCCTGCCCAAAAATCCCCAACAACCTTGAAAGTACTGATCATCTCTTACTTACATCCATGAACTCCACATTGGCTTTTGGACCAGTAGTCTCATTAAGGATCTTAATGGCCACAGGAATCTTTACCGTTTCCCCCTCAGGGACCCAAATACCCTAGAAAGAGAAGAACAAGTGGCAGGAAACAATCATAAACCATCATTCACACTTTTTTGTGATGCAGTCTGCCACATTATGTAATTCAATCATGAACCTCAGATTTGAGAATACACAAAGCTATAGAATAATAAAAATCTCAAAAAAACTAAAGTAAATAATGTAAAATGAAAGATTTTATATCAGAGAACATTCTGATTAGGCCCCTTTGATTTTCCTGTCCATAACCAGGTTTCTAGTGAGTAATGTCAGCATGTCAATGGCAAACATACTTTTTCCACTGACAATTGAGCCTGATAAATATTTTTTTTTTAAAAAAACAAAACAACAAACGCTCTGGATCTTCTGTTCTGGATTCTGATGTTGAACCGACTGAAGCTATCAGAAAGCTCTCAAAACTGACTGTCACCAGGTCATACTACCATTCGGGAAAAGGACGCCCTGAGAACAATGTATTTAGAGTGAAACATTTAAGGGCTATTTATCTTAACTGATATCTGAGAATTAAAGCTTAGATAGCTGAAAAGTAAACTTTAAAATTAAAATTCACAATCCATGTCTCTACTTTTCTAACCTTCTTGACTATTGCTGTGTTGTTGACAACCTCACAGTACCCATCTCTATCACTTTATTATTATCTAGTAAAGTGATTATTCAAAAATGTATTCCCATGACCTGTAGTGACCTGGTTTGTATTTCCTCCATTTCCTCCCCAGTTTGAAGACAGATGCAGTAGCTGTCCTCCTTCAGCACTCTGAACTACCACCTCAGTTTGGCAGATCTGAGTTACTCCCAAAGGGTTGGCTGATTGCTAATATCAAGACAGCCCAGCTTGTGTAGTCCTCCTGCATACAAGGATGACTGTAGCTGACACTCCTTTTCCCACCAAGAAATAATGTCTGATTAAAACTGAAGTTAAAGTTTGAGCCTGAAGACGGGCTCCTCCCAGACCCAGATACACAGGGCTCATGAACCCATCCGCAGCACAGGATGCTTTGCTGCAAGGCAGAGCTCAACTGTTCAAAAGTTAAATGAGGGAACTTATGTATCAAAGACTCTTACCTTGTAGACAGTTCCAAAGGCTCCAGAGCCAAGGACCTTCACTCGTTTCAGCTCAGTTTCCTTCAGGATACGAAGCTGTGCCTGGTTAGGTGCAGTGCCGCTCGGAGTCAAGGGTTCCACAAGCTATAAAGGAAGATTCAACAGCCTTAAACATTTGACCATGTTAAGATCAATCAGAAGTTTACGCTGAAAACAACTACACCAATAAACCCTGGGAATGAGAAAGTGGTAGGGTCTATCGATCTGCCAACTTGCGGAGGGATTTATGACCTCAAAAAGTAAATGACCAATTCTAAGAAACCAAGAGAGCTGATAAAGAAAATTCTCATTCTACATGTAATATTTTCCACCAGGAAATGCATGATGGAATTATGAACTGGAAATTGAATCGGTGTCACAATAACAGACCCAAGGACTTTTGCTAATGGAGGCAGTATAAATATTTTCTACATGACAGAAATACAGCATTTATTATCAGTGCACCACATGATTTTCTTTTGCCCATTTTAGTGGCTTTTAAGTTGGCCATATTTCTTTTTAATAGCCCTAACTTAATGGCTCATCACGTTCTCATTCTGTTTTGGGGAAGGAACTATTTTTCTGAACTTCTGTTACACCACACAGGAGGACAGCTTTAAGGAGAAAACATCTTAGACCATTAATTTATAAGAGCCACTAATTTACTGCAAAAAAGGCACAATTAAACAATTTGTGAAGTGTCTCAAGAAACTTTGTAAATGAGACACGATGGCACATTAAGTTAAAAATGCTCTCAGATCTCAACGTTATGTTGTCTCTGTAAGAAAAACAATGCTGCTTTAAAAATAAATTAAAAATACATGAAAAGAACAATACACTAAATGATGAAAAATAGTCTGTTCCTTTACAGGATGAAGAAAATAATTCAGTGCTACTCTTTTTCAAATTGGTTTGAAACCACCCCAGTATTTCAAAGTTGTCTGTTTACAGGGCTAAATGCACCATGCCCTGCTGTTTGAGAACTGCTTCTACAGCTCTCAGTGCATCAGAAACTAGTTAACTTCTAGTAACTAAAAGAGAGTAACTTCTCCTGTCCTTGCCTCGTTAGATATCCAGTATTTACATGGTGAAAGAAAGCAGCTTTACTGTAAAAGCAGAAGTGGACAGACCAGTGGTACACTTCTGTATTTTCAGTCTGTGACTGGTGAAAGCAGCTTCTGTACCACAGTCCATCAACACAGGTATCAGGGAGTAGCATTGTAGGGTTTTACTAAGAGTGAGCTACAGAAAGAATAGGTCTGTTACAGCCTCCAGCTGGAAACAGAGATGTTTGCTGAAGCTATAGTTGCTCGTGTGTTTATCTCAAGGTGCTCCTGATTTAATCTTCAGTTCCTCAGCCAAGACAACAGCTTCCCTACATGTTCAATATGAGACTTTGGTCCCTCAGGACCTGTGTCAACCCGGACTTCAGAACCAGGATTTCTCAGATACAATAAAAATGACCTGCTTAAAATCATTTATGATTTAGTAGGGGCTGATACAATAGCAAGATCTGTGTATCTAAAGGCACTGAGTATTGCTAAACATTCTATAGTGAATGGTATTTAACAAGAAACACAAGTTCTAGCCAAACATAACGACACTTAGGCAAGCAGATTGGGAATGCACAAATAATTTGCTCCCAGGCCCTACAGTGAATCTGGGTGGAAGCAGGATCCCTCAGATCAGAAACAGAAAACAGAAACAGAACAGAAAACAGCACTATTAACAAAGCCTTATCAAAGAATCACCAGCTAACAATATTCTCAAGCTTTATTATCTTACAGTATGGACTCTAATTTTAAAATATCACCACTTGCAAAGTGTCTGAAGTACAGGACTGAGGACATGGTAATAATCACCCTTGCATTAGCTGACAAGATAGAGAATGAATGTTATGTTTATATATATACTTCCTAGATTGCTTTTTCCACTACTGGCATTTCAACGAGCAGGATGGAGTGGGCACAGCATTCTATCCTATAGTTCCACTACATATGATTTTTTTTTTTGCCAGCAGAATGGTGAATCTCGCTTGGTTAAGCTCTGGGAAGTATCTTGGCTTAGTAAAATACATGATTATTACTGATCATGAGTACAGGCTTTGACAAAATCTGGACTACAAAGGCAATATAGGCACCGGGAACAACAGTAAGTTACAATCTCTGCACTTAAGCACTCCTGATGAGCTTAAGTTTGCATCAGAGCTTGCTGAATGAACTTCACTCAGCCTTCAAAGCTGACCTCAGTATGCACCTGTAATATTCAAGCATGAGAGCTACTGAATGTACTGATGATCTGGGACAGAAGCTCAACTGAGAGGAGGATGTGCATTCACAATCTGGTGGAATGCGATTTTGTGATCACGTGGATCCCTTTTGGGCCCATCAAAACCCACGAATCTATACCTGTACAGAAAACCGTGTCTTGAAATAGCTGAATTTATTCCAACAGCTCAGTCCTGCAGAAGTTAGCAGAAGGATTTTTACAGGCTTCTCTGGTAACTGGATTGAAGACCTGAACATCTTTTATATTAAAGTAGTACAGCTCTGCATTATCTTTGCAAATATTCTGTGAGAAGAAGCACGCTCTCACCTCAGTCTCCAGGAATCTTCGCAGCGCTCTCTTCTTTTTAATGCTCTTGCGCCGAACATACACAGCAAATGTCAGGGCCACAATGACGATGATGAAGAGGCCACCAATAACTCCGGCAGCAATCAGAGGGGTTCTAGCAATCAGAATCACAGTATTTTTAGGTAGAATGAGAGACCAAAGAATTTTGGGGTACACAAAACACAATCACTTAGGAAGCTCATTAACTGTCTTTTGACCAGAATTTCTAATTGAGTCCCAGTGGAAACATAATAACACATGGTATGACTTTTCTTGGTTTTAATCAATATACTAATTGCACTTTTTTCAAACCACCATGCACATGTGAGGAGTCGTGTGGACAAGGAGACACAACATGCACTTTGATGGCAAACGCAAATCTGCAATGGCAAAATGAGGATACAGGCACCTAGGATTTTCCTGCCAGAGCCATCACTGTGCTGACTCTGGCTCCATCTACATTAACTCATGAGCTTGTTCATTTAGGGGAAAACTAATGAAAAATTCCCAGACTACCAATAAGATGTGCCTTCCTGAGTACAGAAGAACTGAAAGGCATCTTCAAACAGTGCTTCACAGACAAATCTGGAGGCATCATACTTGTACACCTTCCTCAAGGGGAGGATTCTGTGATATGAACAACATAATTCATGACTAGAGCACTGCACCCTCTTGAAACTCTGGTTCATTACTAATATACAAACATTTTGGTCAGGGGTTATGGTTGCACTCATCTGTTTTTGCTGTGGTTTTTCAGCACAGCCAAATCCCAGACCAAGAGGCTGGTATGCTGGAGCCAAAAATCTCCTGTGAACAATGCCAAGGCTCAGTTTTTGCACAATACCTGCTGTCCCCCTACTACTCCTATAACTCTTTTCAGCTTTCCAGGCTCCTAAGCAGTGTGAGCTACAATTACTGCTTTGTTTTTCCATAGGGTAAGATATAGTAGGCTGGCAGTTACTATACAAGCAGGCAAAGACTGCCTCAAAGTCACTGTCAGACTTAGGTACCTGTATTTGGAGATGCCCTACACAGTCAGAGGCGAGAGGCAGGCTCCCTCCAGAGATACAAAGCAGTAGGTGCTCTGACTCAGGCTGTGCTCTCGCTCTCCCCGCTCTGTCTCTACAGGGTGGGTAGCAGCCTCAAACCTTAAACTGGGCATTTTACAGAATACCAACAACTTACTAGCATAAACACGCTCACAGCACTGAACATCCCTCCAACAATGGCTGGAAAATAGCTGAAAGCATGTGTGAAAAGCGACAGAGTACAAATGGTACCGAAAGCACTGCCTGGTAACTTCAGGAAATAGATTCTCTATTGCCCAGGCTGGGGAAATAGCCCTGCTATGCTTTAGCAGCCTTCCTGGGTTACCTGCCAATGATGATGAAAGATACATTGTGGCCTGTTAATACAAACCTACTACAAACCTACTGAAAATTCAAATGTCTCCCACAGAAAGAGTAATTTGAATTTTCAGATGCTGTTTTTTTCTTTTTTTTTGTCCTAGCACAAAGCTGAGCAGTAGGAAGCAGTGTCATCTAACCTGGTCTGGTATATTAAGGTGTGTCCACATTACCACTGAGTACCATCTGGAAGCCCATCTCTAAACCGTGCTTGTCATCCCTTCTCACTGCTGCTTGGTTCGGAGAGGTCTCAAAGCACATGGCCTGGATTTGTTGCAGATACCAAACAGGAGACATGTTTTTGGAGTGCTCCTACTTCACTCTAACCTCTAACTGACACCGAGACCCACATCAAACTCAGGCTAACCTGCCCTAGACATTGGGACCATTACCTCTTTCATCTTCCAGATCCAATCTTACCGCCACTCACTTCATGTCTACAGACACAAAGCCTCATGCTTCCAGATGTAGCTATAGGAGCACTGCAATTCAAGCAGCACTACCATGTTTGCCCACGGGAAACATTAACTTTGCACAGGTCTGTAAGGCCCATTACAGTTCAAACACTTTACAATGGCAGCCATAAAGGAAGCTGAATGTTGTCTGACCACAAAACGGATAATGAAGTTTGGGAAATGCAAGTGCAGTGCCACCTCCTCCTCAGGCTGAGGCGCTCCTCCTTCATCTAGTTTGGCCTTAAAATACACTCACCCTTCTATAATCCCACTGGTGAGTCCGCTGATGTTGTGTGCGGAGCTCAGACTAAAGGACCTGGCATATCCACCCAAAACAATGGTTCGCTTCATCTGCTTGTGCTTTCCGAGATGCTGAGGCAGCAATTCAAAACACACTGGACATCAAAAGGCTTCTATGGAGCCAGAACAGACTAGTGTCCTTGAGCAGAGGAACGTGGGGCTATTTTAATATTGTATGAAGAATCACATTATTTTTAACACCACCAAACCACAGACTGACAGAACAGGCAGGAGATCTCTTTGCTTATTAATAACTATCATAACAGCTGTCAAAGTAAATAATTAGGGTTTTATAGCACTGTGTACACTAAAAGTGGTCCAAGCAATACTTACATGACAGACCATAATAAGGAAACGGTTCCAAAGGAGATGTAATGACTAGTGAAGAAAAGAAAATGAAGTTTCAAATTCCTTGTAGCCTTTTTTATCGCTATAGAGCACAGGCGTTCAAACTGAATCTTTATGATCCACTGTGACAGCTCTCATTGACTTTAAAAGAAAGTCCTCACCATTTTTAGTAGTGAATTTAAAAAACCACATGGTTTTCAAAACCATCACCAAACAAGCATTCAGTCATTGAGGTGAAACAGGCTGAACTGCGTATTATATCTGAATTTTCAGGCTGCACCTTCCAAACATGCTATTAAGCAAGTTTAAGCAGGGAGTGTAAGAGGAATAATACAACATGTGAGGGGAAGAAAAACATATTTAAATGCTAAACAAGCAACTGTAATGCAGAAGAAGTTTTACTTTGAACTCACTTTGAAGCCTTTCTTCACTCCTAAGTCTACTATCCTCACATAAAAATCATGGCCGACATAATATATTACAAACCTAAACGGATGTGCTTGTATACTGTACAGCTTCTCACTCTGCTACTAAGCCCCACAGTCAACAATCACACTGCTGACAATCACAATCAAATTATTTACTGCAATCCCAAATAAGTTACTGCCTTCAGCACATTCTGGTATTGTCTGTGCAGTTCACTGTTCTTTCCCACCATGGGTAGACTCTTATCAAAGTCCAGTTTTCTGGGTGTCACCTACCTCATTTGGGTTATTTTTATTTATGTTCATTAGGCTGAGTTTGCTTTTCTATCTTTTCTGCTAACAACCACAACTCTCCTCTATAATTTCTCTACTGTTGTCATGTTTGCTGTGTCTTATATTTAATACCCTGGTGAATTTCATTAGCATGCTGTTTACCTTTCTTTTGCATAATTGTTAAGGTTGTTGAACATGCATCCCTGCAAGGTGGTGCTGATCAGAGTCTGCTGAAGACACAAAACCTCCCTTTTTTTTCTGTTCTTTTTTTTATCTAATCCTTTATTAGCATACGCACCTACCTAACCAAGAGTTCAGCTTCACCTATAGCTGGACACACAAATCTCCTTATCTCTAGTGGCATTAAGGGCTTAATCCACTTAATACATTTTTGTTACGTTACTGTCACACAACCACCTCTGTGAATGCAGTTTGCTACATCTGCCCTCCTCAAACTACCTCCCACTTAAACCTAACTCCATGAACGGCAACAGGAGCAATGTTAATGCAGACAAAAACGTCACTATCAAAACCCCCTCACTTTGTTAAAGTAATTTTTAAAAGCATTCTCCATTCAGATTTAGCAAGGCAAAAGTCAAGCAAAGAGAGGTAGGTACTGCCTGTCCAGTGTAAATAGCAGACAGCCAAAAGTCAATCAGGTCTCATTTCTTTCAGCTCTACCACAAATCCATCAACGTGAAACTTCTAAAACAGCCACTACTTTCCTTTCTATGCTAAAAATCTACCCCAGAGAATGAAAACAATCTCTGCTAGGTGTTTCTGAACTTTTATACTTACCAAAACAGACTTAGCTGTATGAGAAATACAGCTATGGAATTAATTTTCTATCCTCCACCCCTCCCCTCTGCTAAAGACAAAATCCCAATTAATGACTGGAAATGGCAACAGCAGGGGAGGCAGTGGGAGGGGGTTGAAAATCACAACATGTGAAAATTCCTGCCTTTTAAATTCGAAACTGTATCTATGGCTAAAAGTTGAAAGTAAGATTCTAGTATTCCCTCAGGAGAAATGAATAATATATATTTCTTTTAAAACGTGCTCTGTGTTTTCATATTTAGAAAGAAGCATGTAAACCAAGAAGCACGTAAACCCACGCACCAAAACCAAGAGAAAAATTTCAAAGTTAGCATTCCAAGATGGACAAGGATACTCAATGGGGGGGCACGTAACACTCCATCCTCTCCAAAACATCTGCAATTCCCACAGTGATTTGAGACCAGGTATTAAAGCCTAATTACCGATTTAAATGAGTACGTGGTCTCATACTCTCGACAGAGCGCAGCAGAAGGGGGAAAGGAAATAGAATTGTGGCCCATGGAGAAAAGCTGAGCAAGAACACCTGTTTTTATAGCTCTGGCATTAACCCACCTAATAGAATATGTAAATAAATTGAGCTTTAAAGCAGAGCTGTTAGAGGGCTTTAAATTCCTGCCTCAACCTTCCCCACCATCCCTTCTTTTCAGCTTTATCTATATATCCAAACAGGATTCATTACAGCCTTGAATATTTGCTAAGTAGTCAATTCTTGTAAATTCTCATTTATTAAGGCATTATTTTTCCTGATGGACAATACCCACGTTCTGCATTCCTCACCCCTTTCATCACTGGGGAGCTCAGTCGACTTTGAAGCTGCACTTTTAGAGATCTAACAGATTCTGCTAATCCTGGAATGATAATCTTAGTATTTAAAATACACAAGATAAACAACCAGACTGGGAAGCAAATTTGTGTATGTTTTAATAGCTTCTCTCTGCTGTGCAGCAATCCCCTAGCAGAGCTCTGCAACCAGCGCCTGATGTTCACCAAACAGTACTCCCCAGCGGTGGGAAGAATTTATCTAATGTTAGTCACATTAAGACATTCCTTTGTTTATATTTTTCTTTCTCAAGTAGAAGGCTCCCCTTTTCCCCCACCTAATCTGATGGTGCTTAACCACTGAACAGTATCACCGTTTATGTATGAGTTAGAAGTTTTTATTATGGGTAAACACAAATTGTAACTGACATAATTAACATTTAATCTAAGTACAGGCAAGCTGCATGCCACTGTACTGTTGACTAACTGTAGCTAAACGCTGCTGGCAGGTGCTTCCAGGCACAATTTTTCAATGTGCAGAACGACTACAACCTCTAGGTGCTCTCAGCACTGAAACCTCCAGCACAGATTCCACTCACACAAGGTTAACGCTGACAAACAGGGATCTATAGTCCAAACTGGTTTCCCCTTCCTCATGCTGGTTCCTGTATCAATAGTGGAGGCTTCAAAGCCTTCCTCCAGTAAGCGTTTAAGGGTGTTTCTAGGTCACTATAATCAAGTTATCTGTATGCTAAAAGCTTTTTTCATTGGCTTTGCCAAATTAGAACAAAATATACAGAGCCTTGGAGTCTCTGTCTGACAGTGTACACCCTTTCCTCCTCTAGTACACCACTAACCAAGCTGTGCTGTTGAGATCAACTGTGCTCTTTGTATACAACATTTAGCATACGGTGGATGACATTTACTGAAGGTTTCCATGTATTCTGGTTATAAAGAGTGTTTACTCAAAACAAAACACCAACAAGACACAAACAATAGATTATGTGCATTCTTTAAATTGGAAACATGTCCTACTTATGCCTTTTTTTCCCTAAAGGTAGGATTTCTCATTTCATTCAGCAAAATAAACGAGGACAAAGAAAAAATGTTAAATATAGCTTTGAAAATGAAGTAAACCTAGAACCCTAGACATTAATATTTATTTTTTAAAAATTCATGACAGCTTTATTATCATTAAGGACACACAGAGCACAAGATATTTCTTTAAACCTAGTTTTGGCATAATTTAGGAGAACAGCCACATTTCTGTTACGTTTTCAATCTAAAGTACTGGGAACTCTCAATTTGAACCCCGCGAGTACAGCTGACTGGGAATAAATACTGAAATCTCTGGGATTCCAGTATCGACATGAGTTTCTCTCCATCTGACAAAATCTCTTGCACCTGGAGTTTTTAGGCTGAGATTTTTCTCTTCTGCCACAGCATAAAGAAGGAATGCTGTTGTTAGGAGCTTGCCCAGTGACTTTTTTTTTTAGGCTTACACTTTGAGTAGATTAACTTCCCTTATAAAATATGCCAAGTCAGGCCCCACATAATGTAGACCGATTTATTTGGGACAGAAAACCAATTAAATCCACTAGACAGGATTCACAGGTGAAGCCAGTTCATCAAGAAAAAGAACAATCCTCTTTATAAACTTGTCATATTTCCCATTTTCTTTGGGAAGGATGGTATTTTGCATTAAATAAAGAAAACTAGACCTGCAATGACCACGGGCACTGATGGACTGCTCTGAAACTAAACCCATCAACATTAGCTCTAAGGGTTTCTCTCTGCATAAAGCATTCTTGTTAGAAGCAATAAAACTCAGCCTGCTTCTCTGCAACCAGTTGCAGTCAACTGGCTCCACAATTATGCCTGCGTACACAAAACTATTAGTAAGATATGTCTGTGTACATAAGATTATTAATAATGTAACATGCGTTTCTCAGCTAGAAATGTAAAATGTGTTTTCTTATATGACATTATATGCCAAGAGACTACTTTGTCTGGTGCACTGCCTTCTAGTCATCTGTCAAATCCAAAAGTACCACAGAGCAGCATAGTCAGAAGCAGAGCATATCGTATCACTTGAGCTGGAGAAATACAAGGCAGTGCCCATACTAAATCAAGGGCAGCCAAAACATTCAACAGGAGCTGGGTCATACAGACAATATAAATCCTAGCACAGAACTGCCCACTGAGCAGGAACATCCCTTCACTGCAAACAGGTACTGGGGGCAGATTCATTTAACATTTCCTTCACTGCTACGGTTTTGTTTCAGTTACATGTTCTGTAGATGGGGGCAGGCCAATTACCCTCACCCACGCCTCATGCAACAGGCTGAAAATGAGCCTAGATGGCTCAGGTACTACTTCACCCTGCCCTCAGCTCTGCGGCACCAGGGCCTGTACAGATGGCTGAATGCTGCAGTCAGTATTAATGAGGATTCATTAACATTTCTGATGGCAGCTTGATTCAGTCAAATGCATGGCAGATTCCTCCTTTACATTTAACAATTATGTAGATAGGTGTGTGCTCCGGAGTTTGGAAAAACAATTAGATCTCCAAGGACATGTATTTGTGCTGAATTCACCACTTTGTCCTCTAAAATCTTTGGTACCCAGTATTTGGTACAGGGCACAGAGAGAAATTAACTTCAGTTGGGTTATAATCAAACCATAAAGAATAGAAAACAGGGAGGAATGTTCTGGAGTATTTTAAATAACCAACAAGAGGAAACCTGTTTGAATACTGTGCTCTTCCTTCTGCTACTTTTTTTTAAACACTTTCCAAATTCCTCTGGTGGAGAGTGCTTGCAATTCACTTCAGTTCCAGTTAAGTGTTTGCTGAAGTCAAGCGGTTCAACACATGAAATACTCAAACCCACACATGACTAAGCAAATCCTTGCCCGCAGGCCTGCACAAGTGTTTGCCTACCTTTAAAGAGCTGCAAGAGCAAAGGTTCTCTACCCCACACCCTTCGGTTTTGTTTCATAAATCATTTGTCTTTTCAAAAGGCATCAATGTCTCTTATCAATAATATGTGCCCCCATTGGTTGCTTTTTGGAATGCCAGTCTTTGCTGAGTGTGATTGTTCAGAAAATTCATGGAGCACGGTGCAGATTTTTTGTCTAAGCAGTTGTGAACACTGGACTGTTTCCTGTTAAAACAGAATTAGATGGGACAGCAAGCATTTGCTTTTACAAGCCCCAGGAGCACTTCACAGTAGGGGACTTTCAAAGACTCTATGTGGGGACTAAGCTTAAGATTCTGTCCTGGATTCTCTCCTCCTGAGGTCTTTATGACTTTACATTTCTCCCTTTTGAGAACAGATTCTGTATACTAAAGAGATCCCTAAATGCAGATCACTCCTGTTCTAGGCCTATGACTACAGTCCCACAAGCCAGCTCACCAAAGTGTACGAGTCCCTTCACCTCAGTGAGCAGTCAGACTACAGTTCAGAACTCAACACAGGCAGGACGAGAAAACAACCCACCCAAATTAAATGAGACATGGTAAACTGGTGAGAACAGAACTATCACACTATGTTCCTGATCTTGCTGCATCCAATTTTTTTTTTTTTTTTTTTTTGTGGTAAATGTAGAGCTTACATGGATTTCAGATGAGATTTTTAAAATAGCATTTTTGGACCTATGTTTGAGATGAGAGCACATGAAGGATTCATAGAAGAATGTGTTTGGAAACAGGCACCAGCATACTGTGTATGTATTACATATAGATACACAGATGCGTGGTTACAATAAATCCTTCAAAGCCTAAATCAAAACAACAACACTTCAAAATATTAACACTTCATTGCTCACTGGTATAAATGTACATATAAGAAAATATTTGAGACATGTATTTGAATACCAGTAATGACCACGGTGCTGTTAACTTCAAAATACATTTTAGCAACTCCTCGTTTGAGTACTAAATAGGCAAAATGTATCTTTGTGGAGCATATCAGGGAATAAACGTGGCTAGTGCTCATAAATACTGAGGAAAACCCAAGGTAGATAAAGAGCAGGGTAGAAGGAATTTATTTCTGAATATGCCTGCTGCTGCTTTCAGCTTTATCACAATTATTTTACAAGGATAGCATTCTGTCTAAATGCTTTACACAAATTATATCAATATCAGAAAATCCCATTTGATTATGTGAAAAACTCCCAAAAAGTTGAGACACCTCCATCCTCTCCTGACACAACGCTTATACAGGACCATCTCCTATACAAGAGTGTGCCAAAAAAAATCATAGAATCATAGAATGATTAGGGTTAGAAGCGACTCCCAGAGGTCATCCAGTCCAACCCCCCTGCAAGAAGCAGGGACACCCCCAACTAGATCAGGTTGCTCAGGGCCTCATCCAACTTGGCCTTGAACGTCTCCAGGGATGGGGCATCCACCACCTCCTTGGGCAACCTGTTCCAGTGCTCCACCACTCTCACAGGAAAGAACTTTTTCCTAATTCCTCCATGTCCATCTCTTGTCAGTCATCTCCCAGCAGTTTTTATACTAACAAGTGGAACAGAGAGAAACTCTGGTGTATCCTCTCAATTCTAGTCATCATCCCATGGCCACAATTTCCCCAGAGGCCATTCAAGAAGGAAAAAAAAAATAAATAAAAAAGGTCAACTTAGAAGCTCTGAACCTACTCATCTTCACTCCTCTGTATCCACAGCCACTCCAAGGAATCTATTTCACTTCATTGGCTGTGAGGGGAGCAAGTGAAACCACTTGTGAATATTATCCTTGTCTTCTATTCTCAGCTCTACTGATGATTTTTTTTGTGTGCCTATGTACACAGCAACCTCCAATCATCCTGATAGTCACAGATGTGACTTGATTAGAAAAACAGCTTGTGTCCATGGTGAGGATACAGCACAGAATAACCTAGAGTCTACAACAGCTGTTTTATTATGATTATTTTGCAGTACAGTATGGCCCACATAAAGGCAAATGATAATTTAGTAAAAGAAGCTCTTCTTTCTCCCAAATTTCATTATGATAGAACATTCCAGAATTTATTGCATATGCTGCCTTATCTATGCTCCTTTCAGATGTTAAATATACTCCTAATAGCTGCTAAACTCCAAGAACAGAGCAGGCCAAGCAACTGGGGAAACTATAATCCAGCTTAAAAATCTATTTTCCTCTTTCAGCCACAAACCCAGCCTCTCTACAGCCCACCAAACCCCATAGCTAAGCACCAGCCTCTCAAACAGGCGGTGGACCCTGCTGATGTTTTGTGCCTTTTAGGTCTCTGCAGTTCATCAGGGCTTAAGAAAACAAAGAGGGGGAAGGCTCAGATGTCTTTTTTTTTTTTTTTTCTATCCTATACCACAAGGAAGAGAAGGAAGATGGATTACATCTCATCCCACTTCAAAACCACATCTATTTCATGTATTTAAGTAACAAAAGTATGAAAGAGTTAATGAAACCGGCTAGAGAGAATACACACAAACGTACTGCCACAGCTATAGGGTTTTTCTTGCTTTCTTTGTAATTGCCTTTTTCTCACTGAATTTTCCTGGAAAAGGAAAGAGTTCCCTTATTTTAAAAATGTGTTGATCAAAAGATGACTCGAATTCCCCAAAGTTTGGACTGTGGAGCCTGATCCACTGGTTGATCCATGAAATCAAAGAGAAGAGAGTCCACACAAAGCTGAAGTGGTGAGACAGCCCTGAACACAGTCTGCATCCAAGTAATTTACATGCAGAGGATATCACTGCCACCAGGGAGGGAAACACCTATCTACAGGAGACAGGACTGTTTGAAAGCCAGAATATTATCTCTTCAATCTGTTCTTTGTCTACTATCCTTACTATGTTTAACACTATGCATATTAACAACTAGAGGTCCACTTTTAATGCAGGAACACTTTGTACTTCTCCCCTACCCCTATCAGACCATGAGGGGCTGAGAAAGAAGTAATTTGTTTGTGAGATTTACACCTTGTCTTTAAGGATGGTTACTCAATCAAGCAAAGCAGTGCTCACTGATACACAGCCCACTAAAATGAATTAAACATTTCCCAATGACCTACTGGGAATTCAGGACAGATCGGTTTGGTCACTGCCCAACTAGAATTAGTCCTTTTCTCTCCTATTTCTTTGCTTCTAAGTGACACACGGTATCTGTATCTCGTGGTCTATGCTCCCAGCATTATACACAGATTAATTGGCAGATTAGCATTCTATACAGCCATGAGCAGGAATCCCAAAGCCTTATCTTCTCTTCAGCATGACCTGTATACTATAGCAACACCGCTACCAGAAGCATGAGAGTTCTAACTTGTCTGAACCTTTACAGAGATAACAGGAGCAAAATGGTGACAAATAACTGAAACCACATCACTTGCCCTTTGGTTTGCTTCTATTTTTACACTGTCACATCTTTTCACTCATTACATGTGGCTTTACAGCTTCAGTGCCTTCTCAGAAGTATCTGTGCTACTCTCATTTCCTATCTAAGCACTGTTAGGCCCACAACAAGCAAACAGCTGTGGAACAGTGAGTAAACATGCAAGAAAATCCACAAGAGCATTTTAAGAGGCAAGTAACACCCCCACATCTTGCTTTGACGACCTGTGTTTCTAATGGGCAGACTGGGAGTCTAAGACACATTATTTGAGAAGAGAGTTAGCTCTTCTTACTTTCAAGGCTGAGGGGACTTCAGGTAATTTCCTGAATGCACTACCAGAAAAACTCCACATAATTTACAAATCAGGGGTTACATCATGACTAGGACATATTATGGCCCTGGTGGCCAAGAAGGACAACGGGATCCTGGAGTGCATGAAGAGGAGTGTGGCCAGCAGGTGGAAGGAGGTGATCCTCCCCCTCTACTCTGGCCTGGTCAGGCCTCACCTGGAGTTCTGTGTCCAGTTCTGGGCTCCCTGGTACAGAACAGACGGGGATCTCCTGGAGAGAGTCCAGTGGAGGCCACGAGGGTAATTAAGGGCCTCAAGTGTCTCCCCTGTGAGGAAAGGCTGAGTGAGCTGGGGCTGTTCAGCCTGGAGAAGACTGAGGGGGGATCTCATCAATGTTTATGAATATCTGAAGTGTGGGAGACAAAGGGGAGATGGCCAACCTCTACTCAGTGGCCTGTGGGGACAGGACAAGGAGCAATGGCCCCAAGTTTGACCACAGCAGGTTCCACACCAATGTGCGAAAACTTCACTATGAGGGTGATGGAGCCCTGGGACAGGCTGCCCAGGGGGGTTTGTGGAGTCTCCTTCTCTGGAGACATTCAAGACCCGTCTGGAGGCCGACCGGTGTGACCTGCTCTAGGGAACCTGCTTTGGCTGGGAGGGTGGACTTGATGATCTCTGGGGATCCCTTCCAACCTCTACAATTCTGTGATTCTGTGACATTTCGCAAAAGTTTGGCCTTTATCCTGATTACAAGGTTGAATTTGTTCTCAAATTTCTGTACAAATGCCTCAAATCTTTCAGATGAGGGCTTACCAGATCTGCTGAGAGATGTACCAGAGCTGGCAAATACAAAGTAAAACCTTCACAGTGTCAAAACAAAAGAAAAAAGAGGAAAAAAATTCTGCACTGCAGAGGAACATAAGACATTTAGTATCTCACTAGTATCCAAGGCTTAGAAAACCTTAGATACGGAAAAAAATAGATCTTCAATACATGTCATTAGCAGAGAAGCTTAGTCATAGGAAACAAGTTGCCTTCGGTTGTATGACATCAAATAAAATACTAACACTCAAAAATTCTACTACACTTATCCAAATTAAATAAAGGCTCTTCACTTTAACCCTCAGCCAAAATAAGATTTAGCTGTTTGAGCTCCCAAACTTCTTCACCACAAGGCAGAAGGTACAAAGCTTTAATTATTCCTCATGGCTCTCCTTTAAATCTGTTCAACATCCAAGCCTGAGAAAAGTCTTTCTTAAGGTACCAGTGTCTATACGCTTATTCACTACCACTACAAGAAGTTAGAAGAGAGGCAAAACACCTCTACATTTCAGAAAAGAGATGCAAAGTGACCTGAAGTAAAAGAGAGGGCATTGCACAGGAAATGAGTTCAGGATTAGCCTCCTTTCCCACTACATCTGAATGTAGTTGTTTGAAACTTCATTAAAAACCTCAAAGGTACAGATAATTTATATGACATTTTCCTACCCTGTTACTTCACTTTACAGCATGACAGGAAAAAAATTATAGTAAGATGAAGTCATTTTCTCTGATGGTTCGATTTACAAATGCTCTATTCCTCCCAGTTGGCTGGTACTCATGATAATGCTTCCACCTTTGGTAACTGCTGCAGGACAGCTTCCCAAAGCAGCACCAAAGGACAGCAGTGTGTTCATTTCTTCAAATCTAAAGCTTGTTATACTGGTTTACTATTGTGTTTGAAGGCTATACACTGGTAAAACTGGAAAATGGCTTATCAAATCCAAACCTGGTATTTCCATTTCTACAAAAACAAACAACAAAGATAGACTTTGAACTGAATCATCATGAAGTTATCTGCTATTTTTATCATCTAATGGCGGAAAAGCTGTTGCCAATTAGCTCCAAAGTAGAACTTACACTCTTGTAAGTGGGATTCTTGCAAGGTTACTTTATGGGTACCAGAAAGGAATAAATCTATTCTAACCTGAAATACAGTCCCCACCTACAGCAGATACCAACTTTGATCTGAAGAGAGCTAATGAAGCAGACTTGACTGTATACATGCCTACAACACCAGCACGACACTACCAAGAGCTTTCCTTTTTGTGCAGGAGCTGCAGCTCCTGTATTACCCGACAGGTCAGGGCGACTAAGCCGAATGCAGTGAATTAAGTCTTGACTGGACTCCAAGCTCAAACACATTTGTCACGTAAATTGTCTAAATATGAACGAGCGACAAATCCTGCATTATGCAGGTAGATTGGAAGTAATACTGCAAGCTTTAGTTCTGATTTATTATATGTTAAATATTAATGAATTATTAAGAAACCATTCACTGAGGTTTAAGCAACTCTACATCTTACATATTTCTAAAGCTCTATAAATGTATTTTTAATAATAGATAATTAATTTATAACAACATTAAATCTAAATTAAATCCTCATTTCAAGCCATAAAAGAAACCCATTGGAGAGTGGGGAGATATATACTGTTACTCTATAAAAAGGTCACTTATTCATGGCACAATTTTATTTCTGCATCATATATTATCCACGTAGCCAAACCGGTACAGACACACAACACAAGGCTCATGTAGCCTGGTAGGAAATAAAAGCAGCGATCTCTGCAAAAGGGCTGTGTGTTTTTCTCCATTCTAACGAACCATTTTCAATTTGGAAT
>VXBZ01006991.1:174616-243624 GCA_013399135.1 Heliornis fulica | reverse complement strand
AGCACCAAACAAAAAAAAAAAAAAAACCCCAAACCCCAAAAAACAAAAAACAAGAAGAAACTTTTATCAAGTATTCTCTGCAAAGAAATTTGGTTATGACCTGACAAAACTCCAGTGCTCAGGAAACACTGTGTTAGTGCATTTCATATTATTTTCCACAATACTCTTCATAGAGCTGAGATGTTTGCTGTTAGGTCGGTAGTGCTGGATATATACATACAGTTCACCAAGTCAGGTCTTGTACTCAGGCTGCAGAGGGGTTGGACTTAATGAACAATTGGCATGAAGTTTGGGGATAACAGAGGGATTTCAAAATTAACCACGTCACCCTGTGTACGAAGCAGACCAAATACAAGTCCCTGCAGGTCTCTGCAAGAAACCTTCTGGATTGCTTTGTAAGACTGGGTGGTACTCTAATGGTCCTTCAGAGTTCCAGAGCTGGGACATGCTCAATGAGTCGTTAAGGACTGCCACACCTACACCCACAAGGAGACATGGTAAGGTGACTTAAGTAACCTCACTGTAGCATTTCTCTGGCATGCACCACTGCATAATAATGAGTATTAGCCAAACCCACCAGAAGGACACAGCTGCTGTGAAGCTTAGTCCCTGGTTAAATACAATCCCAATATATAGTAAGAGTATTTTGCTTATAGTCTGCTCTTTGCATAATAAACTACTAGAAACATCAGACTTCTGGCCTTACTCCATCCTGTACACTCTCCACAGGATCCTAAAACGACCAGAGCCACAGATTTTTAGAAGTACCTGTATGACCACTGCTTCTAGTTCCTTTACTCGTCCAAATTTAACAGTTTATTTTTGTGTACAGCAGCAGATCCTACCAGATCCTTCCATGCTGTGAAACCACACCAGCCAACCCTACCGAGTAAACGAGATGAACTAGAATCCCCTGCAGATCCCACACAAATCTTTCCAAACATGCTATACAACACATGTTTTAATACAACAAGAGCTTTTGAATCTGTGGTCAGATCTTTAGAGCAGAAAAGAAGGAAAACCCACCTACCTCTTTAAGTAAAGCAGTCTTACGAAGTGGGAATGGTAAAAAGTGGGTAAGCTCCGAAAAGAAATGACTGCAGTGACTTTGACTCAGATCACAGAAGTATCCAAAGATTACTCCTCCAGGCAGTGAAATGCTGTTGTGACAATAAAAGGGCTCACAGCAAAGGTCTGTTTGAGAAGTGGTTCAGCAGTATCAAGTTCGTAGACAGAACAGGGATTTCTCTCAACCTGTCCTAAACAGACCCTGTGTAGGCTCTATCCAGCCCATAGAGACAGGATAAGAAACTGCCCGTTTTATTAGACTTGATTGTTTAAAAATTAATCTGTTCCTTCAGCTACTCTGTTCTGATACAGCCTCAGAAAGCCCATATTAAAAGTCTCACAAGAGCAGCAGCATCTTTTACTAATCAAGTAACGTAGCTTAGTTTTTACACACAGAACCTATTTTTCCCCTGATTTTATACAGAGATTCTCTTCCCCTTCCCCTCCAGAATGACTATAATTATTCTATAAAAATACAGAGCATATGGAACGCTTTCCTCCAAGCAATGGCACAGAGCACCATAAAAGCAATGAACGTTAGCCGTTTATTAGAGGTGGTTTCCCTTCCTCATCATCTACTCAGAGCTGCTGTGAAATTCTATTGAAGTCATATTGTGCAGGGGTACAAAACAGCTATGAAAGGATTTGCCTTCATTACCCAGAGTTTACTGTTAATTAGCTCGTGTACACACACGCACAGTACATAAAATCAGCTTTTTTGTTTAGGAAGTGATGATTTGTTGAGAGGACGTCCTTTGTTGATATAAAGCTAGCATTAAGATTGTAATTTGAGTTAACATCTACACATCACTTTATGTAACCACTTGACAATGGTGGTCCTGGCTAATTAGTTTCCGTTAGTTAAAAGAGAAACGTGAATGAAATTTTCTTAGGACATAAATAGCTTACTATTATCAGCTTACTCATCAGCTTACTCAGACCAGTAACATCAAGGTGCTATTTCTTTCCTATCATATCCTCCATATGCTTCCCATCAAATCTTTGGATTTGCAATCCTTCACGCACCAAAAACCAGAAACATTATGCCTGTGACGATCTCTTCTCAGCCTTAAGCTCAATGAATCATAGGAAAGATGAACATACTTGAAATTCACACTATGTAAAAACTTTGTCCACAGTCTAACTTCAAAAACTGAGTTAGCTAAACTTGTTTCAGTGGACTTGGGAGCAGGGTTGTGTAAAACTACCAGCCTTTTCTGTAATTTTTCTTAACAAAGGGCAGAGTATTATTTTTATACCTTATCAATCTTCATTTCAGGCAATGGTCATCCAAACCTTTGAAGTAGGCATGCTCCTTTTTTTCCCCTCTTGTTACGAAGTATGTTGTTCCACTCAAAGAGACCAACTAAAATTGTCAGAAGGTATTGAAAGGAGACACTTCATTCTAGTAATGGTGGGAAAGAAGGAGGGAAAACTACTTTGTCCACTCAAATTCTAGCTTCCACCTGCATTCCATCTTTGAAGTGGTGATTTCTAGGAAAGGTTGATATAGGAGGAACCCAAACTGTACCCTTACAGTAATAATCTACTGCTTTACTACCTCCACCCCAAAAAGCAGAGAACACCAGAAAGAGCTACAAACAGCTGAGAAAAGCAAAAACTCAAGGGTCTGGTCTCCTCTCTGTGCCATGGGCTGGAATTCTCAGCAGAGCAGGGAAGGAAGGAGTCAGAAAGGAAGACAAAGCAGCAATGATGTTAATTATGAGCCAGCTAAGCATGTCACCTTGCATGGGGAATTCTCTGCTGGGCTGTCCCATTCCTTCTGGTCCCAGTGCTCAGATGTGAGCAGCAGGAAGAGGTCAGCCAGAAAACCCACTCACCAAAGTGACTCAGTGAATCACAGGAATCACAATCAGACAACACTGTGGTAGGGACACTATGAATTAAACATGGTATAAATACTGGCAGAATGTCTATCAGAAACGTGAGGAAAGGCTTTCTCGGCTCTATGATTTCAACTACGGTCAATCAAGAGCTATAATGACAACCACCAGAGTTTCCAGCTAACTGCAAGCACAAGAGGCACTAATTTCTCCCCTGACTTCTAACTCCTTCGGTGTTTGAACTTTTTCTGGCAGTTCAGACCACAGTGAAAGCCTCTGTGAGGATAAACTAAACCCACTGAAAATAAAGGCGGGTCCTCACAGGGATAAAAAAAAAGGCACATTAGATCCAGCAAGTAACCTAACTATAATTCGAAAAATTTATCAAGTAATCTAGAGGGAAAGGGGTAAAATAGCCCTTATGTGTGTTATTGAGCTGGAAAGAGAAAAGGATTTCTCACCTTCTTTTGGACAGAACACTACTGAAACTAAAGGCTTTAAAAAACCCAAATACCTATGCTGGAAGACATGCAACACCAAAAGCAAGTTCTTTCTTTTCCCCCCACAAAATCCGAGGGGCCAAGCACTATCAGAAAAACTAAAGTTTCACTGGTTATCTGGATAATAAGCTATGTGATGCACATCTGATTCATCTTTATTAAACATGACAGGAAGAATTCCTTTGCTATTCTATCAGAAGCTCACAAAGGTCCTCAACTCATGACAAAACCAACCTGAAAACTGCCAAAGTGGAAAGCAAAGCAATACTGGTATGAAAATGGAGATATGTGAAGGTGAGAAATATCTCGTGTTTTGTGGTCAGAACCTTACAACTCACTTTTACCTTGCATCAATAGGTAAAACCTGATACTTAATTATTTTAAAGTCTGTAAGTCTAGGGAGGGCACACAACTATTAAAGGGGCATAAAGAAATGTCTATATGAAGTGAAAAACATCTGTTTTTGGCTTACACCCCTACTGTAATAAAAAGTATCACTTTGCCAGTGCAGTTTTGCCCATTTCTAGCCCAAACAAAAAGAACCATTTTCACCAAAGAGTCACTAATCTAATAAATAAAAAGGTATGAAATGTCTTCCTTTGACTTGGCAGTGAAATAATACATACATCCCGACAACATTTAAACACAGTGCAGTAATTCTCTTAAAATAATTTGAGCCAAGTTTGAACCACAAAATAAATTCATCAGATCTAAGGGAAACATTTGAGGGTCTTTCATCTCATACTGAATGGAGCAGAAAACTACGAATTGAGCAGAGTAAAACAAGTCCTTTAATTTGTGCTGCTCTTTATAATTTTCTTTAGTACCCTGAAAGAAGATTGCTGGAGAAATAAAACATGATTTATGCAACATAAAAACCAAACGAAGCATTGCCTGCTAGCACAAGGCTTAAGCCTGTCACTTCATTGGATGACACTTCCTTTAGTGGTGTATCATCTTTTGAGGTTCCACCCCTACAATTCCACTTTTAAAAATAGGGCCCAATGTGTGATTAACAGGACATTACTACAGTGAACAAGTTATCTTCCTAGTATAAAGCTCTTAATGCTCCCCAAAATCTGATTAAAAGTCCAAGTGATAAATTGGTTTGTTCGTAAATTGATTTCTAAGGCAAAGAAGTCGAGCAGGACCTTCATTCTCTGTACCTTGGTAAGCCCCTTAAACTTATACAAATAACACCACCACATTTTCTGTATTTGTGTGTTGAGTAAAGCTGGAAGAACACAGTACTTAAACTGATTGTTTCGAGAACTCAGTTTGGGTGAGTACATCTGAAAATGAGCCCTGCATGGAAGTGCCTCAAACTCTGATACCCCAGATTATAAAAAAAAAAATACTGAAAAACTCATTCTTCCTCTGTTGCTTATTCATTGGGCTATGAATTAAGTCAGACCTGATACTGATTCAAACAAACAAGTATACCACCTGATTACATTTATAAAGTACCATTTTCCAAGTTTAAACACTCCTCCCTCAACACAGAGATATTCATTTTAAGTACCCAACTAGGAAGGAAAGGCAACTCTTTTTTTAAAGACATGGAAAAAAGAAAAAAAAGCAAAGTAAAATTCTTAATGAAGTGGACTGAAATATTTCTCATCCCGTCTTAGCTCATGACAGTACTCCCAAAGACCTGGAAGTCATACTAACCAGTTTGACAATTCAAAATAAGCACGCTCAATGCAATTCGGGGTTTTCATGAAAAAGAAAGCAGAATACAGACAAACTGGAATGTTTTAGGATTCTTCTTACATTGTTTTGACTGTTTTTACTGAAAAATAAAATTGCCACAAGATTATGATTTAAAAAAAATCCCAATTTAAAAAAAATCAATTAATATTTTTATGTGATTAAGGGAGAAATTCCATTTTGCTGAAATATTTACCTTTTACACAGAGAAGTATAGAAGGCTTCATTTTCCTTTAAAGTCTGTTTTACATAAATAAAATCTAATCTCAAAAATGGAAGAAAACCTAAATTTCAATTAATCCAGAGTTTTTACCATGTCTACTTCCAGTAAAATTTTATCAGGAAACATGTATTTCAGCAGCAAATGTTGGAATTGAACCCTTACTGATTTCGCCTAAACATAAAAAAATTAGCATTTTTTGACCAGCTTTAATGAGTAAGATATTTAATTGCCTTTCAGCTGCAAAAGTAAATTTGGATGTTCATAGGTATCTTTTACTGAAGGACAGATTATTTTCTGCCCATAACTCAGGTCTCTGAACAAACTGGATAGTATAACGTTCCTGTGGTAGCCGGGGAAGGACCTCGTGTTCGAAAATGGAGAAGTGGTGGATGTTACCTAGCATGTTGTGGTAAAGTGGACTGTCGTGTCCATGGATAGTAAATGCAGTCATGACTAGTGGGACCTCTACACCTGCAGGCAATTACAAACAAAAGACGTCATTTGCCATTCACAAGGACATGCACACGCATGCGCCCTTGTCCACACGTGGAGGATGGAAGACACACAGGGAACGACCACTCAGCAAGTACCTATCCATCAGGCCGATGCAGTCCTCGATACGTGGCCCTATGCACCTGCAGCAAATCCAAAGTGAAAACAGGGAGAGA
This sequence comes from Heliornis fulica, assembly GCA_013399135.1. Lineage (NCBI taxonomy): Eukaryota > Metazoa > Chordata > Aves > Gruiformes > Heliornithidae > Heliornis > Heliornis fulica. Next base: position 237,611 of record VXBZ01006991.1, on the reverse strand, counting down.
AAGAGAGAAATCTGTTATTTACAGATCCAACAAGCAGGAACCCCCTCTTTGTGCCACAATCTTAATTACAATTCTCAAGAGAGATCCGAGTCACTACAAAATTATAGCTTGCACCAAAAACAAGCTTGCAACAGGAACAATAATAGCAACATAAATAGCACTCCAAGGTTGGACATATCTCGGCTCAAATAACACTTAAGGCAGGTTTCACCTGAACGTGGGAGTCCTGACAATAGAGTTGCTTTTTCTGGATGTTGTTTGAATCATCAACCAGTGATTACTGCACAAAAGCTGTTCATCTGCAAGACCAGACCTCCAGGAGCACAGTGCAAAACTTCCTTTCTTTCTGTAATTGATGCAATTGCTCATTCTCAGAATTCTAAGCTCCTAGCCAGGGCAACTGCAGAAATATTGTAGAAACTGATTGTACTTTTGTCAGAGAAGCTCAAGGATGATCTTCCAACAACAGAAACCAGAGAAAAATGGTGCCTGCTGATTCAAGCAATTTTATTCTGATGTCCTTAGATGCCACCCAAAGTCCACCAGCAATATCAGCACGTGCTCACCAAAGGTGATGGGAATGCAGGCAACTGCTTTATGCAGTGTCAATGAAGCACAGCCATGGGGAAAATGTCTGTTTGCAAAACTTGACTACACGTGGATTTTCCTTGCCCTTCTGAAGAGCAGTAGGTGAAGAGGTATCCTAGGTCTTCTGCATTCAAATAGCAAGTCAATTACACAGTAGACATGATTCTCAGAGACAGATAACTAACGTGAAGTTTCTAGGGGTGAAGACAACCTGACACCCTTCAGAGCTGAATGCCTGGCTAGTCCCCTCGTATCCATGGGGAGCATCCAGCTCTCAGCATTTTACGGAAACCAAACCACTTATTTCAACTCTTTAAGAAGATCTCAGAACCTTTTTATTAACAGGCTTTTTGGCTGTACATCTACTACAGAAGCAGGTGATCTGACACATCAGCAGACTGAAACTCACTTCTGTTGAGGCATTTTAAATTTAAGGTATGATCCCCAACTCTTTTTAAAGTCTTCTGCTTTCAGTTTGGCTTTGATAGAGGAATATGCATGTCAAAAATCTGAAAGAGTTCAAATACGCTCCCATGAGATCTTCTTTCCACTTCACCATCACTTGCCACTCATCAGCTTTTGCTGCATTTAAATTAGCTATCACTGCCATTATAAAATAAAATCAGTGAATTTTATTTCCCTTTACCTGTCCATCAGGGAAAGCAGAATGATAGCAAACCTTCTGTCTTGTTTATTTAATTCAATTCTTATTTTTACATAAAAACTGACATGCAAACACAAAGTGTAAAATTTCCTCAATAACGGTTTCCTTCAGCAAACACGCTGACATAAAAAGGATTCATTAAATACCCAGGTGGCCAGATAATGTATGAAGTGGAAAGGCTACATTTAAACGCAGTTCAAAAACTTAATAGAGAGAACTCCTGGCAGGGTTGGGTTTTGGGTTTTTTTGAAGTTTCATCTGTCCTGGACTTCAGGACCAACTGAACTCTAGCCAGTCTCAAACATATCCAACAATTCTTCCTTTCACGGCATTCTCAGCACTTTACAGAAAGCCAGTCCAGTAGCTGAAAAAAGTTGTTCAGATCTGCCAATTTCTAGCATGTCAAGAGAAGTTAAGCTAAGCTCAGACTCTTACTATAAATAAAAAGAAGGCCCTCTTCAATTTAGAGGTCTGAGAGCCCATTACTAGTTCAGATAACTGGCAGGCTAACATAAAGAGCCTATTGTCTTGGCATCACTTCACATCTGTACATTTATTCTCACACCTCTGGAGAACAGGACTTGTATCCAAGAAGAGCACCCTGTTTGGACCTCACCCACTCAAAGCTGAAATACCACTGATTTTTATTTAAACCTGTAGTCTTCTTCAGTGGATTTCCCAGCCCCAAACAGAAAGCTCTATCCAGGTGCAGTTTCCATTACCCCTAGTCATGTTGAACCATTTCCTACTCTCTGACCTGCTGTCCTGGTAACATCCAGTGAAGTACAATGCTGAGTGAGAAAGGCACTATCTATTAACAAGATGGTTTGCATCACCAAGTCATCAGTTACTTTTCCTCTGGAAGCAACTTCCTCAGCCTCAGGCTTTTTCATGCATAGAAGTACAAGCATGACACAAACATACATCACACTGGTAGTCCATTCAGCCCAGAGTTCCTTCTGCTGGAGTCTGGATGATATTGTCATTTTCAAGTTCTCTCTGTAAAATGAACTGGTTAACTGACATATGCCAATTTCTTAATGATATTTTCAGTATCTTGCAAAAGATATACAGCTTATACCAAAAACTGCACTTCGAGCTCAGCTTAGTTTTACAGATAATCATCCTCTGAAAGAAAATTATGAGTTAAAACAGTTTTGAAAACTTGAGTAACAATTGCTTTTTCCTCAAAACAATTCTTTTTTCCTCCATCACAAATACTGTCTTTAATCAATTTTCCTTGAGAATGAAGGGGTTCTAACTTTTCACAGATGTGGAGTAGTCAGTTCACAGATGCGGAGTTGCTGTGCAATTTCTAGTCAGATGAATTCTCAAATATCGTTGCAACAGGAAACAAGCAAAACAGATCATACAATGGCATAAATGGATTAAAGCAGGAGAAAACCTTAGTTGTGGCGATGACCTGGCCATCCAGCTATTGGTATGGATGCTAACCAGGTGGTTAGCAAAAGAAATTTGGACTGGAGCAGGGTAGGAAGAAATTCTGCATTGACAAAATACTTACAGTTTACTATCTGGAGTTGGTGCCACTGAATTCGTACTATTGTTTCAAAAGGAACTGATAAAGCACCTGAACTTCATGGGCAAGACTTCTGCCTTCAAATGCCTTCTGGACCACACGTGTTGATAAGGCTCCCATGACTTCTCTGGTCTTACCTCAGAAGGATAATTAAGGTGTTGTGAAGAGCAATACACCTCCTTCAAAAAGTGTTGTGAGAAAATACCCTTCCATGATAAGGGAAGGTGTCCAGTGAGATCTCCCATTTGTGTCTTGTGTAGCAAGGAAGCAGACTGTCAAATGCTATTATATAATTAGTATTTTATTTCTGTGAAAGCATTCCGTTTTGGCTAGCTTTGGAAGAAGATGTGCCAAATTCTTTCTGATTTGCTTGGATTAACTAAGAGTTGTGCTAGTGCCTTAGATCTGCTCCAAACTGGCTTCAAGTAGCTGATGATTATCAAGGCCAAGAGCGCAGTTCTTGTTCTCTTGTCGATGTTCTTTTAGTCCATGTAAGATCATTAACAGAGCTGGATAATCGCACACCTAATTAACAGAAGCAGTCATTACACTTGGATAAGGGAGAATGGTGTTATCCAATCTCATGCTTCAGGGTGCAAAGCGATCATCTGCAAGTACCATAGCGAAATTGTGGTGAAATTTGCTCAACAAGAATCAAGAGGTGGGACAGCTATCTTCCTTGGTGACACCAACGGGTGGGCATGGCTAGAAACAGCATCTGAGAAACAACAACCTGTTTTAGGAAGCACCCCGATTCAGAGGGCAGCAGCGCAGTAATGAGATAATACCGCTCAGAGCACTGCTCTGCAGCAGCTCCACGCTTTCTGATGAGCAACTAAGCTGTACTGCGAGGCCATCGGTTTTAATGCAGCAATTGATCTGACAGAGAGAGAACAGACGTGCTAGTTGAGGTAGAATTATAGTTTCTCTGTACCACTGAGCTGCGAGTAAAATATCAAGATGTGTTCCTTCCACATTTTGTACTTCACTAAAGAATCCTGATTGAGAGGAATTTAAATATTAATTTCTAAAAGAGGGTATGGAACTACAGAATTCAGTACTGGAGGAGAAAAGGAAAGTAATTGACTTCCCTTCTCTCTGTGAGCATATGCAGCCCCAACAGTGTTGGCAAGATGATGAACACCTCAAATCCCCAAACATCTGGGGTGGTCACTAACAGTTTTTTTAAAACAATCACATACCAGAAAGACTTTAGGAAGACTAGAAAAGCATACCCATGATGACCGAGATTTTGGTTGGTGTGTTCTTTTACTGAAGGTGTAACAAAATACCTAGGAATAAATACAGTAGTTCTCTAATAAAAGGATGAGGATTTCTGTGAGGGACAGTATCAGCCTCATGGCAAAAGCATATCTCCTTATCTGGGAGACAAACACACCTTTGTATGTGTGACCTAGTGAAACCTAATCAGCTGCAGGGAATGAGAAAAAGAAAGAAGAAAAAACTGAAAGTTCAAGGATTAAATGATGACATAGCTCAGCACATGGAACCCTCCATCACCAAGGGCTGCCAATGAATACTGGCAAGTTCAGTTACAATTGCCTAGTGCCCTCCCTATTTGTTTATGAACTAGAATGTCAGATTTTCATCACAAGGTATAGAAGCTTCCTTTCTGATCCTCTTCTATCCAGGAAATAAAACAACCAGCCATCTGCAGGCTACTGACATACATAAAGTGTAAAGGCATGGAAAACATTTTGCTTCTTTCCTTGTCTATGAGAACTTCAGATGTGCCACAACATTAATAGATCAGTTAGACCTCTCCAGAAAAGAGAGCAGGCTGAAGTCTGGCTTGTTGGGTCTTCTGAGAGGCCAGCAGAGCTGCACGACACTTGTTATGCAGGGCAGACACTAAGTCTATCATCCCGAGCGGGGCTTGTCAGATTTGGTCAGAACTGGCACTTCCTCCATCTATTAAAGCCAGAGCTCCTGAAATGAGCTCATCTTCTCATATTGTTTCCTCTTCCACAGTGGCAGCATTTTTCTTATTGCGTAACTGATTTAAAGGGTCTGAGGGGAAGACAAATCTGTAACAGATCCTGGCTGCGTCTTTGCGATCTCACTTTCATTTCCCTAATGGCTCTGTTGTAATTAGATTTGCAAAACCAGCAAAAGGTCTCATTTTGAATGGCAACAGCTGTTGACATCAAGATTACATTGAATAATTTACCAGTTTAATTTTAGACGCTAAACAATAAGAGCCTCTTGTCGAAGATTATTTCACTGGCTGAAGTTTTCTCCATTTTCCCCTGGCTGTCTCTTTCTTTCCTTTTATGCTGGACACCACCAACCATCTCATCAAAAAGACATTTATAACTTATGTAGCCCACGCACAACAATGTTTGCGTGTACTATTATTACTGCATAGAGTCTAAAGTCTGGTGCAGATACTCAGGGTGTGTATTTCCAAATATAACAAGTAACTTTGGGCACTTAGGACTTAGACTTAAAAATAAAGTCATTTTGCAGGCCTGCATTTGCTCCAAGACAGTGTTAGCTAGAAGGAAAGCTAAGAGCATTGCTGTGAAAAGTTGTTCTCTATGGTTTTCAAAAGGGGTGCAAGCTGTGCCCCCTCCCCCCCACCCCGCCCTTATAAGCTGCTGGACATTCAGGACAGGAACCTGAATGTCATGAGACACCTGAAAAAAAAATCAAAAGTTACATTACAGCTGCATGTACTCTGTTTTCAAGAGTAAGACACAAATGGAAGCCAAACCATCTGTAAATCATCATGTGCTACAAACAGTAAATAGGATGTCTCACTTCACAGAATTTGCACTTACCCTTGGGTGCAGTTTGGATGACACGGATGGCACTCACGATCCTCATCAGCATATTTGAAAATGAAGCTGTTGGCCCCCTGTAAGCCATCAGGACATTTTTCCACACAATTTGGACCATCCTTAAAATGGAAACACTTTGTGCAGTGGTCAGGTCCCTGGAGAACGCAGAAGAAAGAAATGCAGTGCATTCGAGTTACTCTGTCTTTTCCTTCTGCACTGGAATTGCAGGTCCTAGACTAACAGCACACTCAGCAGTAAGTGTAGCAGCATTTCTCTCCAAGTTTAGTTAGCCCAATGGTTTCAATCTTTGTTAAGGAGCAGCAGACATGAATATCCTGGTGCTTTTAAGAATGAATGAGTGTAAAACCAAATCCCAGCTTCTAACCAGGTTTGTGAATATTATTGGTGTGCTTAAGACAATGGAGTTCCTGCACACTCAGACTCCGAGAAAATTCCCACAACACTGTTCCATACTGAACCACAATTGTAGAGATGGTACAAGGCCTTTCAGCAGGATCCCCAGCCTCCACACACCAGACCTATTGTCCATTCTGTAGTTCATGTAGTTCTGTAGACCAGACACCACAAAGATATATTAAGACATATGTAGACTAGACTTAGGAATTACAAACTTAGGTTCCTGGACAATGTAAAATTTTAAAGCTGTGCGGATAAGCCAGTGAAATCTGGTGTTCAGGTTGGGTACTCTTGTTGGATTTTACATCCATGAGCCCTGCTACAAATCCAAACTTCCCTCAGGAGCTGGATATCTGAAATGTTAGCTTCTTGTTTTATGTTAGGGTTGCAGAAAACACAGTACTGCAACAAAAAGTATGTTGTGAGTTTTTTTTTTCTCATTCAGTAGTTAAATCACAGAAATAAGGAAGTTACAGGTTAAATTTTCTCAATGATGAAGAGCCTGAAATACCACTTCTCGCTGCCCAGTGTATTTGTGAATTTTCATCCTGGCAATATATTAAAGACCAAAAGAAAGAGACAACTATCTCACAAAGGAGCAATAATCCATGAAAGAAAACTCACTGGACATTATAAATGTGACAACCACGGTTAACATTCATTTAGGATGCATGAAAAAATAATCTATCCAAACTATCTAAAAGATATCCACACTGTTTTGTGAAAGGAAAATAATTGTAGTAGAACAGGACAGAGTTGAGTATGAAGAATGGAAAAAAAGAAGTACAAGGAGGAAATCCCGCCTCAACCCACAATATCACTCAATTAAAAGTTCATCTCTACCACTAAGGCATTAAGAAAACTCAGGAAAGAAAAGTACAAAACTTTCTTAAAGGGGCTGATCCAAGAAAATTCATTACACCAAATTAATACGAGCAGAATTTGTTTGCTACATGCAGAATATATCTATTTTCTGCCTTTTTAAACATGAATTTTCAATAGCTGCTCTCCAGTTAGTAAGCAGAAAACTCCTGTGCTTCAGCACACCTTAACAAGTTGGCCCATAACACACCCAACATTGCTCTTACCGCCCCATAGCACGTGATCATGTTTTCTTCCATCTTTTCACACTGGGGATCACACTCCACGCAGACAGAACCATTGGCAAATTCTCGGAATTCCCTAGGAAAATATTTTGCAAGCAGGTCAGGAGAAAGCAAATGTGAGACTGAAACCGAGCCTGAAACTCAGACAAAATGGCTGGCTCTTCACCTGGTACAAGTCATTAAGAGCACAGACCCAGCTGAAATCACTTTCTTTTAAGGACATGGTACTGCTTTACACCAGCTGAAAACCTGGCCCCATCAGTACCCTCACTCAGGTAAAACAGCAGACATCTTGTTCACCAGTGTAAAACTACAGTGTTTTCTCTTCCTCCTCTTTCCTTAAGAGATAAGGAACTCAATAAAGTACAAAGCAGCTGATTTATTTATTTATTTTTAATCTGGAACAGTCCCTCGTGGCTCAGATTTGGTAAGCCAGCCACTTGTTACATGGGAGACCTCGCTATCAGACAGAAAAGGATTAGAAGGAGCATCGATCACAGCTCTACTCTTCTTGGTTTTGTAAGTCTGTGAACACTCCTGGTTTTAAGCCCATTTTCCACAAGGCTCATGACTTTTTCATCAAAACCAATTCTAGACTGAGGTCTGAATCTGTAAAATGTCAGAGCAAATCCTTTTGCCCATTTACTTCATGTATCCACAAGGAACTATCACTCAAGTGATCTGGAAGTTTTATTAACTACTTCTAATGAGGGAAAACAGTAGTGACAATAGGTGTGATTTCTCCCATCAAATACCAGGTGTCTTATTTCACCTTCCATTTGCTACTCACACACACACAAAAAAAACCAAAACAAAACCAAACCAAACCAAACCCTCTGTCACCTTCTGAACACAATTCATACCACCTTCTAGAATGAATCGACACCTGAACAGGTCCCTTCTCTCCCACTAACCAAAGAGATAATCTATGTAAGTAGCTGAGACGGGAAACCTATGCTTTGCAGATGGATTCCATCTTGTTGCATTGACCAGTTAAAGATGTTCTGCGCACCCACGCTAGTGGGCTCTTTTAAAATTTAGGTAAAGGTGTGCTTAGCTAATCTATGTTCTGCCTCTTTAGGATCTTTTGCAACAATAGAGCAAGGAGAACTTCACTTGACCACAGAAAGTGAGCTCACCCTTCTCTAGCTCTGGAGATAGAGCTGTCCTGCTGAGGACTAAACCAGAAATCACATACATCTGACCCCAGCCTGAAGTACTGCTGCTGCCCTGATTGATGAACGTGCTAGAGCTCTCAAACAAACACACACACACATTCTCCCCAAGCTCAGGTCACAAGCAACATCTTTAGGAATGAACTGTGCCCATGGAAATTGTAAATACCATTCATTAATTGAATGAGAGGAGAACACCCTGATCTGAGGGCTGGTCATGACAGCCTCTTTGTGTTCTTACAGGCTTCACGGTGATACCAGCCAGCAAATATGCTCCAACAGATGCCTGTGTAGATGAGAACACAACTCTGGCCTGCAACTCTGTTTTTGTTTGGGTTTTTAAAATGTTTTTAAATATTTTTTTTACAATTGGCCCACCTGATCTTAGAGGTCTTCTCCAACCTTCATGATTCTATAAATCTTTTTCTTCTTCTAAGCACATAAAACCACCACTCTGACAAGATTTTTCTTGCATGTATTGTCTAGAAAGAAGAGTTCAGAATATTTTAACATATAATGGAACTCATTCAATACATGTTCCAACTGCTGCACAAGTTGGCATCCAAGGCAGGAAAAGAAAGAAAAAGAGACCGTACACTGATCTTACTTTCCGTTGGAACTGAAAGAGATAATTAAAATAATTTAGGTTTATCATCTTCACTTTAAAAGAGGTTCTAGGGACCTTTCTATACTGTCATATGGAAAGTGAAATTCCACCTGCTTCCTTAATTATGAATTTCTTCTGCTGCATCTAATACAAGCAGCTCAGCTCTGTATTTCTGTCATAAACCAGGCTCAGCCACCTTGGCTGTAGCGTATGCAGGTATTCCCCCTCCCATCTTCCAGAAAAGATGATGCACAAATACAAGTAGGAGAAGGAAAAGGGGGAAGAATTCCTGTTGGTTTCATTTTATATTGTATATACAGATACATAGTGTATTGGGAAAAAAAGGAAAGTGAGTTTTCCTACTTTTGGGTCCTGACTCTTTATCACGTGCCTAAATCTGACTGATCTGAAAGAACACAGTTGTATGTGTTTCTGAATACAGGTGGCAATATTCAAGTAGGGCTAAACAGTGGGGTTTTAGTCTTCTCCTAAATCAAGTTGTTCACATCATCAGAAATGCAACAGGTGCCACAAATGTTTGATCTTGCATGAAGTTTTTAATCAGTAGTGTATTAGTAAAGCCTTCAACACAAGGTCTAGTTGGGAAATACCTAAAACTTAGCCCACAATGTATTTCACTGAAAATCAGTAATATTGGAAATTGAAAGAGATACCAAATAATGTAAAACCAACAATACCATACCCATGAGAAGTCCTGCACAATGTAGTAGTCAGCAACTTTAGGGAAAAGTGCAAAGGAAATATCTTACCCATCATACAGGTTACAAGAGTCTATGCAGGTCCTTCCCCTGATGAAGCGCTTGCAGGAAAGACACTGGTCTGGCCCTGGCCCCCAACAGCCATCACTTGAGCATAACTCGTTACACACCATTCCATCAGCAGCTGCAGACAAAGAGGATGCATGCTATCCTTAATTTGCATGGTCCTTGAAAATCCACAGGAAAATATTTTGTTCAACATTCCACTATACTCAGAAATATAAACTGAAAACTTGGATTTTCTAGAAACAGAACTGAGAAAAACCAGAAAATGATTGTCATGCCACTATAGAAATACACTTTGCACTCAGAGTTTGAATACTGTACACACTTCTCTGCTCCTTTCAGAAAGGATATGGTAGAGTGAGAAGAAGGTTTAAGAGCGCTGCATGGATGATATAAAACTAAAAGAGAGCTTCTATACCAGGAATAAAGAGATGAGTAGCCTTAGATACAGGTGAGAAAGGACATGACAAAGGTCTGTGAAAAAAATAATGAATGACAACAGGAAGGTAAGTAAGTGAGAAACAATAGTTCATTCCTTCTCCCAAGTGCCTTCTGGTCATTCACAGACATGAGAACCCAATAGGGTTCAAAACTGAGATTTTTTTTTTTTCTTCTTCATAGAAGATCAAGCTGCAGAATTCCCTGACACGGGGCATGGTGAATACCAAAAATTTAAAGGATTTTAAAAACCAACTGTCCAAATCCACGGAAGTGCTATTAAACTAAAATATAAACCATAAATTCAGGATTCCTCAAATCAAACTTATGGATAGTGTTGAAAAAAAAAAGTTGTCATTAGCTGTGTTTTCTAAATTTCTTTTATATTGCAAAAACACCTGAAGAGCTGAGGAGCCTTTATATTAAAACCCAAACCGCACATATAATAAATGATGGTCCTGGTTTCAAAACCAAAATTCATCTTAAACAAAATGACCAAAGGCTAAGAGAAAAAGGTTATTTCCAAAAGCATAATTACTTATTTTTATTTTATATAAATCCCTCCCTGCATTACTATCTAGAAGACTGAAAAATGGAGAAAATAAAAAAAAGAGCAAAAGGAAATATCACTCCATATATGTCCAGTCCAGTTGCACAGATTCAGCCAAACCCTGGCATGTGAAAGGGCAGATCTCTTTATCTTGTTTCAGTCTTGCATGATGAAGTGTTTTACACAAATGGTTACATACCAGGCTGAGTAGATTAAAAAGAACAAAGATCTGAGATACCAAATCAAATAACAAACCCTTGTTTTTTGTGATGATCTTGTTGGCTTCTTTTAACCTCTGGAAACCACTTGAGGGAAGTGTAAAATCCTAAAGTAAGAGTAGGTTTGCTGGTAGACTTCTACCACTGCCTCCAGTGCTGAAGTGGTGAAGATGCTCAGGTGGGAACAAGCACACATGCCCTGAACACACCTATGAAACAGCAACTGCATTCTCCCAGCACACATTTAAAGAGGGACGATAGCAAAATCAACAGAAAATGGTTTTGGAAAAAATGCAAAAACCCCTCTGGCAGTTTTATATTAAATAAAAAGACAGTAATTCTTTGCACACTATTTTTCTACACTTCCTTCATTACAGCGTGTAGCTGGGTGACTAGAAAAAAAGCACTCTATTTTCATTTAGGGTGCCTGATGGTTCTGTCTGCACTGTCAAGACCAGAACAGTGCAGTTTGGTCCTGTCCATTACAATCTACCTTAACAATCAAAGAGAATACTGAGTTTTATTACTTGAGAAGCGCAAGACCCTTCTACACCATGAGAAATGTCAGCAGAAAGATGCTTTCTGCTCTCCACAGCATATTTTAACAGTGGTTATTCTGTGTTATGGGGCATATAATGTCCCACATTTGAACCACTGAGTATCTCTCATCAGCCCACTGTACAGGAGAGGACAGTGCTTCACACAGCCATTCTCTCCTCAACTGCTCCTTAATCGCTGCTTTTCATCACTCAGCACTGTTTGATGTTGGCACCGTGTTTCTCTAAGACATCTTTCCGATCCACACAGCATGCCCAGCCTCCTGCACCTCCTCTGGCCTGTTCATGTCCCACAGCCAGGGTGTTTTCCTTTAACAGACACTACCTGTCCTGACCCTCCTTCCACTGTCACCCTGCTTTCCCACCACTGAATTTATCAGAAAGCACTTCTCAGAAAAAAACCCAAACCAAAACAGCAGCAATTGTACACATAGGTCCTCTCTACTTGCCCAGGTAAGTAGGTAAGAGGAGTGAGGCTTCTTCTGGATTTCCTTTCTCTCTGTAATAGGATACTTTATCAAGATTGAGAATGGCAGATTTTCATCTGCTTATTTCTTTTTCTGCATAGACCATTTTCATAATTCAGTGCCACAAAAGGACATTTCACCTTTACAAGCAGCACAGGAATCAATAACAATCACAGATTTCATGTCCTCCAGCCCTTGGAGACAAACTGATCCAAGAACAAGAGATTCATCAGCATGCTTCCTCCTTGTACAGTGATTTTGCTGACCCTGCATGGATCTGCTGTACAACAGATGTAACACAGTGGACAGAGGAGCAATCTTAGTCAGTACAATACCACAAATAACCTCAGATGTGAAAAGTCTGCTTGCTCATGCTTTATCAAGCCTGGAATGCTTCAATACCATTTCAGGGTTGGGTTTTTTTTGTATCACATATACTTTCCTAGTGGAAACATCCAGAAGGTTTTCAGAAATATATTTTTGGTTCATCTTTTGCTTCAACATTTAAATTAGGCACAGGCAAATATGAAATAATTGAGGAGTAATTCCAGGTGTTCATCTGATTTTTGTTTTAAAGCACATTAATTCTCAGAGATCCTGCAGAGTGAGACAGACCCCGAGCTGTTACCATGCCATTACATCGAGATGTCTTGTTCTCTTCCCCTTAGCTCTGCTGTAAATCAGGAGTTGTTCTGCTGCAGTCAGAGGAACCACAGCACACAAAGCCAGTATGAAGGGAGACAAAAATTCAGATTAGTATCTTAGCCCTAACTTTTTTAAGCAAGGCAACATTTCTGTAACAGCTACCAGGTGTCTCTGGTTCCACTGTCCTTCCACTGACTAAACTTCACATAAATCAGAAGAACTAGGTGAAAGCTCTGCTTTAGGAAGTACTACACCTGTAGCCACAGTTTCCTTTTTCACCTACTCTTTAGGGATTTCATGTACATCTCAGTCTGACACTGGCTTTCAGAGGTGTGCTGATTTGGTTTTATAGTCCAATTTTGGCCTATTTCACATTCCTTGCCTACATGAGCTCCCACAAAAACATTCCAGGTGATAGAGCTGGTCACTTCAGGGGACCCCCAATTATGCCTCGATTAGAGCACACCCAAAGGCTCCCTCAGAGTACACACCAACACCTCACACCTGGTCTACCAACCTCCCTTCACCTCATCCAGTCTCACAGTGATGTGTGACTGACACTGACTGGAAAAACATGGGGAGTTCTGCCTCATGGTGCCTGCGATTATGGGACAGCTTCAAGATCAAACTGCACCAAAGAATAAAAGGAGGAAAAAACCTAAACCCCAAAATGATCACAGTTCTAATTAAGCTAACTTTATAATTAGAATAGTTTTATTTTCTAGTCAACAAGTCACTTCAAGGATTTGTCACACAAATAAAAAGCCACCCTGCTTTGGATATCCCATGTTTTGAAAAGTCACTTCCTGGTTGCTTTCTCACCGCTTTGAGTCACTTGAAGTTGTGCTTTCACTGTTCTCCACTGTCAGACTACTCTGGGATCAGAACTTACTTACACACACATACAGGGTGTTGCACTAAAATATTCCTTCAAAGAGCAAGTGAGACTAGTACAAGATAGCTCAGAAAATATACTGAGTAACCTTATGCTAATAAAATGAGAGCTTTTCAGTAAAGAAAATTATGATTACCCCATTGAAACCTAGCCAACACAGTGCCTGTAGTCTATGAAAAAAGCAATAGAGAAAAAATAAATCACTATTTCCCTCTGCTTATTTCCAAGTCATAGAAATGTTTTCATAAACTACTCTTGGCAAGGAGGGAGTGGTTTTTTGACAACTAATAAAAACCCGTTATGCTTATCTGTCTTCCTCTTCTTTAATTACAGGGATGGCTAAAGGAATGTTTCAATTTTAGACACGTTATTTGGCTTTAGACACATTATTTGGCATTTCTACAGGCTGAGAACGTTCTGAAGATCCAGCCTATCACATGGCTGTGTGTGGAAGGAAAGAACAATAACGGCTTTGACAGGAATTAATTTTCACTGGGAGTTTTAGAACAAGAGTTCATTCTTTATTAATGGGATCGCACAGGTTAGAAGTAGAAAGCTTCAATGTTTTTCCTCAACCTAGAAAGAACGCAAGAAACTACACTATCTAAAAAAGAAAATATCCCTATTTGGCTATGTGCTTACAGGCCTGATCCAAAGCTCCATGAACTTAAGAGAAAAGCTCCTGCAGACTTCAATTACCTTTGCACCACTCCTGATAATGAATGTAACCATTTATTCAAGTTGTTAATTGGTGGCTAAATTGACAATTCATAATCACATTTATAACCTCCTTTGCCTAGTAAGGTTTCACTGTACACTGCAGGTGTCACTAAAGCTGAAAAGAATTATTTAAATAACTTGGTACAAAAGAACATTCTTTCTACATTTATTCCGTGTGCACTCATATTTAACACGAGCCACCCCTGACTGTTCCCATGCTGGGAAAAAAAGGCAGATTCTTCACTTGAGCGTGAAGCAACAGTAAAATATAACTACCAGAGCACAATCTCTAGTAAAAAATGTTAGAAGGATCCATTCTGAATTAATAATGTTCATAAAGCAAGTTTTACGCACAAGCTGTGTTTAACATCACAGTTAATAGTAGTAGACAATTAAAAGTCTACGTTAGAGGAGAGCTTCACGCACTGCATTTTAACCACATGATCCTCAATGCACTTCCACTGGGCCTAACAGTGTGAAGACACCCCTCTGACATCTGAACTCTTAAACAACCTTGGAAGCCACCATGGGACTGTGCTTAAGATGCAGCAGCTATTAACAGCTTAAACTTGTCCTTTGCCCTCAAATCCTGTTCTGTAACACACAACAGCCCCCACCCCCGCCCCAAATCTAGGCATCTGCAGCTCAGAAGTCTCTCACTGATGATCACATAGTACTCAGCCACTTTTTTCTATGATCCTCGTGTTCACAAACTTGGACACTGGACATTTTTATACCTGAATGTGTTTAGGGAAGGTGGAGAAGAGAGAAGTCTCATTCCTACCAGGTACCCACCCCTCTCTGGCCCTGCAGAAGACAATATTAGAAAAAATACACAAAGCAAGAGAGCACTGTGGGATTTATGGTTTGTTTTTTTTTAGGTTAAAAAAAAACCCAAAAAACATTTTGCTCCTGTTTTTCCAGCTCTGTGAAACAAGTGAAGGCCCTAGACTTTTAACTAGATTTTGGAAAAGCCATCTTGAAGGTGGTGAAATATTTGGTGACTATTATTGGGGATTATTGTTCAGAAGTGGCAGAAATAGAAATATGAAACAATTGATGGAATCAGGAGGATCAAGTATATTTTGTGTGTTGGATAATTCTGTAGCATTTTCCACTGCCTGAAGTCCATTGTCTTCACATTACTGAAGAAAAAATAAAGAGTTCTGCCAAACCCTGTGCTCTATCTCAAAGGTGAAGCATCACTACAGACTGAACTTTTAGACAAATATTTTACTCCCTCAAACTTTTTTTTTCATATTTCCTCACTGACTTGAATGGTTGGCTGAACACATCAATAAAAGTTATAGTAAAGATACCATCATCTTGTAATATATACTAGAAGCCACTTATATATGATGCTGACTGGATCTTGGAAGCCCTTACATGACTTTTAAGAAAAGCTGCACACGGATATTAAATGTTTGCTGTAATTTTCTTTCAGCCATTAACAATCACTAGGTAGTGAGGAAAGCAAAACCAAGCTCATAGTGACTCAGAATATACAAAGGAATAAAAATAAACACAACAGAGTAACAGGCTGGAGTAACTAACATCGTCTAGACTGGTTTCTTCACTGGAAAATATGTGAAAGTTTAATGGATATTTTTAACAACTCACTACTTGCCAGTTACCATGCAAGCAGTCAGTATTTTTACCACAGAGGATGGATTCCAATCCTACAAATATTTACTTATGCATTTCCCTTCCCCATTCTGATCAGTCTTATTTATCACACAGAGACATGGGTACATGCCCAAGCACCTTTGCCTGTCTAGAAGAGGCAAAATAATGAAAAGACAGAAGTGGAAACCCTAGAGGCTTCCCCTCAGTTCCCAAACATCCAGGCAGTGGAGCAGTCAGAAAAAAACCTCCCCTAAACCCCAGTCTGTTGGCCTATCCTGAAAATCACAGACATTTCAAAGGCTGGAGAAACACATCTGGCTCTAGGGAAGAGCTCTGCCTCACTCCATGTAATTGTGAAGGCTTTAGTGAGACATCTCACCTGCAGCAGAACCCATTTAACTCCAGAGAGGTGCTAACAGCCAGAGTCCAAGCTGCAGGACAGCTTTTCTCATCTAGTGCTGACTCTCCAAAGGCCACAAACCATTAATCAATTCCCTCACCTAGGTGTGCATAGCAAGAGAAAAACACTCGCTGCTAGAATCCAGGACATCAGCAAAGATACTGCCTTCTCACTGAAGTACCTTGGCCACTAGCCTACATTCATTAAATACACTCCTTTTAATGATCATAGCTCAGAGTCCATTTTTAAAAGTAGTCCCTTGGTACTGTAGCTTACATCTTGACTTCTTAAAATGAAATGAATGAGATTTGTTTTCCTCATGAAGATTCCCTTGGTGGAAAATGACATAAAATATGTTTAGGAGCATTTTTGTTCCGGAAAAATAGCAAGTCTCTATTATAACAAATCCTCAGCAAGCTCAAAGTCACAAGTTTACATTTTCCTTTTCCATGCAAATGTTGGGACAAGATGTACAGCACAAGAGGTTGATGTGACAGTACATCCAAGTTGCCATTTGCCCTGGAAGCCCATGTTTCAGTAGACATGGCTACTTTGAAGGGACTCATACTTAACGATCACGGGAAAGGGCAAAATAGTATTTGACAAAGGACTCCTAATATAGGAATATCTTCCAAACTTCTGTGTTCAGCTATATCTCCAAAATGCCAAAGCCACAGAAACGAAACACTATTCTGCAATATTGTGTCCAGTTTTGGGCCCCTCAGTTCCAGAAGGACATAAAATCCCTTGAAAGAGTCCAGCACAGGGCCGCCAAGATGATGGAGTGGAACATCTTCCTTCTGAGGACAGGCTGAGGGAGCTGGGGCTCTTTAGCCTGGAGAAGAGGAGACTGAGGGGTGACCTCATTAATGTCTATACATATGTAAAGGGTGAGTGTCAGGAGGATGGAGCCAGGCTCTTCTCAGTGATGGCCAGTGATAGGACAAGGGGCAATGTGTCCAAGCTGGAGCAGAGGAGGTTCCATGTGAATATAAGTAAAAACTTTTTCCCTGTGAGGGTGACAGAGCCCTGGGACAGGCTGCCCAGAGAGGTTGTGGGGTCTCCTTCTCTGGAGACATTCAAGACCAATCTGGACATGTTCCTACGTGGATCCTGCTCAGGCAGGGGGTTGAACTAGATGATCTTTCAAGGTCCCTTCCAACTCCTAACACTCCATGATTCTGTGAAGTGAGGGGTGCCTTACCAAATTCACTCCTGAGTGGTTTTCCAATGTCTTCCTACATTTTGTAAGTTAAGAGAGATTGAAGCAAAAAGGAGACATTATTGTATTCTGGATTAAGACAGAGCCATTTAGTGAAGCAGGGTAAAAGCAGCAAAAGATGCTAATCTTTTCAGATCTGTAAACTCATGAACTTCCATGAACACTACATTCACCTCACATTTGCAGCCTTCAGAACTCATATGTGAAAACCTGGATCTCTAACCTGGAACATTCACATCACAACAAGGAAGCAGTGCCCTCTCCTTTCTCCCTGTCATTTATTCATGTTTTAAAACATTTCTGCTGCCTAGAAATCTGCTCAGAGGTATACTGGGCCAAATCCTTAGATGCTATACATGATCACAGCCCCACTGATGTCCAACAGACACTAGCCAAGCCCCTGCCCTGCTCATTGCACTGTATCCTGCCAGTAATCCCATTCCCCCTGCAAAGAGAGCGAATCACAGGCAGGGTGACCTGCAGGGAGCAGCAATACTTACTGCAGTTCTCTGCCTTTTTATTTCTATGGATCACCGTCTTTTGAGTGGGTGTGCTGAAGAGGCTGGTCCAGTTGACAGTGTGGTAGTAGCACAAATTGCTGTTGTCTGTTATGTAGATGTTGCCAGCACTGATTTGCTTCAAGGACTGAAACTGCAGAGAGGTGATGCCTTGTTGCTTTAGGATGAGAAGGGAAAGGCCACTGTGATGAAAACAAAAGTAAAAGAAAACAGAAGTTAGCTTCAGAAGGTGGATATCATCAGAACTGGTTGGGAATTTCACACTAGACTTAGGTCCTAGTATCCAAATGATCTTTGTGGCAAAGGTGAAATTTGTTCAGAAAGCTTTCAGTTTGGGTTGCACAAATATTTAATGAAACAACATTCAGTTTTATTGCCTAGAATGTTAGGAACTCTCTGAGCCCTGGGATATCTCCAGCTGTGATGCTCACAGTACTAGGCTCAGCAGGACAGTAAAACACCTTAACTAGTTCCATTTCATCCATTAACATGGTTTTAAGGGATAAAGTGCTATTGAGAAATGGAATAAAATCCAGATTTTCTAAGAGACAAAATTAATACTGTGAGAGTTTATATGTTACTGAGAAACTGACAAAGTCACGCAAAACGTATTAAAATCTTCTGTCAGGCATCAAATTAATGTCGTTTATAGTAAAACAGGGAGAAATTGTTATTTTCAAGGAATTTTTTCCAGCCCACTTACAACAAAAGAAAAATGAAATGTAGAAATATGTAGTTATCTCCTATCTTCATCAAAGGAACAGTAAATGATTGTCTGTGTAACACTCAAACGACTGCACATATTTTATGACTAAAGATTAGTGAAGACAATATCCAGTTTCTGGGCATCCTTTCAGTTATTGTATTTTAATTATTATAATTGTTTTCCAGCTGTTCCAAATAAAAATTGCTACTTTCAAATGGTGGGCTGTAATTCTATCTCAAGGTTTCACTGTTATTCAGGATCTGCTAGGGTTGCTGTTCAAGATGCCATCAGAATCCCATGACTGATGTACTACATTTACACAATGGGGAACCAGGGGATGCTGTGTATATCATTCAGAGACGGTCCTGTGCTTCCCTCAATATTTCTCACCAATTATTTTCATCTCTTCAAACCAATTCCTCCAGGAGTTCTCAGATGGAAACATCTCTGGCAAAAATAGCACTACAGAGCTAATGCCTACCCCACCTGCAAGGGACCTCCAAGTGCAGTGCTCTTCTGCCTATTTATCTTTTAGCACTTAGGATCACACTGTTCTTTGGGTACAGGGCCTGCACTTCCAACTGCAACCACGTTAACTTCTTGACAATGGGCTGAAGCTGGAATAGGCTGCCCAGAGAGGCTGTGGAGTCTCCTTCCAACTCTGGAGATGTTCAAGATCAATCTGGGCATGTTCTTGTGTGACCTAATCTAAGTGACCCTGCTCAGGCACAGGGTGGACTAGATGATCTTTTGAGGTCCCTTCCAACTCCTGATGTTCTGTGCTCTGTAAAAGAGCTGTTGGGGTGTGGAACAGGCTGCCCAGGGAGGGGGTGGAGTCCCCATCCCTGGATGTATTTAAAAGACAGGGAGATGAGGTGCTCAGGGATATGGTTTAGGAGAGAAGAGGTACAGTTGGACTCAGTGATCTTAAAGGTCTTTTCCAACCTCATCATTCTGCTGTTAATGTCTTTTAAGTTACGTTTCACATTGACAAGCTATCTTAAACCATAAAACATACTTTCTGGACAATGAGTTACAGCAATGAACCACCATGTTCTTCATTTTGGTTTTGTGGTTTGTTTTGTTTGGGTTTTTTTGTTCGTTTGTTTTTAAATCATTCAGAATCACAGTTTTGTTTTGTTTGGAAAAGACCTTTAGGATCATCAAGTCCAACTGTTAGAGTAGCACTGCCATATCCCACCACTAAACCGTGTCCTTAAGCACCACAATTTACACGTCTTTAAATACCTCCAGGGATGGGGACTCAACTGTTATGTTCTGATCTGCAAAGATGCTGTAAATTAACAGTTTGTGAACAGAGAAAAGCATAACCATTTATGACGAAGAATCACTGAATACTAATAAAAACAATTCAATTGACAGAGGAGGTATCTTACCTATAGAGTGCTCTTCCACCGATAGTAACCAGGTTGGAAAACACCCTGAAATCTGTCATATTCTCAGGCCACGACTGTATGTTTAAATACCCTGAAGGAAAAAAAGGCAAGTATATGAATGTCAGCCCTATCTCAGCCTTAAGGACTGGTTTACCACACAGATGAATTAGGACAGGCTTAGCCTATAAACACAAGACAGTGCTGGTTTAAGAAAAAAGAAAAGGTAATGAATGTCGTAGGGTTTGAATCTATCTGCCTGCTCACAACTGTCTCCTCCGAGGAGGCAAAGAGCTTTAACAGTCACAGCAGCAGTACATTCCCTTTCAACAGCCATAGTGAGGGTGAACTTAAACAGGCAGGAATTTTGCAAGGCCTCCCAGTCTTTGCTAAACAGCAGGAAAAGGGAAAAAAAAGTGAAAAAAATTGCCTGAAATGAAACCACTCAGTTTTAAAATGGTCTAGAAACTTAGGGCAGAACTTCAGAGATCCATTATGACGCTTTAAAACATAACAAAACATTCCTAAAACTAAGAACTTGCATTCGTTTCTGAGGGTGTTTCAGAATTGTTCATTTTCAAGCACAGGGGTAATTCCACTTAAGTAGTAGAGTTGAGACAGTCAATTAGACCATGTGCTTAAGAATGGCAAATTACAGACACCCAGATGCCAGATTATCTTTGACATTAATTAAGGAGAGATTTAGATCTTATTTGCGGTTTTTAATCCCACTGGCTCAATGAAGTATGTAAGAGGTGAAGCACATGGAAGAGAACTAAATTCAAATGCCAAACATGTTGAGCTCCACCCAGTTACGAGCATGCTGTAGTGCCCAAAGATTTATTTTTTTGCCTGTGCATGATATTTTATTTTTTTTTGCATTTCCTGGTCTCTACATGGCCAGTAGTCAATAGAGAACTCACAGCTGTAACATCTCCTGCCCTGACCCCCAATAGTGAAACACAAAGCAAGATTCAAGAAAACATAGTACTGAGTTCTAGCTATATGACCTCTCCTGGAAAATCCAAAGGATGGGAAGGACTAGCACCCTACACTTGATGTATTTGTTTTGAGATTACAGGAGCTAATTTGCAGCAGCATCTGCTGCTGCAGCAAAAGAAGTAGCTGCCAAACCAGATTGGTATGTCTGGATAAAATTTTCCTAGGCATATTTCAAATGCTTTCTAGTGAAAACCAAGACCCCTTGCCCACTCGACAGTAAAGTCTTGGTCTTCTGATCCTTGAACCCCAAATATAACGGACATTCTGTATTCATGAGCAAAGGACAACACAGTTGTATCACCTGACACCAAAGTTGTTGTGTATTAAATTTCTATGAAATTTACAGAGTAGAGTTTAACCAAAAAAAGCACCTTGTGTTCTTCAGAAAAAAACGAGCAAATGACAACCATAAATGCAAAGCGAGAAGTTCACGTTACAGGAATTCAGGAGCAAGTTTACCTGTTATCTCTCTCACTGTTTGGAAGATGTTTAATTTCTCTGGATTGATTGCAGCAATTGTGTGATACGGGTCCCTGAAAGATTAACAGACAATATATGATTCACTGAATAAAAAAAGATCAGGTCCTCAAAGCTGTACCACGTAGACAGCAATATTCAGGGGTCAACACCTTGATTTTAGACAGCATATGCTCCAGATTCCTCCAGACTGCTTCAAATCTCTCACACTGTTGTTCCTGCAGAACCTGGTCTAACATCTTCAGAGTCATCTTGAGTGAAAATAACCATGCTTAGTATCTTTAAGGTTCAAATCCTTAATCTTTTAGGAAATATTTATGCTCATGGAAAATGAAGAGAACGATGAATTTTCAACATATTTCCAGGGCCACTAGCTCACATGGTACAGTCATGATAGTGTACTACCAGGACTAACAAAATTGCTCCAGAAATGAGTGACAAGCAAAATCTAAGTAAGTTTGATAGTAATTCCTGATACATGGCATTAAAGGGGCACAGCTTTTAGAAGGTACTGAGCAGGAAACTGCAAAAAGCTCAGATCCTTGCCAACCACATTTGTCACCTGAGAAATGAAATACCCCAAGCAAACATTAGAATCTCGAAGTGAGATATGCTACAGTGCAAGAAAGTGAAGCTGACCTTGATTTTGAATGTCATTTAGTATTTTCCTCCCTAATTTTAAAGGCTCTCCAACTATTTAAGAAGCCACACTCAAACATTTAAAAATCCAGGACAAGGTTCTTCTGTAGCACTGTGTTATGGTATTATTGGTGGGTTTCCTGAGGGTGTGAAATATCCTCAGTATATGTGCAGCATGCATTTCCACCTGTCCTCCTCCTGCTTTCTGAGAGACACCATTCCCGGATCGGAATATGCAGGCAATCAAACAGGCTGTCCTTGGGGACAGGCCTCACAAGTCTATGCAGTGACAGACTGATGGGGTCACTTGTAACCATCACGGAAGCAACTTGAGGTTAGCAGCAACAAAATGAGTTCCTGATCATTAACATAAAGCCCAGTGAACCACAGGAGCATCAGATACACTTAACTTTAACAACCTGAGGCTCTTGGAAACCTAGATAAGCTTTGACTTCCTAGCAGAAACACGGGACTTGGCTTTTAAAATGCATTACTATTAAAAAGGGAAAAAAACTTGCCACTAGTAAATATGAGGCTACTGGACTTCACCTCCAAATCCTAAGATAAACTAGTCTTTAAAGATGCAAATAGACACCTAAATCCCTTATACAGGCAAGTGTGTGCTCACCTGTTGTATTAACATATAAAACTGGTAGAAGATGACTGCATTCTATGTTCTCATTTGCAGAGCCAAGACCTTTCAGTACAACAGGTGCACAGCTTAATTTTACTGCTATGAGCATAAGAGTATCAGCTCATCAAGATGACAACTCAAAGGCACTTAAATGCTGGTGAGCACTGAAGGTTTGTTGTTCCTACTGTAAGGTGGGGGGAAGGAGGAGGCAGCATTAGATTCTAGCTGGAGTTGTCCATCCTTAAACTACAGCTCTGCTTGGTATATCCCACGCTTCCCAGGCAGCACCCAAGCAGAAGGCAGTTGGGTTTTTTAGCACCCGAACCAGAAACAGTAGAGAAGGCTGCACCCAAGCTACACATGTGCCAGTCTTCTGTCTGAGGCAGCAGGCACGGATCCTAATGGAGATATTTCATCCATATGCTTCAGAGCAGAGCTTTTACCTTAAAAGAACGAGTGCTATTGATTGACCAAAAATTTAGGTCTACTTTAATCTTGCTTTTGGACACTAATTAAAGCAAATTCATAATTATTTTCTGTAGAATAGCTTATATATAAATTAATTTGCATCAAATCAATTCCTAACTATATACATATATGTAGTTTCTATATAAATTATTAAAAACTCACAAACAAAATATACAAGTGCTCAGTAAAGGAAAACACAGGCTACAGAATCACAGGAGCAAAAGTATGACAGGATCACTCACAGTATCACCATTCCCAAAGAAATAAAACAAACAAAATCCACTCAGCATCTTTCACTGAAGTTATTCTATGCTGCTACAAAAAGTCACAATTCCCCATGGAGAGCTAGCCTTTAAGTCCCTACAATCTGAAACACTGAAAATTCATACTTCTAAAAGCTGCAGTTCACTTCAAATAAACAAATTTGTAACAGAAGTTAACTTAAAAGTTCAAGTGGAAATATCCTATTGTTGTTTCTTCATAATATTTATACAAGCTGCTTATGTAGTTGCTGTTTTTAAGTTTCTTTTCTGTATTATTCTGTATAATTTTCTTTATTCTGTAAATTCGACAGAAATTTTAAACAAAAAGCTGTTCCAGAGATACACAGTTATTTTAATTAATTCTGAAATCTTCTTTTAATAGATATTACTACAATTTATGTTGTGGAAAACTTCCACAGTGGCAGAAATTGGTGTCCTCATGCTTAAGACCTGTTGGAGTGAGTTTCCTTCATAAGGAATGAGAGAAAGTGCTACACAGAACATTACACGTCCTAGGCTTATATTCTTCTCTTAAAACAGAACAAAATATTTTAACCCTCTGCTTGGCAGTCCATAACTTAGGCATTTTTCAGATTAATACAGTTTTATTAAAGGTTGGCTTTAGACATTTTTAAATGGGGTTAATCTCGTATCTTTGCAGCTAATACAACTTTTTCAACAAAATCACATTTTAATACTCAAAATTAGATTCTGTATAATGCAGTAGAATAATCCATACAAAATTCCTCATCCTCTAGCTGCTTGCCTTGCATACATCAGAATACTCCCTGTCCTGTGAGATTTAATAGATTTACATCCAGGTTCTTGGTCCTTTGGCCAGATCAGAAAGTCTAATGGCCTGAGCTCTGACTCCTGTGTGACCTTCTCCAGGGCTTCAACAAGTTGCAAACAGCATTTCCCTAAACCACTTGAACCAAACTCCCTCTTCCTCCCTATGCCACATAACTTTACCCACCGTACTCCCTGCTAGAGAGATGAGAAGACCAACTACACAGTCAGAGCTCCCATTTGCTGGCCTTTTGAGAATTATTGAGCTGTAGGGCCTCACTGAAGTGAGTTTCCAACAGTCTCTCTCATGGCTGGAGTCAAGTTATATGAAAAGCATTATAACCAAATACCACATAAAAGAAACAAGTTGTTTCTTTCCACCTCACAGGAAAATTTGAGCCAGGCAGACTAGTATCAACCACTTCATTATAAGCTAAACATATCTTAATCTATAGAAAGACTGAAGAAAAATCTGCTGGCACTACTTGTGCCAGAATTCCTTTCAGATCAATCTGCAGACATTCAGTTAATCACATTTTTGCTATGCCATAAAGCTGCAAACACAGGGTTGGTTTGGGAACTGTATTTAAGATATCAAATCTTGACAGCCAATTGCAAGCAATGTTGAAAGCTCCAAGGAGCCTAAAAAGCAAGGTAAAATGTGAAGCCTACGCAATGATGGAAGCAACCAAATACTTCCCACTGTTCAAGTACCAAAAAAAAGTATAAACCCTACATATCCATTGCAACAAAGGGGCAAAAGGATTTAATCCTATTTGTGTATTTTGAGGATTTTGCTCATTTTACTAGGTCCTGATACACCTCTGTCACATGTAATTCACCACATGTGTTTACAACATGAAGACTTGAATCGCAAGGAGATACCACCATGCTTGTGTTCTCTCCCTGACAGAACACAGTGCAAGGAAGCAGCTAGTTGCACTGGAGATCAGCTGACCATAAAACATAGTAAGTGTCTTCCTGGACACATCCACCCTTGCTGTATTAGCATCATGCATTTACCTTGTGTACAATGGCAAACACAGTGCACCAAACCACAACCAGGAAAGACAACAGGCTGGTGTGTTTTCCTTTAGGATACACACTTAAATACTGATTCTGTTCCTCCTCATCTTTAACAATTACTAAGACTTATTCAATACACAGACATATTTAAACCAAAATACTGGATTTAAATAACAGTGAGTTTTGTGTATCTCTGCAACTGAAACAAATATTTAGTTCAAAATTGACTGACAAGGGGACGGCTTTTTTGTTCGTATACGTAATTCCAGCCACCCAGGCCATGACACTTTATGGTAGGTGAGGCACTCACTGCATATTCTGCACAGCAGAGTGCTGTTCACATGAAAGTTTAAACAAAATAATGGAAAGTAAGTTCCCTTTTCCCCTTCTTTTCTCTAACAGGCTGTTGTTGTAAGCCAGCACTGAGGATCTCGTGAAGGACCAAAGATCACAGTTGTCTATTTCCTTGCCAAACAGCCTACTTCATACTTTCTTTTCCCAGAGGTTGAATCATAAGAATCAAGGTAACAGTTCCCTTCATAATGGAAAGCAGAAAACTAATTTATCTGAGATCTGCTGTTCCATAGAAGAAGCCTGCAGCCATCATTAAGAGGTGGATGTAATTCCTTTCAGCTGGCAGCATGACATAACATCTTAACATCTCGTCCCTTACCCGTGAATCCCAGTAACAAGGAAGATAAGGTTGCCATTGATCTTCGTGCAGTTTATGAACTTGTCGATGTTGCTGGAATCCACCGTCTGAGCTGACACTAAACTCCCTGTTCCGATGCCATCGCACGCTGCCAAAACAAGGAGTTTGTGTAAAGAACTAGAAAAACAATCACTGAACCAGAACATGTTGGCCTTCTAGACGTGAGTCTTCACTTCTTTGAGCTGAAGCAGCAGAGAGGTGTTACAATGGCACCCTTTACCCATAAGCCCAAAGCACATGCCAACCAAAAACAAACAGTTGGGAAGACCTGCTGCAGAGGGACATCCTGGTTCATGGGTCAAGGTTTTTCACACTGGATCTAAAGGCAAGTGTGAAGCACACAAAATCCCACTCAAGCCAGCTGTGAACAGCTGGTTGGTAGCTTAGCTCAGACTAGCCTTCTGGCCATACCATTTATTCATGCACTACGCACTGCACAAACCGAGGGGTTCTACCACTGCTAGCTCAAGACGTCCCTTTTGCTCTAGTGGATTTGTGAACTTCTTTATTCATATTCCATAAGGTCCTTCAGAAAGGACATAAAAACTATTCTTTACTTATTATCCCAACAACCAAGTTACTGGGGCCTGGAAAAACTTTGGTACCCACTGAAGAAACTTCTCTGTGCATCCCTTCTGTGTAATTCAGTTGCATATTCTGGGACACGTGATGCATCCAGGAACAAATCCTTCATGACTCCATCATGTGAAGTGTCCTGTATACCTGACTGGGCTCATGTTGACTACCAGCAGTACACCTGAACCTTTTACACGCATGTGGTAACTCCTCCTCACAAAGTAACGCTATGAGCTTGACAGAAACCCCACATGTGCATTTTGATGCACAAGTCATTCTCCATCAAAACAGCTATTTACTGCAATTCCTTTAAAGGGCTGGACATTGCCTTCACTTAGAAATCAGCATGTCGGTACCCTGCCTAGCAGAAATCTCTCTCTGACTATTTCAGCCATGTGGAGTGACTGTTAATTTAGATTTTTTCCAGTAACTTCATGTGAATTCGCTTGCCATGACTGCCACTAGGACTGAGAAGTGGCATAGACTGGTGATGGTGCTTTACTCCTGAGACCTTCAAGTAGGAAGCAGAATGTCTCCCTAGTGGAGCTTGGGACAGCAAAGTAACATCTAAGTTTCAGTCTTCTCAACAGCACCAACACTGAAAAACCTCTAGCCCATGTTTTAGAGATGCAGAAAGAAGGTAGAAGATTCTGATATAAAAGAAACATTTAAAAGAAAATAAAAAAAAAGCCACAGAGAAATCAAATGGAAACTTAACATTCTACTGACAATCATGAGACACTTAGTATGGTCCTTTTTGGCATGACAAAAGCATGGCTCTAACACACCTCCAGGAAATACCTGTTATTAAAATAATATATTAAAGAATTCCTTCAGATTTCTCTAAAGCCAAAAGAGAAATCCCCTTCATTTTTATCTAACCAAAAGCAATTATATTATTACAGCTGAATACATTTTCATTGTATTGTATATACTTCACACACAGCCTATTCATATGCTCCAAGTTCCGTGGATAGACAAAGGCTATTAATGTCCTACAGCATAATCACGAAGGGTATTTCATGCTAAAGTAACACCCTGAGCTGCTCTACTACAGCACAGACCACATTCAAGAAAAGTTTAGACTAAACTACTGCCTACCTTTTGGACAAATATCAGTGCAGGGTTTGCACATTTT
The DNA here is from genome assembly GCA_013399135.1 of Heliornis fulica. Classification (NCBI taxonomy): domain Eukaryota; kingdom Metazoa; phylum Chordata; class Aves; order Gruiformes; family Heliornithidae; genus Heliornis; species Heliornis fulica. The sequence continues at coordinate 209,845 of VXBZ01006991.1, read as the reverse complement.
AATACCATTTTCTTCAACCTCCATCTTGGAGCTTGGACATGCACGGACGCAAGAGCTGGAATCTACCACGAAGTTGTCTGAAAAGGAGAAGAAGATAATGGCAGAAAGTGAATCACTGGTCATATAGTACTGGGACATGTGTTTTTGGACTCCATGTCAAGCCCTATAATTAATGGTCTCAGCACTTCCACATTAACATTTAATACTCAGTGTTTTCAGAAGTGTGTTAAGACAGCAAGTGAGGCATGTTTTCAGAGACTTCTGAAAATCCATGAATTTTCAAGGCCTAATCCCTCCTTATGCCCCAATTTGGTCTTATCAATAATTGTGGTAAAAAAAAGGTTGAAGTTATTGGAGCGAAATGAAGCAAGATGCTCTGCTTACTCTCTTTCCTACATACACAAATATATACATCTGGGATAAAAAACTGCACAAGACAATGGGAACTACATCAATTTTGCCTTGTAAAACAACTGCCAAAGGGGATATAGACTGATCCTACACCTAATGGAAAGCTTAATAATGTCAAGAACAGAAAAGAAAAAAAAGAAAAGAAAGAAAAGCATTCAATGAAGAATCTGGACAGAGACTCACATCCCTTAAGCAGTACATGGTATACCAGTTTTGGGAAAAAAATTAAATAAATCATACTTCAAAGCCCCACTGCTCTATTAGAGACAGAACTAATTCTTGACAGTCACAGCCTCAGTCTACTGTCAGTTTGAATTTCTCCACAGAGTTTCAAAATCTGGATTTTACCTTAGGTTGAATTATGGTCTCAGTTATTATAGATTACTCATCTTTGTTCTATGTAATTTATGTATAAAATAATGCACAACAGAACTGTAAGCCTTGGTGGGAATGAAAATGAGACCTAGAATTACTATCTTAATTTTCTTTCTAACTGAAACCGCAGTATCAAAGTCTACATATATGAAGACCTTCTACGTCGTTCTGTAACTTACCACCAGTCTGGCATCTCAGAAGTATTCCATGCTTTTTACATGCATGGAATTATTCTGTTTTTAACTTCCTCTTCCCCTCTAATTTTACTCCAGAGGTTTAACACTGTATTGGCAGTACTGCATGTTTTTTCTGCAGTGGGACAGAACTGCTCAGAAAATAGTTATGGTAACTTTCTGCCACACCATCATTCTCCTTAATTATGAACAGGACATCAATTTCATGTAAGCATTTGGTGCCATACTGGTGGTGGACTGTTATTCTTCTGAAACAGAAATTTCTATCCTTTTACAATCTTACTAACTAAAGTTCCAGGTGCTGTTCTGAAGTGTGAATAGAACAGGTGGTGGTCAAGGAAACGCAAACCTAGTGAACTCCCTTACTTTTAAGAAAGCCACTGTAGTGTAGAATACTTAGAAGGCATCAGCAACTCGGAACATCACTGCCTTTAGCTACCACGTGACTGAGTTATTACAGGCTGTAAGCACACGTGGAGTGATTTGAGATACTGCACTATGTGCTTGGCTCTCATTCTCTCCTTTTTTTGTAAGGCTCCCAAAGTGCAACTCCCAAAGCTTCCATCACTGCAGGAAAAGGCAGCTCACACAGCACTTACGTGGGCACTTTTTGACGCAAAAAGCCCCATAGGTGTACTTGGCATTGTGGTTATGCTCCAGCTGGAAGGTGGTAGGATTGTATACAAAAGTCTGTGGGCACTGCGTGACACATGCACCACTATCGTTGAAATTCATACAGGCCTGCAAAGCAAGGGAGAAAAAATCATTAAATCAAATCAAATAGATGCTTTTTCCCTTTAAGTTTGAAATACAGTCTTGACTGTTCAGACTTGCTGCAACAGTGAGGAATGTGACACAGTTTTCTGATCTTCATTTTGGCTACTTGGATCTCTTGCTGGCATCTTGGCAAATGCGTGACTTACAAAGGGGGGCTCAGCGAGCCCCCTTAGTTTGAAACAGTTGACTGCTACAGTACTTCCCACAAAACCATAACAACACTGTAATTTGCTTCATAACTATTGTTACTACTAGTAATCAACTAATGCACAACTCGATAGGGCATTCTAAAACTGCCAAGAGAGAACAGCTATTTATCATAGTCAATCTAAACAAATGCTAATGACTTTTTCAGAGGTCCAACCTTTAGATTTCTTACAGTGGAGTCCATGGTCTAGCTGCAAACTGAAATTCCCAATTAGAAAGCAAGAGGGATAAGAATTTCTTTTGAGCTAGCACAGGAGGGGGTCATTTCCCTAAGTGGCAAGTTTAACAAGGTCAGTTGCTTCACACACTGAGAAAAGAAAATAGGACTTTGTATCACTTAGCATTCAAGCTCAGCCACCCACAGCTGACATAGAGGACAGGGCCCTGACAAATGAAGAGGCAAGTGTGTGGATAAAGAAAGCTATGGTATGCAGGGAAAATAATTGACCATGCAAGGTTGATAATTAGTAATAGAAAAACCCCACCGATTCTGACATTCCTTATTGCCACATATCGTGTCTATGGTTTTAACCACAGTTTATAAAAAACTGTTGGGAGCAAACATGGTGTTTAAGCTTGGTTGGGTGACAGGTGTCCACCAAACCAGCCTATCACTCCCTGCCTCAGCAGGACAGGGAGGGGAGTAAAGTAAGGTGGAAAAAACAACCCCAAACTCACGGGTTAAGACAAAAGCTGCTTAATACATCAAAAGCAAAAGGCCACACATCAATGCAAAGCAAAAGATTATGCTCTACTTCCCATCAGCAGGGGATGTCTGACCACTTCCCAGGAAGTGCAGCTTTAGTCCATGTAGAGGTTGCAACAGAAGACAAATGTAAATAAAACCCCAAATGCCCCTCACTTTGCCCTCTTGTTTCCCAAGTTCTCATCGCTGAGCAGACACCATACTGTATGGAATACCGTGTTGGCCACTTTGAGTCAGTTCTCCTGGCTGCATCCCCTCTCAGGATCCTGCCCACCCCCAGCCTACTGCTGATGGGGAAGAAGTGTTGTAGGGACAGCCATGAAGTGCACCAGGACTGCTCAATAATAGCCAAAACACTGTCATGTTATCAACACCTTGCTCCCTACCAATACACAGCACAGCACTCTGAGGGCTGCTGTGGGAAAAATCAACTTTACCTCAGCCAGACCCAATACTCACAAATATTCACAAAGTATACCATAAATGTCAAATTTCATAGGCACACAAAAGCTGTAGCCTGGCTGGGTTCCCTCTAGCAGTTTAAGCAACCACTGCTACTGGATGCTGCTTCCTCACTAACCTGTCTTCCAGAGGCCAGGTTGCTTTAGAAGTTTTAGTCTGGGGATGACTGCTCTGGTCCTTTTCCAGGTTGTAAAAAATATGGATGTTTTTGAATCAACATTTTTTAAGGAGTCAAGAAGTATACAGACATGTGTGTTCGTCTTCCATTCCCTCTTGGGCTGGGAAAAGTTTTTAAAAAAATCCTCTTTTGTTCTGTTTTACTAACAGCCCTTATCTCCCAACACATCAGGACCAGCAAGACTGAGGGAGGTTATTTGTCCTGTCAGCAGATTTCAGAAGGGACAGACTAACATGTAACTGAGGGAGAAGGATGAAATCTGCTGCTGAAAGGGACAAACGGGGCGTTCCACAATGAAGGCACTCTCCTGTATGGAGAATGAGCTAAGCCAATCCTCTCTTTTCCAACCCTTTAAAATGTGCATTACAAAAACTCTGAGTTTCTCACAGATCTGTTTTTTTTTTCCCTTCCAAAGATAAATACAGTCATTTACTCTTTACTAACAACTGTGTGGGAAGCCCACCCTATGAACTGGATTGTGTCACTTTTCTGGTTCCACTGGGCACTCAACCAGGGCTCCTATGCATTTCTAGTTTTAGATCCAGTTTTGTTCTGAATGCAAGAAAAGCCCATCTCTTAAAATTTGTTTTAGCATGTTTCCTTTCAGTTATGTCAGATGATGTTGATTGCCTTGCTTTTTGAATTGAATATGCAAATGACTGTATAGCAACATATGGCGGAGAATGGATGAATTTTATCTAGAAATATTAAAACCATATTTACAACAGGGTACTGATGCAAGCTGACATAATACATTGAAGGATTTGAAATGCTTCATAATCTCTACGTTTGCCTATTAATAAATACTAATTCAGTTTGTTTCCTCAACACATTTTTTTACATCCAGTGTTGACTTAAAAGGTATCATGTATGCGACAATGCTCTGGTATCGGTTGAGCACATTCATGAAGTAGCGCTCACCAATACTCCGGAGAAACGGCATTTCCTTGGAAAAGCTCATGTACAAGATTTGGGATCTTTTAATTTAGGACTAGGATGCTTTGTATGCATTTGTAATTGCTTCGATAATATATGCAAACTTCTAGCATTTGGTGCTAAATGCTGCTAATTTGTGAATGAAAGCACAGAAAATACACAGAGAAAAAACCCACACAGATCTGTATCCCAGCTGAAAGCTAAGCACAGTTGTCTATAGCCTAAAGGGTTCCACTTTTCACCCAGTGTGCACCAAGCAAGTAATGACTAGTCCTGAAAATTGCCAGACCCCTGCTGAATTTTACATTGCTCTTGGGCCAGAAGCGAGTGAGAAGCAAGCCCTGGGTGCTTCTCTGCTGGATCAGAACAAACTCACCAGTTGATTTTTAGCATACATATTTCCATAACCACCATAATTCAGAAAGTGTAACTCATTCTTGCAGGCTGTAGTACTGCAGAACTTATGCTGCAAATAACTTGATTTTAACTTTTGAAAATGGACACACTGTCAGCTTTGAGAATGTTCCTTAGCAAGTATATGGGAGCCATAACTGAGTTCTTACTCTTATTTAGAACGTATTTTTGATGGACAGCACCTACCACTACCAAATGATATCTGAAAAATGAGCAAGTCTCAGGTCCAGCCAGGTAAAGATTAGTGTTTGCCAGTTTATTACCATTCATTTTCCTACACTATCAAATCACCTGTGATTTTCCCCAAGATTCATTCTTCCAATCTGATCCGGCAGATTTTACAAAGGAACCTACCCAACTTTGTAGATATTCTTCAAATACTTGAGTACCTTTGAAAATGCACCTGTATGTGCAAGTTCCAATACTAGGTTTCTTTAGGCCTAGGTTTGATTTCCCTGGAAAAATTAGCAAGACTCATCTCTGCAATCCACTGTGAGGAGCTACATGTTTTATGAAATCAGTGCTGGGCTCTGAAGCTGCTTATGCTGTTACAAAAAATGAATTACAAACGAGACAATTTTTTCTAAAGGCCTGTAGGTCGATGCTTATTTTTTTTTTTTTTTTTAAGGAAAACACCTTTTCCTCTTTTCACCTGAAGCACACATAGTAGCACGCATCAGAGGTAGAGTATTTTGGAAACCACTTTCCTTCCATATCCACTAAGGAGCTTGCCCAGTAAAAAAGCTGAATTTAAATCAAGTCTGGCAGTAACAGAGAACACCTTTCACAGAGAAGCTAAATTGTATTCTTGACTTTCAAATAAAAAGCACACAGAGCAGTAATAAAAGCCATGCTCAAATGTCGTGATAAATACTTCTGAAAATTCCCAATCACCTCTAAAAGTTAATTTTAGAAAAGCAAAAGATAAAAATCAGTATTAGCATATGAATGGTTCTCAATCTGTATTTACAAATCTCATAAATCTGTTAATATGTAATATTAAGTAGATAAGTGATGTTAATATAATGTGAAAAATATTAAATGCTAAAATTTGCAGTCTAAATCTGGGAGTGTGTATTCAATACATTAAAAGGGACAAAACTGTGAATTTCATGGATTAAAGCATTAAGGATTTGCAGCATGACTGCCAGGAACAAGAAAAATGAGAAGTCTCACACATACAAAGCAATCAGTGTCTTTAGGTCCAGAGCAGCCTCCAGCACATTCCCGGTGGCAGCAGTCGCTGACGTAGGGACCATAGCACCGTCCATCACACTGCTCTGCGCACACTGTCTTCGTTACTAGGAGGAGGCAGGGAAAATTATCATGTCAGAATCAGAACTGAGGAGAGAGCTCTTCAACTGCACGCTGAGCAAAACAACAAACCAAACAGCATACTAAAAAACCCCTCGAGTTTTAAGGTAATTGCTTCAGTGGTACTGGCCACTCCAGTATCCTCCAGAATACATTCACAATACCCTCTTTAGAGACATTTGAAGCCTGTGGAGCAGGCTTTTGAAGTGTTTCTCTTACCCTTGGAAATTCAGGTAGAATAGTATTTTCAAATTATTAGCTTTTCTAAACAGCTAATGGAAGGACAAGAAAAAAAAAAACCCAACAAACCACCAGAAAGCAAGAGGAGTGCCCACCAGTTCTATGTGAGTTTTCCACCACAAAGAACACTAACACTGGGTAAAACGAGTGAAATCCAGGATGAGGCCAGCATCAGAACCAAATAGTGTTCTTGATGACAGCAAATTTGACAAACAGGCAATGAAATACCAGAACAGAGTACAACCTGAAGATAAGAACACATCTGGAAACACCGCTTACCTTTTCTAGGTACCACAATCCAACCTTCATTCACAAGGGAACAACTACGTTCTACCAAAAAGGAGTGATTGAAGTGGTACCACGCTACTGTACCTCAGGGCTTACTCTTGAGCAAAGACGAGTTAACGCATGGTGCATTTTCCTCCTCTCAACTCAGGTATAGTCTACTTTTTCATTAAAAAAATAAATTAACATTTTCCACAGGACTAAAACAAACCAACCACTACCTACAGACTGCCAGGAAGCTGTAGTGTCAGCTGTCCTTCAATAAAAGCAGGGATGTTACACTTCTGTAATTAACCTTTGCCATTTATGTTGTCAAAAGCATGTAATTACTTCTCTATGGAAAGCACTTTTCAAGAAGCCATAGAATGCAAAATTCCATGCAACTTTCTGCTCAACACCACTATTTAATGTATTGGTAACTCATTTGTAAATATTTTTCAATCCAAATTCCCTCCAATACTTGCCAAAACTACCTAAGATAACACTGAAGCTTCTTGATATTCACAACATTTATTTAGCACATTGAAATGTAACAAACCAAAGAGAAGTCATCATTTATAATCTATGTAATAAAGTGATGCTTTTTTAGAGTAATTCCGTCTTGCTGATACCAGAGGCAAACCCCCAGACAGAAAATACTGTACTGCCTTGTGCAATCTGATTTAAGAAACAAGAGAAATTTCTGAAATTGCACTTGCTGTCAACACTGCTAGAGAAACAGATTAAAAGGAGTTTTTAATTTAAGTATAGATAAATATTATGAAAGAGATATGAAACAGCAGCACACATTACACAAAACACACACGCTCCAGTATGCTACCACCAAACCATTAGCTGATAGGGACAGTCTCATCTCATGAAAATTAATTCCGACCTCTACTTAGTGACTGCATATTGCTGTCTATCAGCCCAGAAACTGGTCCATAGCACCTTGCTTTGCTCTGGATCTGGCACCATGTGCTCAGACTTCAAAGGGAGATGATGGCCAGCCTTATCTTCACTTCTCCTTGCCATCAGCACAGAGAACAATGATTTCATAGAATGCGTGAAGTTGATAGGGACCTTTAAAAGTCATCTAGTCCAACCTCGCTGTGGTAAGGTGCTCTACTTCAAAGCCATTGCCCCATGTCCTATCACTACACTCTCTGACAAACAGCCCTTTCCCAGCTGTCCTGCAAGGCTCCCTTCCAGCACACAACCCAAGTGCTCTGTACTTACCTGTGCTAATCCTCAGACAAGGAGCTGGCCCCCAAGCCTGGGGACACCATCCAAACACTCACTCACACAGCGCATGCCCCATTTTAAAAGCAATCTCTCCCCCAGAGGACCTAAAATGGCTGCCGCCCCTCCAGAGAGCATGCTCAGTGCACCCGCCAGTCCACACGCCTCAGAGGCCACTGCCCCGAGGTTGCACGGGGCTTCGCCTCAGGAGAACCTCCTGCCTACCGCACCCCAAACACTACACTGCACCACCAGCAGCTTTTTGGGAGGGGTTTAAAATTTTCCTTCCTTTTTGGTTTGGTTTTTTGTTGGGTTTTGGGTTTTTTTTGTTTTAATTGGACAAGAGGCAGATAGCCTAGGAGCCATACTTCAGGTGGATACAGTTAACACTGGAAAAGAGGACGTGAAACCACACCACAGCTGCTTGTCATCAGGATGCTGTTAAAAACCTTTCCTCATTGATACACCACAGCAATTTTACATTTTGCTTAAACCTGGGACGTTTTGGTGTAAAGCACCTCTGTGGAGGCAATTAGTAAGAGCTTCCTAATTAGCTCAATTATAATTTACCTCAGTGCCAGCTGCTATTGGGAGCAGGTCAAGATGTCCATCATCACTATATAACCATTGCTTCCCTGTGGAGGAAGTTTCCTGGCACAATTTTAAAAGGGCAAAGAGACCAAAGCCCAGCAGCAAATGTCATTCCCAAGAGGGAGTAGGACTTCTTCAGTGCTGCCTCTCCAGAAAGAAGCCCTGAGGAGATGGATTCCCTATCTCAGAGGGAGGAAGGACCTGCCTTTCCTGTGCCTAGTGTCCATGTCCACACACTAACACTGACCACCTGGGCATACTTAGAAAAGTCAAGGCACGGTCTTCTTTTCAGCCTGCAAGCGATTTCTTTCAGTGAGCCAAGATCTGTATTTGCAGGATTCCACACTTTGCAACCCGAGCTGCAGATAATAGCGCTTCCCTAGGCTGCATAGTTTAAATAGCAGTGGGGAACAAGCTCCAACAACAGCTATGGATTTAAGCAATTTACTGACATCTTTTCAGCAGTGTTCACACTATTAGGGTAGGACAAAATCATCTAAATTATTCACCCTTCTCTAGAGCCCCATAGTAAGGCTTGTGTAATGTATAATGTTACAGATATGGTCATTTTTTTTAAAGTTCCATAACCTTATAAGTTGCTGCAACAATTTATTCCAGACTATGTTTCCTTCTCAAAAAGAGCAAGAGCATCCCTTGCACCAGGGCTTCCCTGGAGGTATACAGCCCCCTTTTCAGCACAATACTTACATACTCTGCTTCTGATTAGGCACCAGCTTAATGAGGGCCTCTACCACGCTGTTCAGGATAAGGAATATTTTTGAGTTTTTCTGAAGACTAGGAAATTACAAAGTGGTTTGCAAAATTTACAATTATTGCAAAGGTTTGTCGCTGTTCTTCCCTAATTGCTTATTTTGCTGGGAAAGCAAACAATGCCAACAGAAATGCCACCATCCCATTCTAGGAAAAGGCCACAGCATATTGTATTTGTCTTCTGGTTGACTGCATGCTGTATTTGCATTATAACTGCTACTGAGGCTCCAGCTCTGAGGAGAACTTGTCAGATATCTTCAGTGGCACCACACACCAAGACAGAAAATAGCTTTGTGGGCTCTGAATGATTTCTAAGGACTCATATTCAAGACAGTTTGCAAAGGAGGGTTTACCCCAAAGCAAAGCAAACACAAGGCAATGCTATGTATTTCTGAAGTCCCAAAACAATCTGATTGGCTTACTGTCATCATTATCGTGAGGTAACCATACAGAAAATTTACAGAGGTGCACTGGTTTAAAAAGATAGCAAGCTTTTTTCCTCAAAAACTGTCCTCCAGATGTAACCACTTCACTTTATAAATGTGGCTCAAGACCTATCTAAGAGAGTGAAATGTAAAGGTGAATATTACCCAAGATACCAAACTGTATGTTCACAATGTTGTGTATTAGTATGTGGCTCCTAGATGGGACATGTGGCTTGAGATGGTGCTATGAAGAGAGCAGGGACGGATGGTAGGGAACTGGGCAGCAGATGTGAACAGGTTGCCAGTAGAGAGAGGAGTGGTGCAATACCAACCTTCTCCTCTGCCTGCTACCAAGTGTGGAGACTGTTCACAGACGGGCAGGGGTGATCAGGAACACACACATCACCTCCTTCTTGCAGCCCAGACACACAAAGTCCAGGAGTTCTGGGCTGGGATCCCAGAGGAATTTTAGGTGCTTGATACTCATTTCTGCAACTAGTATAACTGTGAGGAGAGCCTTCACAGCTGAGGCCCCAAGTTCTGAACCAGACTTTTGAGGGTCAGCAGAAGTACCCATCCTGGTGCCTACCAACCCTTTGTTGGATCTGAAAAAATCTGAGGGTTTGGCTGCACAGAACTTTCACAGTGAGAGCAAAGGAGAGTTGGGAAATCCCAAGGTCTTGAAAAAAACGTGCCATGTGTGGGACAGGTTTTATGGGATGTGCAGAACACTGACTTGTTGATCTCTGCTAGAACTTCACTGTGATAAGGCAACAAGCTGTGTTGGGGATGGGGCTGAATGGGCACATCATATATAAATGCTTTTAATCAGTCTCTCTTATTTTTCCCTATAATTTTTAATTATATCAGGACAATATAAATCCATGAAGAAAAAAATGGAAAGTAACTGAAGTCAATGATAAAGTCTTATGAACATGCAAAGTTGGTAGAGAAATACAAGGACTTTAATTAAAGTTGCTGGCTCCAAGCAAAAGTACTGGGTTACTCTGATTGATCAAAGCTGCTGATTCAGCTTTCTGTCTCCCTCACCATGCTCCCACTTGCCTTTCGCTGCTCTAATTGGGTACTTATTGCACTGGCACCTTCTTTTCCTCAGCAACCAGCAGCATGAAGGCTGTATAAATACAATTATGCTCAGGCCAAACTCCTGCACACATACATAGCTATGGAGCATTTTACACTTGCTGAATGTTTATGTTAGGGATTGGATTTAAAGGCCATTTGCCCTTTTGTATTGCCTTAGTTGAGTCTATATTGTACTTTAAAATTTTTTCTTTCAGTTACACTACTCTTGGACAAAGTGCACAATCTGTCATTTTAATAAAATAATGTAAATGTTTCCAATCTTTTCATACAAAAAGTAACAAAAATCCTCCAAAACCAACAAACTCTTACCAGAAATCAACAACAAAAATAGTACAGCCTAATGATTAGTAACTTCCCAAAGCATGTGTCCTTGTGTTTTTTAATATGGCTTACATTCTATTTACTCTTTGAAAAATAGATTAGTTTTAAAAGTATTTCCACATTACCCTTTCCTGACACTGAAACCATCTGACACTGAAACCACCTGACACTGAAACCACCAAAGAATACCATCTTACTTTTAGATGTTCAATATCAATATTCAATAATCATTTAATTATGAAACAAAAAAGGATTGTTAACTGCATAAAACAGAACCCTGAATTTACATTTTCTCCATCTCCTAATAGAAGAGCTTATTTTAAAGTTCCTATTGATTATCTTCTTAAATACATACATTTTCTTGTCACATTTAGAGAGACATTAGGACAAAGATAGATGCAAGTGGTGTTCCAGTGTTAGAAGTACAGAGAGACATTGCTGGAAGGCAACATTAAGAAGCAGCTAGGTAGATGATATTAATGTAGAAAACCAAAAGGATTTTGATGTTTTTTCCGTATGTAATTTGAAATGAAAGACACGGATTAAGATCTTTCATTTTTTATCCTTTTCCTGGAAAATTATTTAAATCTTATCTTGGGAGGGGGGCTCATTAGAATTTTTTGCTTCAGTGACTCAATAACAACAACAAAAAAAGAGAAAGTATTAGAATGCAAACTTACTTTTGAGTTGTTTCTAGGAACAAAATAGTTTGACACTGGGATGTAGTACTGCTGAAGTATTTTACAACATTCATTTGCAAGATGTGCATCCCCAAGGTGACTAGGTTAAGGTCTACGCTATGTTTGTGATCTCATTCATCCTATCTCCAGCTTGTATCTAAGAATAACGTTTAAAAGCTTGAAAGCCAGGCATGTTTAAAGTCAGAAATGAAGGCAGCAAAAGCATGGCACCACTTGCATTTTTATGTTTTCAGTCCCTAACTCATATTCTTTGTTTCAAAAGGTTTGCAGGAAAACACATTTTGAAAACGCAAAGAAATGCCCATTGACAGATTAATATTCAGTCTTTTCCCTAAATCCTGCTGTTCACCCAATGAGTGGCAAGGTCAGGGAGGCAAAGAGGAAGTATAAGATGTAAAATTAACTCCTATCCTTGACAATCAGATGCTGCAGAGTGGGCTTGAAGGTAAAAGGCTGTAGAGCAGCTATTTCAGTTTAGAAATGTGTGATCTGTGTATCTCCCTGAAACTTAAGACAACATATGTTTTTCCATTGTATATTATTTTAAATCCACCGTTGTGCCGTAGCCTGTCCCCACTGTATGGATTTGAGAGGGCAGTCACTGTGAAGAGAGAGATAGCTGTCACTCCTGGAGCAAACCTACTGTGCAGCTCTGCTAAGCTTCTGACTTCACAACAACTGCAGATAAGTTTTTCTCTCTCTGGTGCTACTACATTAATCCACCAAATCAGTTCACTTATCTGAGAGCAGTGCTTTGGAGAGGCTGAGACTGTGGGAGCTGGTCCTGCCATTAGGACTTCTGCAGCTGCCAATCCAGCAGCACTTCCTCACTTTACCTTAGGCTGGAGGCTCTGCTTGCTGGCACAAAGGTCTTGAGCCAGGATCATACCATCCTTATATAACTGACAAGGTCTTCAGTGTTCTTGGATGAACTGCCCAGGTTCTTAAAGAGCTACTAATTTTTATAGATAAACAGGCATTGGAACAGAAAACAAGGTGGCATTAATTAATTCTAACCTAACTGTGATCCAAAGCAATTTGGTCAGTTTGGGTTTAAGTCCCTTTCCATTGTCTACTTCAGCACGTAACCTTGATGTAAGGAGGCTTTCCAGGCACTGACTTCTTTGGGGTTTTCATAAAGACTGCCAGCAAAGGAAGGAGGTGTGCTAGTTTGATTCAGATGAAGAAGAATCTGCTTAGCATCACTGTACCTACATCACACAGTTATTCCTACCACCTGTCTGAAAGCAGTTTTACTCACACCCGCAGATAAAGCTGAATTGGTTGCATGAGAACACGTTAACTTTAACAGAGCTGTAACTCTGCCATCAGCTTTGCCAGTAACATTGGCTAATGCTCCTGAATGAAAAGCAGTGCCTGGCAGAGTGCAGAGCTCTGCAGGAACACAGCTCTGTGGCCTGTGTCCCTCGCTTTGCCACAGAGGGGAGGTCAGCTTGGATTTCCTGCTCATGCTTACTTGTAAAAATGTTCATGTCAAGCTGTCTGCCACTTCTAATTTCCTCTAATCTCTTGCTCTGAGTAGTAAAATAAAAAATAAAAAACGCAGATTCACTGTTCCTAGTATTTCCAACAAAAAAGGCAGATGACATTGTGGTATCATCAGTTCAGAGTTAGTTGGTGTGCTTGCTTGATAGTGGTTAATTTGTCACAATCCCTTCCTCCTATCTACAACTCAGCCAAGGAAGCAAGTGCAAGCTAGAGCAGTGCTCTTCTGGGGAGATATCAGCAACCATTTCATTTCCTAGGAAGAGTTACTCTGGTAAACACCACCAATTTCCACACTTCTAAATTTCGAAGAATGGAATTGTAAAGGATAGCTCTATTCCCCTAAGGAGGAAGAAAAGGTAAAAAAAATTGGTAGGAAAAGACAGCTCTCAGTTTTCTCCTCTTTTATATTTGCTAATATTGTGACTGCACTTCTAGCTCTTTAGTGCCTATTTGAAGGATCTGAAAGCACACAAGGAAGAAACTCTCTCAATATAGTTCTTTTTTATCCATTCTTATGCTCTCTAAATTCAAGAGGATGGACAGACATTGTGAACACATCACTTCACTTACTACTTCCTTCACAAAAAAACATTACTCTCACATTCAGTATAACTCATATACATCCTGACTTACTCTAAAGAGAACGATTCTGCAATATAACTAATATTCCCAGGCTCATACTGATTTTAACAGAGTATTTTGGCATTAGGAACTTTGCAGTGTCAGGCCATTGCTAAATACCCTCATATTTGCCTTGTAGTTTTTTCTGTTCCTACAGTGTTCATTTCAGTGTATGACAAAATAACCATCAATATTCTCAGGAGCCACACTCCATGTTGCCTCTAAGAAGTAAAAAGAAAATCCAAGTCATCTTAAACATTTTTAGAAAGCAGAAGGGAGGAAAGAAAAATGTAAATTCACATGGGTGGAAAAATCCCCAGATCATCTTTTGGTAAAAAAACATATGGAAAAAACCCGTGACATATTTTAGAATGATACAAACCCAGAATGTAGAGTATTCCTTTGCAATTTAACAAAAAAAAATAAAAGGAGGATCCCTGTTATGTAATTTTTTTGTCCTTTGTTTCTAACATACTTACAGGTCTGGCAGTGATTCTCTGTGGGTCCCCAGCACCGGCCTGTGCATTTAACGTGGCATCGACCACCTGAAGGACAGACAGACAGACAGAGAGGGATTAGAAATGTGGCTTCCTTTCGTTTCTTCAGCATCCAACAACTGCTGAAGAGGAGGGTCCATCTTGTCTTTGGAGGGATTTTTATGCCTTCCCAAGGTTGAAACTGTGCCTGTAAAAAAAAGCCCAGATAAACAGCCAGAGTTGGTGTCAAAATACGGGTATGCATGTAAGTGCTTTGTACTCTACCTTTCTGCTGTGTATAAGGATGTGGACAGTTTAACCCCCCAAAAGATGAACAAGTAAGTCCAGAGGACTGAAGAATGATTTCATCACCCAGTGCTATTACTATTGCTCTCTATGCCCTATGTAAGACCCACTCATTCCTCCTCAGGAGAAGGGATGTCTGTGCTAGTGAAGATTGATCTCTTTCACGGCCAATTTCATCTGAAGGATGGGGAGATACACATCAGTGCCTATGACTAAAAGCCAGCCCCTGTGCCCAAAAGCTTGCATAGTTTTCATGTTCAATATCATGGTAAAGGAAACATGCCCTGGTGCAAGCACTTAACCCTACCCACAGCTAAACGCAAGGGACCTTTCCATTTCTGACTGCTCATTCCCTAGTTGCCTGTGGCTGTGCTTCTGAAGAAACCTCTTTGGAACCTAGAGGTGATGCTCTACATAGCCCTTCCACACGCTGACAGGGTTAGTCCCTCTAGAGAAGAGCAACTGTAGGTGCTTTCATTGTAAAATGCAGGGAGAGGAGGAAGAGCCAACCATGGCAGTGCTGTTAACAATTACCCAGGAAACAGCGACTGGAACCCGCTTGGACTGAAGAGGGAGTTGAGTTCCTATCTTCTGTTTCATGGCTAAATGCTGAGCACTGGGTGAGGAAACAGAAAGCAGGCAGAAGGACTGGCACACTCTCCTCTGGCTGCACCTTACATTATTGGGGAAAACACTCGGACAGTCCTACAGTTCTGACTGGGAGCGAATAGAGACTTCTTTCCACCAGAGCTGTCACACTCCTGCTCCTAGTGCTTCTCCCTCCTGAAGGCTGGATGCCCTCAAAGCAGGCACGGAGGGCTGTCTTACTGATCCCCATGCCCCAGCTGGAGCACTGCCTGAGCTGGAGGCAGCCAAACCCTTCACTCTGAGCCAGACTCGAAGGGACGACCTGTGAAACCCAAGATCAGCACGGTTAAAGGCCATATCCAATCCTTACTGCTTCTCTTCTGACCATAGGATCCAAACCTCATCTTTGATTAGACTTTTACTCATCTTTGAATGCCAATGAGAATCTATTAAGCAACTTTCCCCTCTGAACCAGATCCAGCAGTTCACCTCTCAATCCTGCACTAAGAGCAGCCGCTGCTGACGTTGCCCCATTACCCTAAATCAAAAACTTCCCACGTGCCCTGATGGGACACAGTGCTGGAGAAAGCACGTCTCTCAGCTAAGGTTGCATCACCCCAAAAGAAACCTGCTCCTCTGCTGAGACTGTGCTTGTATCTATGAGATGTTAGACTGTTGAGGAAACCTACTGATGGCTGTGTAAAGTCACCACTACTCCAAAGCTAGTGTTCTTCCCTCTGCCCGCACATGGCACTCATGGCACTAGTGATGACGCCGTATGTAATTACCACACTGTCTGCCAACTACCTTGTTACAACTACCAGCTCCTTGCTGCATTCATGTTTATTTGAAGCAATTATGCTTGGGAAGCGTTGCTGCTGACATCACCAGCACATAATTTGTTGTCACGTTCTGCCATCTGTTTATTTAGATTGCAAACATACTATAAGTACATAATGCAAACTCATTCTGGCTGACAGGGAGGGGACTCCATCTGGCATGAATAATGCAACTTTAATCAGTAATAATGATTATTATAATTATTAAGAGACTACTGGAAACCTGTGCAGACAGCAAGTACACCTATACTGATTTCTAAGAATGGAAGTTTAAGAAGAAGGTGGGTTTAACAGCAAATTAGAAGAATAATTTTAACAGAGAAGACCCAGTAAGATTAAGTTTGTTTGTTGGCACTGGCACTCAAACCACTGAATAAATATGATCCCCAAGAAGTGTGGTTTATAAACTGGAAATCCCTGATCAACAGAAGAAGTGGGAAGGAGAAAGGGTAGGGCCACCGATACTTAAAAGTAACTCACTTAAAAGTAGCTTAAAAGGTACTCAAAGTAACCTTCCATCTTTGCTTTGCGTGGTCCTTCACACGAGCAGGAGCATCCCTCCCGGGCACAGTTAGGGAGGAAGTGCAACTCCTGGAAAACAACGTCCTCTTGCAAGACTATTTTACAACCAATCCTTCCTTGCAGTCAATTCTCATCCCTGTCTAGCTTGAGGTGTCTGGAGTTCAGGGGGAAAGTCTTGCAGCTGGCAGCAGTATAAAGCACTGCACCCATCACTTGTAACCAGAAGCAGAACATGACACCAGCTTGGCTCTTTCTTCCTCTTCCTTTCCCTGGACTGCACCCCCTTCCAAAGCACACTGTATGCACTGGAAATGCCAGTGCAGTACACACAGTGAGGTAACTCAGGAGAAACTTCCCCTCCAAGTGATCTCTAACCAGAGAGGCTGCCCTCACTACTGCAAAAGCCACGTTTTAAATACAACTCGTCATATTTGAAACTCCTGGGTGCAGAGCTCACCCTTGGTACACAGCCAAAAATGGATTCAGCCGGCTAAACTCCTCCTGGAAATAAAAGTGATCCAGCATCTTAAAAAATAATTTAATTTTTTTTTGTAACTTGCATGCCTGCTTCGTGGTACATGACTTTGTTTGGCAGTGTCAGATGATCATTTGCATTTAAATAGAGATATTTAACAGTAGAGCAAGTAAAGGCTGCCAGTTTTCTTTTTTTCTCATTGGGAACTCAAAGTATCCGCTTCGTTGTTTTCACTTTTCTCTGCTGCACAGATACAACAAAGAGCTGAGCTTGTAGACAGCACACCTCTGAATTGCATTATTATGTGTCCTTTTGAAGGTCAAATATATTGAGAATTAAAAACAAAACCCAAAGTCCCTCCAAATAGTGCATCTAAATTGGTATAAATTATTTAAAAAGAAAAGTAACTTTGCTCTCAGCATGGACTGGTCCAGATTCTGCCCTCAAGTTACTCAGTATTTCACCTGGGCCGCCCCACTATGATAAGGACATACTGTTACCCAGTAAAGACCAGCTCTGAAAATCTAACACAAAAATAGTGCTGTGGAAGTCAACATGAGTAGTCAGGAGTATAAGGAGCATTAATGGGAGGTGAAGAACAGAGCTCATGAATAAATCTGTACGTCAGACTTAAATGATAAAACATCTATTGGCCCCAAAACTGATGCAGTCCTTGAAATAACTATACTACTTCTCACAGATCTTTCTCTATGTATTTCTTAGGATGTTAGTTCTTGCACATTAGTGAAGACACTCAAGAAATTAGTTGTCTGATCATTTTTTTCTTTCCTAGATGAGATATGGCAAAGAAGAACCTGAAAAAGTCACCTGTCTTGTTACACATGTGACACTTGAGAGCATTTCTGCTCCTGAATAGTAGCACCAGTTTATATAGACAATGATATTTTATTCAATAGATTGCAAAGGAGGAGAGAAGGAGTTAAAAGGAGGCTTATATAATCTGTAACGGAATCTAAGTTTAGAAAGGGCAGATTCCCACTGGAACATGAGAATTAATTTTGCTTTGGCAAGTTCCATGCAGAAAACCAATGGCTCATCTCCTGGGCTCACCCTCCCTTAGCCAATACTCCTGCAACAGATCTTCATTAAGGACTCTGATGCAAAGTATCATCGTTGCAACTTCTAGGATAGAGTTTTATTTCCTGAAGATGCTTCTGCTTTCTGAGCCGGGGAAAGTCACCATCAGAAAACATTTGCTCACTAGCTTGGGAAAGACCAAGGTTACTTCATCCTTCTGCTTTCCTGAGAATTGGGAAGGCTTTCCTTTGACTCCAAACTGACTTCATTATTTCAGGAACAGTAAAACCGCAAAGGATTAAGTTACTGACAAGACAAGAAAAATGAGGTCTTTCTCTTAGCTCTAAGCTCAGAGAAGAAACACTGCTTCTTCCCCATCAGCTATGCTAGCTGCCTCAAGCAGACCTCTCAACAGGAGAGGGAAAACAGAAATAAGAGAAGAAATGGTCTCACTCTGCACAAAGCTTGCATACAGATGGTTTCTATCAGGTTAATAAATCTTTAATAAAGCACATCTGCAACATTCTGATGCTGAAGTGTGAATAAAGACAGCCAAAATAAAGAGGCTTTGATGGTTACAAGGCATGGTTATAAGCAGCCTCTTTACTTACCTAACAGTCTGAAATAATTGATTAACTATCAAAACACCTATAAATCATTTATCAGCTTCTGTAAGCTACTTATAAACTCATCCTCCACCTGAAAATTCACTCCTGCAAAAATGCTAGAGGTGCCATAGAGTTGTTTCTAGACATAACTAGCTCTAAGGTCCACAGAGTTGCAGGCAATGCTCTGTAGTAGAGTCCCAGACTCTTCTTTCCATTGCTTAGGCTGGACAGAAGGTTTAGATACTTTGTGCATTGTTTTTCTAGGCACTAAAACTCCATAAAGCTTTATGTATGAAGAGATAACAAAATCAAAATATAATTCAAACACTCAGCACAGCATTAATGAGAATTAGAGATACTATTGTTGCGATGGCTAGTTCCGCTTTATCAGGCTGCAATGCTTTCCCTGTCCTTGGTGACTATTCCTATTGTCACACATTCATTCATTCACACTTCTTTGTTAAGTGAAAATCATTTTACATTTTCTACCAGTCCTGTGTTAGCCTTTGAATCTCTCTATTGATTTGAAAGTTAATTACCTAACAGAGACTCCCACTTTTCAGGATTTCCTTTCTTCATGGTGGGAGAGGCACATGGTGCAAGAGAAAGTAAAACTTCCTGTGAAAGAAGAAAGCATCTGACAGAAGCACCTAGTGACCAATTTCTCATCCTCCCTGAAGAAGGATACAGAAATCTAAGGGTCAGTTCCTCTAGTGCTATCAAACTGTGCTGCTGTCACTGATGTCAGACGAGTTCACCTCGGGGTGTATCACCAAATACTTTCCCAACATGGATTATTCCCATTAAATTCAGGCTTCTCTTTAACAAGCTGTACCTGTGCTGACAGTGTTACTTTTGTAGTGGTAAATGGCAACACTTAAACTGACCTTTCTGTCTCGTATCCATGTCATTCCTTCCACCGAAGTCCCCATGCCCAACAGAGGCACCCTGCACAAATACCAACGGGATCCTTATACAGTGAAGACCCGCACAGTGCTCATCAATGATGAGTACTGACACTGTGGAAAAGCACAGCACCTTTTGTGGATGTCTAAGACACCAACCCTAAGACAAAGATTACTCGCTCCCACCCCTGAGCTGCCAAGTGCATGCACCCTGCGTACAGGGACCTCTGCGGTGACAGCAAACTCCCCCTAATGATTACTTTCAGCAGGGAATTCCAACTCTGCCATTCAACACCTCTATTTCCCCTCATCTTCCTCAGAAGAGATGCACACAAATGGAAAGGGATGGAGGCAGAGGGAGGCAGCTGAAAAGAAACAGGAAGATAGGAAATAGATCTGGGAACTGAAAACAATCCGAGAGATATGCCCTGAAAATCGGGCATGGAGAGAGATACACGGCCAGTGTGAGGGAGAATGAGGAGAGGGTGCAGAGATAAAACTGAACCAGCACTGAAGGAAACAAAACCTGTGTATCAAAGGGGGTTTTCTTGAATAGTGTGGGAGGGAGACAACGCCTGCATGTGCACAGGGCCCAGGGATCTGTTGAGAATGTCAAACTGCCGAGAATCGCTAGATCTGCTGGTGGCAGACAGTTTTGATTTTGAGAGAGATTGGCCACCAGACCTAAAGGAATAAATGGAAAGTCAAGGAGAGCGTGTCAGCAACACTGAGCGGGCTCAGGCTGGTGGGTTCCTATCTACTGCTGACAGCTCTGAGCTGATAGGAAGCTCACTGTAACATTACTTCAGCTGCTACAGAAAAATGTCTTCAGGCCACAGTAACGACTACAGAAAGGGAACTGAGGGAGTAATGAAGACACTGGTTATTTTTCTCCGCCTGGAACAGACAGCACTGGTAAGGCCGTGTGACTCGGTGCATTAATTGGGAGTTTAGTCATCCACACAAAATAAAAACTTTCACATATGACATAGTCTTAAAACTTTACACTGATTAAGCAATTAGGAGCTATTAATTATCACTGCTGATAGCTGTTAGCAGAGAGCACTGTAAGTGAATTCCCCCCACTGTGGTGGTGAATTAGTTCCAATCAGCATCAAATGCCTCTCTGAAGGCACACACAGGGATCCTGAGCGAACGGCGAGAGGCAGCCAGCAGGCTAACAGGATAGGTCGAGTCATACCTGCTGCTCGGGCGGCTCATCAAGGACAACAAGCCCTCGGGAATCCTTCCTTGCAATGGTTACTGTTAAAAGCACACATTCCCCTCCGGTAAGCCACAGATAACTGCCCAGCCTTGCACACTTGCAGCAGTACCTGTGCTCCTAAACAGCTGAGCAGCGTGGTCTCTGTCTAATGGGGGGGTCTAGAGTGGGGTCAAACTGAAACACCCTCCCTCCTATGGGCCATCCTCACAGCACACCGACCACCACAACCCTGCACCCCTTCAAAGCTCTTAGTTTCCCTTTCCTCTGTGCAGAAGGAGAGGGTGACGTTAACACCCAACTAAGATGCATCCTGCTTTATCCTTTGCTTACTGGGACAAAGACTCCTGCCTCTCAGACAAGGAACACAAGAACCAGTCTACAGGCTGTTCTCTGGACAGGGAGAGCTGAGCAGGCAGCCATCCCTCCTGATGACAAGCTCTCCCAAGGGCACGGGGAGCTCATTCACGCTGAAGAGAGAGGGCTGGGCACAGCAGGCAACCCCTCCTGGGCTCTTGCCCCACAGCACAATAGTTGTGATCTCTGGGGAGGAGATACGTCTAAGATTCATCCATTCCCCCATGCCTATTTCTGTGTCTTACCTGATAGTTACTTAACACTCAAAAATTTCAACACAAGTAATAAAAAAGACCCTGACTCAGACCAACCTGAGGCAGCTTCAAATGGAAGGTGGGAGATAGGAGGGACAGATTTGAATGCCTTAAACCAAGGTAAGAAAATGAACCCTGCTCCCCCACATCCTGGGGAACTCCTGAGCTGCCAAGGTATTTCATAACTGGGGAGAAATATCCTTCTTACTGAGGACATTTGAGCGTGAGATGACAGGTCTGTGAGGGGAAGGCAGTAGGCAAGTCAGCACTGCAGATTCCCAGCAGACAGAGACCATAAAAAGCCAGCATCTGCTATGCCTCTGTACTAATTTCAGCACTTCCCCCCAGTTTGCTCCTGGCAGGTATCATTCTAACAATGAGCCCCCCCTCTACATGGGGGTTCCTATAAGTGCATGAATTTCATGTCTGAGGAGCAGCCGGTGCCAAACACTGTGACACCATCACCCCTCCTCACCCTAGCATACTGCCCATCGGCTCTCAGCCCAGGCACTTTTTATTCTGGCTCACAGCAGCAGGTGCTTCTCTTTGTGGTGTGACAACACAGGAGATTATTAAAGCCCAAGCAAGACAAGCAGCAGCAGCTTCTACTGAAAGAAGCGATCAGCTGTGCACCCATATCAATACCTGTGATGACTGTAAGCCAGACACCAGTCCTTAGGTGCTGCAGCATACCTACTGTCCCATGCACGATCTGTTTCTTTTTTGGACACAGTGTGCAACACTGAGCAAGAAATGTCTGCACTGTTAGAGGAGGTTTTCACAGAGGGTTCTCAACAAACTCAAAGACACACTGAAAAGTAAGTGCCAAAGCTCAGGGTGTTCTTGTGCTTGTTTAATTCCAACTCCTCCACCCCTCAAACAGATCAACTCAGTCAATACCCCATAAGTCAAAATAACGTCCTCTAATAATGTTCCTGTAGTGCTGCCAAAGCAGCAATACAGTGCCAGCAACGAGGCATACCGCTTTCATTTTTTAAACAAAGTAATAACCTCAAAGAAAGGAAATGAGAAGTCAAAATTGAAGTGGCTTTTAAAATTCACTTTTACTTTTGCTAGATGCCAGGCAACATTCCTAGAGTATGGATGGGCTCAGTTAGGCATGCTAATGTTTTAAACAGCTTTTGACTCAACTAGATGGAAATACTAAAAAGGACTCCCCATTCCAATGAAATCTGGAGTCCAGTTTTAGACAAGCTTTGGATAAGTATCATAATATGCTTATTCAAGTGTAATTCACAATGTATCTCTTGCTATGTGAAACAAAAGTGATTATCACAAAACCATGCTGGGACAACAGAAGCCCTTTCCGTGTTGGGAAACAACACTTGGGCAAACACCCCGATATGTCAATGCAGTGTCTGCTGTACACAAATGAAAGTGATCATACAAACAAATTTCAGACTGCAATTTCCCAGATAATCTTCAGCTCTGAGAGATCTGCATAGAGAGGATGCTTTGGACACTCGGTGAAGATCACGTACGCGTAAGAGTGAATTTGGTATGGAGTTGTTTTCATTGGTAGCAATTTGTATAAACCCACTTGAAAACCCTGGATTAAGTACCTTACTTTGCAAATACTCCACACGTTTCCCGTATGCCAGAACACTTCACTGATGAGGGCTTTTATGAGTTTGCAAAAGTAAATTACAAGTTCCTATAAGAGGACCAGAAAGAAGATTCTGAGATGTGAAAGCTTCTCTGAATAATAAACCCAAGGAAATATGAGATGGAGATCCTACACAGGGACAGAAAGTACAAGGGATTACAGGAGCATAAAATACATCCCTCTCTTTTGCTTTGCTACTTCCTACTCCTTGCCCATTGCTCAGCAGACAGAAACTTCTCTTCCAGTCACTCAGTTTCACTTGAAGCCACAGCACTGTCCTCTTCCCTGCAGAAGGTGTGAAAGGATCAGAGAGAGGTCCCCAGAACAGCCCTGGGTTTGGGCAGACCAGTGGCCAAAGCTCTTTTGTGGATGGCCTGGCTAAAGCAGAACCACAACCTCAGTGACAGTTCTGAGAATTTCCGACATAACAGGCACAGGTATGAAAACACCCATAAAAATGCAGATATGATAGTAATAAAGGCTTGGGGAAGGGGGGGGGGGTCCATGCTATGCAAGCAATGGGGAAGCCCATCACCATGCCAGCTGGCTAGTCCTGACATTTCACCCACCCACTGCCACCAAGTGACACACCTACCCTTGGGCCCCATGCAGCAGCATCAACCAAGCCCAGTCTGAGCTGGCGGCTGGGATGCGCATCTTCCAGATCTGACAGCTTCCAAGGGGTGGGAGGCACACCGCAGCTTCAAGAACCAGTAGATGCAATTAAGCAGCTTATTTTATAGTCTTTCTTTTCTTCCTCTATCCCTAAGCAGCTCTTCAAAGGCAACTAGTTAGAGCAGCTGGAGCTTGCTGTGAAAGACCAATTCCACCCACCCACCCACTCACTACAAATCTGCCAATTACCATTCAATTAGACTATTTTAAATATTCGGGAGTATTTGGGGTCTGTTTCCTACTTTCAAGAAGCACTGGTGTTTGTGATAAAGCAAGCTGCTTATAATGGAAAGGGATGCTTTTATTTAAATGGAAAGTCTCTCCCTTGTGCAATATACTGCTTAAACACCAGTCTGCTTACAAACAGGTGGTGTGCAGTAATACATTATACACATGCAGGTTGGCATTAAAAGATAATCATTTACCAACAGTTGCCATGTGCTACTATATGGAGCAGTACTTAAAATCTGTAGCTGCACAACTAGCATCACTATGTACTATTTGTATACATCAGCCCAGTAACCTGTTCCACTTGGTGCTTTCAGCCTGTAAGGAGGGAAGGAGATGCTCAGCAAATCAGGCTGGTGCTTTGGCAGCGAGGGCGGCGTGTGTTCAGGTTGGGTGTTTTGTGTTTATCTTTCACTGCAAAGAGATGCTCGTGCCAGAGGTTCTTCCCAAACTGTTAATGCTGGCTTCCACAGCGCAGTGTCCACGACTCCTACAGATCCCCAGCTTTGTAGCAGTTCCCTTCCTAGATCCCTGGATTAGGCTTTGGCAGGCTAGGGAGTTCTGTCCCTCACGGCATTATTTATTCGTATTAGATATGTATACTTGTATTTGTTATTGACTTTTTATTCGGTGAACTCAACTGTTAGAGGTGTCGTATTTCCATTAAATGCCAGGTCTGCCCACCTTTCAAGTCTGTTTCAAGGGCATTTGCCAATTGACAAATCCCTTCTGAAAATGCTGGCTGAAGGTATTTATTAGGAAACTAAACTGATTCCCTTTACTCGAAACACACTGTTCCGCGCTGAGGGAAAACATTACAGGCAACTGCAAGCAGTTCAGCTTGCCACAGTAATGCAAAACAAGTTCACCATACCACAGGATTACATGTATTCCTCCACTTTCAGTTACATATGCTTGCCTAAAAACAATCTTCAGAATCATTTTCTTCTACTACATTTGTCTTTCAAAAAACCCCACATAAATTAATAAATAAATTCTGTCCTGACTGGAGATGTCTTAAAGTTAGGAAAAGCAACCTCCACGTATACTGAACAAAAGGTGGTTGTGGGCCTTTCTGGCTGTCTATGTTCAGCTCTGATAAAAATTTTCTTTCCAACCAAGATATCCATGAAGCTGTAACTGCTGCTAAAGCACAATGCTGTGAGCCCTTAAAGCGTGTTCCATGCAGAAAAAGCTTTCACAAAATGGTTTGTTATTTGTGGCTTTTTATTGGGAAGAACGGCTTCTCCTCCTGGCTTTGCTACGGTGACACCGGCTGCAGGGAACGTATTCTGTAGCGAGACCACCTGTCTGCAAAGGCCTTGTTTGCTGGTCTGCAAACGTACATTTAAAATGTTAATTGAGCTTCAAGTCATAACCCCAATGAAAGGTGATAATTTAACAAACTCTGCAATAACAAATGCCTTCAGTGTATACTTCCTGGAATGCTATTTTCTCCATAGGTAGTTTCCAATTTAGATGCACACCAGAAATGATACCCCAGCTATTCTGGAAGTTGGCTTTAAGCATACATAAATATACTGCTGCTACTTGGGCCTTCTTTAGAGCAAAATCCTCATGCTTTGGAAAGGAACAAAATATCTTGTAGGGGTAACTGGAATAAATGCAGCCACCTCACACATGATTCAGTACTGAGGGCTTGGTGTCGATTTGCACATATTTGTTTTTTACACATAATCATCTCCTGTTACAGGAGCATCCACAGGTCTAAAGAAATGCTTGTACTTAGATCCACACAGCATTCAGCACCCCTGAATCTTCACTAAGTGACAGCATTTGTACAGGCGGGGGAATGGGCTCTGTCCCCCTCCCTGTCTGACCCAAGACTCCCCATTTTCCCAGTGCCTGTCCCTGATGGCAGCAGGACTGGTCCTGTGTGAGAGACTGTTTTGATGGTACACCTGAAACACTGGCGCACACGTGTGTAAGTGTTCTGTACAATTTAGCTCCAGAGTAACTGAGAACTGGTGGAAGGCTGGGACTTTTGGGAGAGACTGCAAGGATCTGAGGAACACCAATTTTTCATAACTATCACCGTTACTTCAGAATTAAACACCCAATGGTTTGACCCGAGTATAAATTTCCAGCTAAGCCGCTATGTGTAAAAATGATCCTTTCCTCATATTGCAACTACTGGTACAAAAAATGAGTTACTGTGCTCCATGAGGAATTACAAGGCCACTACTGAACATTAAATCAATGGGCTGGCTACCCGTCAGGTTCATTCTGTAGCTGCAACAAATGGCCACACACAAATTCCCTGACACTCCTTGCCAGCAACCCCAAACACAGATTGTTAACACCCAAAGGAGAGCACAATTTATCACTTATGCAAAATCCCATGCAAATACCAACCTCTGCCTTTTGGAAAGCACACTTCCAGAATGGTTGATGTGTGCTGAAAGGGATGCACAGGTATCCACAGGGCTGATTGTCTCCTACACCAATTCAGAAAACTGTAAGGAGCTTCTGGTGTTAAACTAGTCTGATATAAAAAAGACATTTTCACTAACAAGGTTTCTATCAAATTGCTCCCATTTCTGCAGTATCTTAAAGAAGAATCTTTTTAGAAACCGTATTGCTCCTTTTGCTAGCGTGCGTGTGGAAGCAGAACACGGTCCTGCAAGTCACCAGGGCCGATGGGGTAACAGGCTAACCAAAAGAAAGCAATTCACAAAGAGAATGTAACAGAGAAAATTAACAAGGGGAAAAAAATAAAGGAAAGAAAAAGAATATGGAGCCAGCACTGACTCACATCACCCAAATTCATACTATGCAGAAATAAGTGTATTAGACTGAGCTATACTGCTTCATACACGCCTGCTCCCAGGTAAGGTCAACCACAGCCTGGACTGTCCGCACCAGGAGCACAGAGCTGACTTGCTGAGCATCTCTGCAGCCAGCTTGTCCATTTTCTGTTCCTTTAATTAAAATGCAAAGCACTGGCTAAATGGTAAACATTTAATTAGATTTGTCTCTATGTTTCAATATTAATAAAACACATGAAAAATGCATTAAGAGCCAGCTAATTGGGGGCTCTCCAAAAGTAGCTGTAAATGAGCAATTGTAATACAATTGGGGTGTGGTTTCACAGAGGCTGTCGCAGAACTGATGATTTTTAATATTCCAGCCAAAGGTTTAGAAATTATTAAAAAATCCCAGGCAATATACCATACAGATGACAGAAAGGCTGAAATCCCAGCAAATTACAGTGAAGAGCAGCCAGCGTCTGAGCTCGAGCCAGGCCGGTGGGTAAGCCGGAGTCGCTCACGCCAGAAGCTTTTCAGATGAACATGGGATTGTATATTTCAGAATAAAGCATGTGGGGTACATTTTCTGGAAAACAGGGAGTCTCTACACATCTGACACAGATGTCAGAACTGCCTGAATACCACGTTCCTCACGTGAAGCTGAAACATGAAGGATGTCACTCTTACTGCTGCAGGATATTGGTTAAATCGGTAATAAAACTGATTTGGTTTCTCCTTCTAAAAGCACACTGAAAAATACAGGTATTTTACACTGACAAGCAGCTAAAATTATCCTGGGTCTAGAAAGACATTCCTCACTGTGAGAGATGTGAGACCCTCTATCTGTTTGGCTTATGAAAAAAAGATCAAGAGGTGAGGTGATTACATGGTACATGCCATTTCTGCAGGGAGAAGATGCAGAGAGCGAGCTCTCTGGGCTAGCTGGAGACGGGCTAAGAGGCAACATCTGCAGTTTATAACCAGTCAGATTAGAAATAATGGCAGCTACTATCATTTCTCTTTAGTACTAAGGAAATACTGAGCTTCTTGAGGGACAGCTGCACTTCTGCACGCTTCAGAGAGAGCGCAAGGAGGACTGGAGCCCCCCGGCTCGCCTACCCTGTGGCTGCAGAAGCTCCAGCCCTGCCGGGGCCACTTTGGAAACTCAAAGCCAGGCTGTGGCTGAGGTTATGCTGTGGTTAGGGAAGTTACTGAGCTCAGTGCCAGGCAAGCAGACCATACTTCAGGGGCTCCACATACAGGAAATCAGAGCTAATGATGTTTCAAGGCTTTTTTGCCCTTGAAAAATCCATGAATCAATAAGTAAAAAAGAGGGAAGACATTTTGAAGCAGTGTTTCCCTTGAATACATCATGGGATTTATTGAATCCCAGGTACACAGTTCAAGACTAAGGGTTTTCTTCCCATGCATCATGTAACAATGTAGAAATACTTCTGCACAGCTCAGAAACTGGGTGCTTTTACATTACCAGGTGCAATTAGACGCAAAGCAGTGACATGGGAGAACTATGTTATGAATAGCAAGTAACTGAAGTTGTTCTGCTTGAAAAAATTATCTTGCCAAAAGTTCCAGCTTGTCTCACAGCTAAGAGGGGCTCAGTGGAAAAGCCAGATCAAAACAAGGGAAACTTTTCCACTGATCTCAGCACAGTTCAGAGTTGGAGCAGAAATTCCAGTTCAGGACAATGCTTAGAAATGGGCTGAATTTTAATTAGAGTTCAATCTTCATGACTCTGGGCATGTGCCAACATGCAGTCCTGCATTTTTCTTGAATAGTTTTTTGAAAAGCAGCATATTGGGGTTTTGTAACTTGACAATGGAAACTAACTTTTTAATCTTCACCCAGTTACCAGCTCCATCATGAACATGCATATTTTTAAAATAGGTTTATCTGAACCTATACTACTAGCTACACAACTGACCTCAAGGCAGTAATTTTAACCCTTCAGGCTTTTCTGTGAAACAAAATCTCCAAGTAAGCCTCCACTGAAAATTCTGATTTAATACCACAGTCATCATCAAATCCCACAGAAGAGCTCACCTGGCCCAATTGTGAGTCCAGGTCCTGCTGACTGCCAAACCAAGGAGGCCATCGAGAACTCTGAGGACACTAATCAAAGCACTTGAGCTTTCACTGCACCTTCTCTAAGGTCAGAGAGGAGATGTCTACCAATCTAGAGTCATTTTAGGCAAGAAGTCTACACCTTATTTTCCGCTTCTTGCACCATCACTGGTCCCTGCATGTTGGGTTTCTAGCTCTGAAGGGCAGAGCTCCAGGTAAGGAACCAAATCCAACAAATGGATGTGTCAATCAGAGAATATGCTTTTGCAAAGCATGGCTTTAGTGTGTTCAGCCAATCCTTGAATTAATGGCTTATTTTTGGAATGAGTGAAAACATGTTTTCCGTATTGCATTGCATAAACTCATTCAGTAACATATACTTAAAGGAAAAATGCTGTTCCTTAGACAGTTAAGCACTTTGGAGCTTCCCACTGCAAGGTGCCCAGCCCACAAACCTCAGACTGATAGCGCTGATTTGAGGTAAATGGAAGAGAAGGCTGCTTTCAAATGACAATTAATTTTAAAACCTTCAGCTAAAAGATGCCAATATGGGAAGGCTCCACAAACAGTAAAGACTAGTGTTATTTCAGAAGCGAGTCAAAACACCAGGCACAGAGGTTCCTGTCCTCAGTGAATTGAAGAGTGCGTGGTCCCTGGTACAACGTTTGTTTATTACATTTCACAGTACACGCCGAGCTCTACGCTGGCAGCCACTGGCTGTATTCATCTTAACAGTAAACCTGTGTAATTCAAAGGCCTCTAACAGGAGCTTTTCTGCATGCATCTGATCAGAACAAGAAGCAATGGGGTAGCGTGCATTTCAGGAAAAAGAAAAAAGAAGAAAAAGGAGAAGCAGCACTTAGGATTCGTATGTCTGTGGTATTTCTAACATAGTGGTTAAAACGCCACGGCCTTTTCAACTGGCTTCTTAACACTGCTGTGACAATGAAAGCCCACAAAGAAGGGAATCAGAAAAGCTTTATTCACTGAGTTCACTGGCCATATTCTCTTCTGTCTAGCACTGATGTAAATGAAGGGGATTGCCAGAACTGGCAGATCCAAGGTATGAAACAAGCACAGAGGCAGGGGACTGATTTTATTTCAAAGCATCTTCATTTCACTCCGCCTTTTTGTCTTCCTCTGCTGATGATTGCTTTGGAGCAGCAGGGAGGGTTGCAAGTGAAATTATCCCTGAAGTGGGACCATTATCAGCTCCTCTGTCTGGTTGGGGAAAAGAGCTTGCAGTGTCTGCTCCCTCACCGGGGAAGACCAGAAGGAACAGGGCTGACCCTGAGCGCACACACACGCAGATGCACAGGTGCTCCAGTACAACAGTGCGTTTACATCAACCTGCTGGAGTCCCCTCTGGCCTCGGCAGAAGGTGGGCCCCTGCTCTCGGACATACTGACACCTTGGGGATGGTTTTACATCTGCTACCGACGGTTGGAAACAACGCCAGCGATGCTGAAAAACCAAACTGTGGTTTAGGCTTTAGGACCTGCTGGAATGATGAAGGATCCGATTCTGACACTCGAGGCAGTTTGCAGCCCATTGTGCATGAAATACTCCCTGCCAGGGAGCACTACTGAGGGGTCACAGTGAAACAGCCCTAACAATTCCGGGACAGAACTTCCCTCCAGTCCTGCCAGCCATGGCTAAACACAGCACACAGGGTGATGTGTCCTCTACCCAGGTCTTAAATGACCAAACATTTACACAGACCTTCCTAAATTACTACTAGTCTGGACTGTGTTGAGCTCGACACAGAAGGTTTGGTTGGTTTCCATTCCCAGACTGATGCAGCCGCCTCTCTGACAAACCTTATCCCTCTCCTGTGACGGTTTTTAGATAAGTAAACCCACTCATTCTCTTAAAGGTATTTTGACATGAAAAGTCCCAGAGGGCTTTCCTTGACATCTCTTGCACTTAGGATATTCTCAGTAATGCCAAGCTACATGTACTTTCTTAGTTCCAATGGACCTAGACAAGATTTGCATTTGATAGGAGGCACCGGAGACTTCAGACAATTTAATACAGTCATGTAAAATAAACAGTAAATACATACAAAGCATGAGTCACAGTCTGAGCAGAAAAGTACCAAAGACCTTGTAATGCACTGAGCATCCTTTGCAGCGGTGGAAAAATAGCAAGGCTGGGCTCAGCCAGCCCCCACACTGCCTAGCAGATCATAAGAAGTGACATGTGAGCCGAATTTGAGAAGCATATACCTTATTTAATGATACTCTATACTGATTTCCATTCCAGAGTTATAATTCAATGTTCATTTCTCCAAGTCCTTTCTGCACCAGTACAAATAACTTGTCTTAATTCTTTCATAAACTACCAGTGTAGCACATTTGCTTTCTCCTACCTCTTGACAGGCAGTAATAAGGTTCCACATTTGAGTGATTTCATTTGAAGGCTTTACACATATACACACACCTATGTATGTGCGTGGGGATGCAATGCATGCATGCTCACATGGACAGCTATTTAACTTTAGGCTGTTTTAAATGGTGCTTTCTGTATCCAAAGTCTTTGTTTCCCAAAGCCTAAACACCATTTTAGCCATTTCTTGGCTAATGTATAATGGGGTTTAGATTTTCGCCTAAGTTGTGAAGACAGAAATTGTTTGGATTAGTTAATTTAATCAGAATTCACAGGACTCATGACTAGCATTCAGATGGAATCCAGTTTCTTGGAGAAGGAGACCTAGGTTTACTAAACAAAATGCAGTCTAAGTGGGCTCTGCTCCATCCCAAGTAAGGAAAAATAAAGTAAAATTTGAATGGCTATCCTAATGAAGTTACCTCATTATATAACCCTTGATTATCATTGAAATGATGCTGTTTATCAAGCACAAACAGCAAAGCACAAATTTTTCTTTCCCTATGTTTCCAAACAACTCAAAATACGTTAAGAAAACCAGACTTAGGTAAATACACTCTTTCATCTTGCTATAGGAGCTAATTATTACTTTCAAGGTGTGATTCCAAAAGTACTCAGCACTGATCTTGTTCTGTTTTTTTTCTGGAGTCACCAGTAAAACTTTCATTAGCTCAAAAAAGATTGTACTGCTGTTGGCTGCTCTTTTAAAAGAGCTTATTACCTGGGTACTGCAGAAGCATTTGTCTTGAACAACTGGCAAAGCTTGAAAGAAACCCCAGGAACAGAACAGAGTAGCAACTAAGTCTTTTTCTTGTTGAAGTAACTGCTCGTGAAAGGGTACAGGCAGTCTCTAACCTGCAAATGTTTTATCAGTTCTGCTTAGAACTGATCAGCACCAGTGATGAGGTTTTTTAAATATGCAAATAAGATAGCTGGCTGCATTACAACTATGCTGGGTTTCCAGGCAGAAGAGATGGGCCTCAGGTCTCAGGCTGGAAGATTGAAGAGCAGCAGAATTTGCCAGGCTTCCAGAGGAAGCCATGTCTCAAGTAGCTGTACTCTGTTTCTGTGGGTGGCAGGTGAGACATAAAAAAGCAAGTCAGCCTTGTATAAAATCTGTTATATCACAGAGAATCTGGTTGAAAACAAGTTTGGTGTTTTTTCCTGAATTCCTAACATGCAACTGAAGAACTGAAGTTGCTTCTTGTCTGCAGTGGAAGCTAAAGAAGCAGTTTGTCATTTAGACATCCTTGAGGGACACTTTGGCATATGGTAACCAGTCCAGAATGTCCCTATACCTGGTATGCTCAGAACATGTCTGCTGTGGTGCCACACGTGACATCAGATATATAAACCTCTGCCCAGCTTATATCTGAACATCAATGTTGCTACATCCTGAGGGTACTGCTTAATAACACGGCATTAATTTTGAATGCTCTTTACTATATTGTGCAATATTTTACCTGAACACTTTGTATCACTGTCACCACTATTCACAAGCATTCATGATTGCTGCAAGAATTATTGAAACACGACAGAAGGTGAGTAATCCTAGGGAAGGGAAATTGAGAAGTGTTCACCAAGCCCCTTTGCATCATTTATCAGCAGTCCTGCCTAACCAGCAAAGTCACAGTTGACTGGAAGTTAACAACTACAATGTCTACCTGCAAGATAGACTAGAAGGAGGGTCCAGGGAACTACAGGCCTTTCAGTCTGACCACGGTGCCGGGAAAGGTTATGCAGAACATCAATGTTGTCTACCTAAACTCTCAAAAGCCTTTCAAAGCATTTCCCACAGCGTTCACCTGGAGAAACTGGGTGCTCATGGCCTGGATGGTGTATGCTTCGCTGGGTAATATTTTGGGCTTTTTGCCTAGGCCCAAAGAGTTGTGTTGAGCAGAGCTAAATCCAGCTGGTGGCAGGTCACAAGGGGTGTTCCCCAGGGCTCAGTATTGGGACCAGTTCTGTTAAATATCTTTATCTAAGACCTGGACGAGGGGATTGAATGCACCCTCAGTAAGTTTGCAGATGACACCAACTTGGGTGGCAGTGACGATCTGCTGGAGGGTAGGAAGGCCCTGCAGGGGGGTCTGGACAGGCTGATCAATGCATAAAAGGCAAGTGTATGAGGTTCAAAAATGCCGAGTGTTGGGACCTGCACTCACAACAACTCCAGGCAACTCACTAGAAGACAGACATTGAGGTGCTGGAGTGTGTCCAGAGAAGAGCAAAGAATCTGGTGAAGGGTCTAGAGCACCAGTCTTATTAGGAGCAGCTGAGGGAACTGGGGCTGTTTAGCCTGGAGAAAATGGGTCTCGGGGGAGACATTATCACTGTCTACAAATACCTGAAAGGAAGTTGTTGCAAGGTGAGGTCACTCCCTTCTCCCAAGTAACCAGCAATAGAACAAGAGGAAATGGCCTCAAGTTGTATCAGAGGAGGTTTAAGTTGGATATTAGAAAAAAAAAATCACCAAAAGGGTTGTCAGTCATTGGAATAGGCTTCACAGGGAAGTGTCTGAGACACCATTCCTGGAGGTATTTAAAACAGGCATAGATGTGGCATTTAGGGGCACAGTTTAGTGGCTGGACTTGGCAGAAACAGGTTAACCTCTGGACTTTTGATCTTAAAGGTCATTTCCAACCTAAATGATTCTATGACTCTATGAAATGGATCAGAAAAATTAATCAAAGTACATCAATACTCCAAGTTTGAAACTGAGAGTATTAAAATAGACAGAATGTATTAAACCCAGAAAAATATTGGCTATATTGCGAAGAGCACCCATTCACCACAAATTCTCCCTCAGAGATACACACAAGACAACAAAATAACTGTTTCTTTGAGGTTCATTTTTCATCTGGAGTCAGAATATCCATGAACTTGTACCATAATTACTCCGGCAGCTAATTATGATGCCATAGATAGACCATTGTGACTCAAGGACTAGACCGAGCAGCAGGAACAAATGCAAAGCAAACAATAACGTCTGTGTTTCCACGGCAGCACAGTGGCTTTAACAATAAATGGAAAAAAGAATACACAGAAGAGAGAAAACAGATGAGAGAAAATTCAGAAAAGGTATATTGTTCACAAATATCCTCTACAGACAGTGTTTTTAAGATTAGACTAAGAGTTCCTACAAGCAGAGTACCAACTTTGAAAAATGCAGAGTAAGGGAAGAAGTTACAAATACAATTCACCGTAACGGAGGATCAGGGAAAACTTGTGGTCACATTTATACTGTTCCATGCTGAGCAGATGACAAGGCTGAGAATAAACCGGGTACTTACATCCTGAGCTGCCATTCGTTGGGACCAAAGTGAAGTTGGAGGCCCAGGGGTTACGCACGATATCCTGCCAATGAATGGTGTCTGCGAAGCAAAGGAATTTGTTCTGGCCGACGTACACCCCTCCATTCAGTATCTCTGCACAGGAGAACAAGAGACAAGACCTGTAAGGCTTGGGACGTGCAACTGATGAAATCTACTGCTGCTTTGTGTACCTGTGAGGGCATGAAATTTAAATGCAAAAAATTCTCACTGTAGTCTCACTTAATACTCTGAAAACTGTAGGGCAAGTAGCTCAGGGTGTGTGTAAACAGGAGCCATTTATCTATACATAGAGGAAACCTGATGACGGCTGTCACAGAGCTGCTAGATGAGTTACTGGTTTGCCTGGTGTTCCAGTGTAATGAAGTATGGAACAGCACTATTATTTGTGGGGAAAATAACCCTCAGGACTTACTTAACTGACTCAAAAAACAAGCAATTGGCCACACTATGCTCTACATCTTTAACATGTATCACTGCTTCAAACATACAATGGACAAATGTGTTCCACCAGGGCGGGAGTTTTCTGAGCCCACAGTACATGGGATGGGTGCAGCCGTCGCGATGTCGGGAAAAGGGTGTTTTCTGAGCAGACTGTGCTGCTGCCATACCATGATCTAAAATACTCAATGGATCTGTGATGCAAATCCCAAAAATTATGATCCAAAGCCACCAGTGACAGACCTTGCTGGAAGCTTTGTGTCAAAGGAAAATGGCTTCAGAGGAGAAAAAATTTGGATTTGTGGGTTTTGTTTGTTGGTTTGTTTTGG
>VXBZ01006991.1:133617-174560 GCA_013399135.1 Heliornis fulica | reverse complement strand
TTTTTTTTTGTAAGTTTTCATGTTTCTATCAGTTGGTTTTAAAAGAAAGAAAAAAATAAAGAAGAGGCTTATTTCTCTATCTCTAAAGACTTGATTTGTCAAATACACAAGAATGATCTTACAGTTTAGACACCAGGGTTTCCTCTGGAGTAATAACTTTTATTTTTTAACCCTCTAAACTTTTATTCACATTCACAATTTCTCCTCTTAACCTGGCTCTCATATTTCCAAAGCAAAGGGCAATCCACGTGACTTTCATTAAAGTTAACAGAAGCTATGAAGCTAAAACCTCCTGCAATACTTAGTGTCAGAGATTCAAGCCTCAGCAAAGAAATGTTGAAGGTTAGTTACTAATGGCACCCTAGAATGACATTAAGTGGTGCTATACAGCCAGGAGTGTCAGACTGATCAGAGATATTAAATCTCAACTATGGTTGCAATGATTAAGGTTGTCTGGTAGTCCTCATGTCCCAAGAATATCTTTAAAGCTGTAGTGGGAATGTTGACAAAAACAAGGAAGGAAATTACTGCTTTTTTTTCTCCTTTTATCTATAAATGTTAGGGTTTACAGGCCACAGCATGTAGAGGAGGTAGCCCCAAAGCAAAGAATGTATTAAATAAAGGATCATCTGTAAATACATCCTTCCAGCGTATTAATCAGTTCAGGGTATTATTGCATATTTCTTAGAAACCTCTGGTTTAAAAGCTTGGCTTTTCATTGAAAAGGGGCTTAAAACTGAAAACAATAATAATAGCCTAATACAGAAAAGAGTCCAGTTTAGAGATATGGCAATGATCTGTCTGCATGATATTCTTATAATCCCTGAAAAAGCCCATACAGCATCTGCTAGCAATTCTGTTCTGGGAAAAAGCAGGACTTAGAAGGACACTTGAAAACATGATTAGTGATGATTTCTCTGTGTTACCCCAGCTATACAGGTTTAAATAATCCATTATGGCCCAGATTTTTATTAAAAGTAATATCTAACAAGCCACTGGAAACTGTAAAATCAGCATTCATGACTTCT
Organism: Heliornis fulica; assembly: GCA_013399135.1. NCBI lineage: Eukaryota > Metazoa > Chordata > Aves > Gruiformes > Heliornithidae > Heliornis > Heliornis fulica. The sequence goes on along the minus strand of VXBZ01006991.1, from coordinate 173,532 downwards.
GAAACACTTACACACAATTCCAAATAGTGTCACTATCAGCTGGTACAGCTAAACACCTGCCACTGGTATAATTTCTGTGGTTTAGAGCATTCACTCATGACAAGACCTATCAAATTTTCTTTTCTGCTAGGAACTTCGATGCATTCTTGTATAGCAGGCAGCATCTCACTCTAAAAGTAATCCTAATAGTTTCAATTTTGGGAGAAAGACTTATTTTTCCGAATAAAAGTTACCAGAAAGCGTCCCCTCTGTGCTGTAAGAAAAGCTGACAGTGATGTACTAAAAGCCAGTGTGGAAGAAGCTCTGACTTCCCTCCCCTCTGAATAATAAGCGCTACACCTGCTGCCCTTCCCAGAACCTTCACTTGCACCGTACCATTTCTCACAGGTGACAGGATTGAAGTTTACCATCTATTCATAAGGTGAGGTACTAATAAACCGGTGTAATAATAGCAAAGACAGGCTCTCACAGATATTAAATATCCCTGAGTTCAAAGTTTAGTATAATCATTAAAGTACTTGTGCTTTTCATAAAATCACAGACTGGTTTGGGTTGGAAGGGACCTCAAAGATCATCTAGTTGCAACCCCTTTGCAACTAGGCAGGGACACCTTCGGTAGCCCAGGTTGCCCAAAGCCCCATCCCCCCTGGCCTTGAACACTTCCTGCCCTATGGAATCCAGGTTCACTCTCCTCCTACCTTCCCCTTCTAAGCTGCTATCTGGCTTTTCTTTACGCCGAGGCCCCGGCGTGTGCCGATGGGCACAGATGCGCTGGCTTCACTGACTGCACAAACCCAAATGCGGTTTGCACTTCCCTGCCCTCCCTTAGCAACAACAATGCCTGGAAAGCCCTAAGACGCCCTGTTACATGTTAAGCAAATGAAGCACAAATGTAATCAATAGACAATAGAGTTACAGTATAATGAACTCATCATCATAAAGTCATCATCTCATTTTAATTTATAGCACTGAACGTGAGAGATAAAGTTAAACAATAAACAGGAGGAGAAAGGCAGGCACGCCTGCCTGTGCCGACAAGCTGGCAAAGGAAGACAGGCAAAAAGAGATTTCTTCTCCTGTGTGCAACACCCGAGGAGCCACCCTGCTGAGCTCCTCCCGTGGCTGGAGCAGGGAACAGAATGACAAGACCCCTAATGAATTTTGGGATTTCTACTGTGAAGGAGAAAGAAGCTAGCTCCTGCTGAAGAGACACCAAAAAGCACTGCTCGCAGTAGAGTGGATATTCAGTACAAATTAGGGGAGTGTTTTTGTCTTCTAAAAGAATTTTTGGTGACACTAGAAAATTGTTAGCCTAGGTACACCGCTGCTGCTGGGATGGAAGGCAGAGTTCAACGAGTACCAGAAACACCAACCGCACCGCGCTGGCAGCAGACGTTACCCCTGCACTTCTGTGCTGCTCAGGGACACAGAGGTACAAAAGGGGGTTTGAAGCACTAGTCTCGCTGCCTTTGATTGGGAAAAGAGTTCATAAAGGTGTCAGATGACTCTGGACATGCCCCTGTAAGGTACTGATGGCCTCAGAGCATGACAATTTCCCACTCTGGCACCAGGGCTGCAGTCTGTGCTCTGAGAAAAGGAGTAGCTCCGAGGCCACTTGGTTCTGAACTGAAGGCAAAACCTTATCATCTTCCTTATTAGAACTACTTTACTGGCTTAAAAGCAGAATAATTCTGTGACCAAAGCTATATGAAAATAAATCAGCTAGTGCACTCACCACTGACTTCTGTCATCATTTTGCTTATTGCTGCCAAATGATTGTGGGGAACTTATATCTGCATATTATTACAATTCTCTTAAATGGTTATTTATTCAGGAAGCTAAATCAGAAACGTATTATCTGCTATATCCTCTTTTTTTTTGCTTCCATTAGCCCAGTGATGAAGCAGAACCATTACCACATAACTTTGGTAACCTACCATCCAATGCTCACAGGAGAAATGGAAACATACAGGGCTCTGGCAATCACAAAACACAAGTGTCTTACACTTTCCATAGAGTGCCACAGAACACAGAGAGGAACACCACACATAATTTACACGTGGACTGCTAAGTTCAAAAAAGGGGCTAAATTCACAACATTTATTCTAATATAATGAAGACTTTGACTGGAGTCAGTGAAAATGTATTACCAGCCACCAGAAGCTTAAGATCACAGCTCGTCATGCAAAGGGACACTAACTCTACAAGTGTACTGTGTGTTTAGACCAGAGATGAAAAGAACTTCCCTCCATCCATTTGATAAAAGGGTATTTTCTTCAGTTTTTCTTGTGTTCAGAATAATCCCTTATGATTTTTTTATCCAATTTCTAACGCGGATTAAACTGGCAAAGCATGTTCACATTCTGCAATATATCATCAAGTGTAACTTGTGTGTGCTGATACACAGCAGGGGCTGTAGGCATCTATTTAGTAATAGAATCTGGTTCTGAAATTGCTTTACAATTGGCTATGGCAATATATATATATATATTGGTTATTGCTATTCAAGGTTGCAAATTAAAAGATCTTCACTGGTGCTGTAAAGCCAGCTGCCACAAAGAAGGCATAGTGAGAGGGGAAAGAGCTGGCTCTAAGGCAGGCCAAGATAGGGGGATGGAGTTAATTAGGAAAAACTCTTGGGCACATTCACTGTAACCACCTCAAAAGCAAACCAGAAGGTATCTTCTCGCTTCCAAGCTGACTGGCTGCTAAGGAAACAGCTGTCTTTTACACCATACCATACAGAGGTGAGTACTCTGCACATACACATTACATAATGCATGTTGATGATACTTTAATTTCCAAGGTCAGCTGCCATTAGAACCAAAACATTTTTGCATGCTGACAGTGCCCCATCCTCACCTATGTGATGGGGATCAGATACTGTATCACTCTCAAAACTCTGTCATATTTCCCCCAAGATGCTGAATGCATTATAGGAAAATGGCTTTGGCCTGGAAATTTCATGCCAAACCAAGTCTTTTGATCTTTTAGCACAGTTGATTGCTGATGACCCACTGGGAAAGCACTTCAGGTCTATCATTAATAAGCTATGTCTTAAAGGGTAATGAGAACAGGGTGCTTTAGGAGACAATAGCTCATCCATCATCAATCAAGACCTGAAGTTTTTATACAGATGATTTAAGAAGAGTTGGACTGTGTAAAATTGAAATGTCACATTTGTATTGGGAGATGGGGGGAGCTCAGTAATGAAAATGAGAGTTTTAACCTTCTGCATTTCAGCTCAATGACCACATTCAAAAGCTCACGGATGTGGAATCTGTGTACCAGCTAGAAGCCCCAGACAACCTTCGATCTCAATTATACAATTTCAAGTAAAGATTATCTGGGTCATTAACTGGAAGTCAGTTTCAAGGCTTGATGGTAACAGCAAGATATTCTTTATTTCTATCAAAAGCATTCAGTGTTATGTGCAGCCCATGGGTCTGTACTTCCAACTGCTCAATAACTAAGAACACTGGATTGCAGCAGCTGAGCATAAATCTTCCAGAAGTAGCTACCTGTTTTGCTCCTGAAGTCGAAATGGAGTCATTCGATTACCTTGCACTGAGGTTGATGGGTACCTCTGCACTGTTTCACCACAAATGGGTGTGACGATGGGCTCCCGGGGTCCTTGCAAGCCATTTAGCTACTTTAAATAAAGGACAACAAGCTCTGGCCAACTCTTTCTTTAGCAGTCTCCCCAAAGAGAGCATGTCTTTCATAACAGGGTTCAGCTGCGTTAAGCCAACTCAAAGACGACATTTGTATCTGCCAGGACTATTCCTGTGCTGTGCACGCCCTGGCTTCTTCCTTCTCACAGCATTATTGAACTAAGATATCAAATCATCTAACTGATTACCTTGTAAAAAGGAAACAACCCTGCAAATTATCCCAGCCCTTTGCAGTGGATGCAATACCTGTTCCATGACCACCATGTTCCCAGGAAGTGCAAGTCTGTGTCAGGCTCATGGGCCCCATTCCACCTTGCACTCAGAGCAGTTACTGACACCATTAGGCACATGTCCCCAAACGGTTCTTTGTGTGGAGAAAATAAGCCAAAACACTATAGAAGAGAATAGAAACAGCTGGATGAAACAATACAAAACCCCTCATCCATCCAAAAGGGAAAATACCAGTTGAGTACAAAGATGTAAAGGAACAGTCCTGTTCTTGGGTATCATTTGTTCTACTCAACACACTAGGAAATGGTCTCTCTCTAGTCTTAGAGATCACCCTGTCCTAGAGGCTGCATGATTTAACCCATCTGGCAACGATCACGGCAATCTCTGCCCATGTAGGTCTTGACCCCACAAAGTATTTAGGCCCAGGTTTACAATTAAATCCTCTCCTTCCCTCCCATTCCGAAGGAGACTTCCTGCCCCTGTAATAATTAATCTGCTTTGAAAACAGCAGGTAAAAAGATGGACGGGCTCCAGCCAACACGGCTCCACTGACTACGCACCTGCCATCGGAATCAGGTAGCTCTGATGTTCATTAAGAGGGTAGACACAGAGCTCTATGAGCAGCCTCAGCTCCAGCCCTGCCTCTGCAGATATTCACAATGTTCACAATGTTACCCTGTTTGCTGCTTTTCCCTTCACTGACTTCTGAAAGCTGTTTGACCCTGTCAACTTTGCAGGGGCTTCCATGTTAGATGTTGACTCTGTTACAGGGATATTAATTTTCAGGAAGGATGCTAATTGCCTCATTCTCCGTCCAGTGAAATTCAGAACGTGATGGTAGCAACCAGGTGCTTGGCTTACTGTTCCCTTAATAAAATTTTGGAGGATGACAGGTAGATTAACAGACATAAACCAACATTATAACAGTCCCCCTGGCTTCCTGTGGGTTTCTCCAAATCAAGGAGCAAGGCAGAAAAGGGTCTGATGGTCCTTGTGGGTGTAAGATGGCATTGAGTCAGCAGTGACTTGCTGTGATGAAGGGAACCACACAATGGGTGACAGAAGCAGAGCCAGGAGGTGACGATGCCCATCTGCTGGGCTCTGAAGGGCACCCCAGTGCAATGCAGCTTTTGCCAAAGTTCAGGGCAGGACCACTGTGGTGGTTTGGGGCAGGATGACTTGTCCCATGAGGATGGCTGAGAAGACCTGGGATTGTCTAGCTGCAAGAAGAGACACCTAACTCCTCACAGCAAGAGGGGTTCAGCACAGGAGCAGACTAACCATGGAAATGATGAAATCTCCAGCACCGGTGATTTCCATAAACAACAAACAACCTGATCCTTGTCTGAAGTTAGTCTGAGCAGAAGACTGGACCAGATGACTTTCAGATATCCCTTCCAACCTAAATTATTTTCTTCTTCCATGATTATCATCGACTACCACAGTACTTACAACACTCCATAAGCAATCTGTTCTCCCCACTTTTACAAAAGCATTCTTTAATTTAAACTTCTATCTACTCATAAGAATTTGATGATGCCAAATCTGGAAGATAACAGATATTTAAAAGCACATCAGGTGTGTGTATAAAGAACCACAACACTATTTGAAACACAGAATCCGTGTCACCAGTGCCATACCCCATTCCATGCACAGGGGACTACTGGACTAAGAAACATTACAGCTTTAAGCAAGAAAGAACCGTTGCCCTTCGATCTTTTGATTTTTGTTAGCAAAAAGAAAATTGTATTCATTTAAGTCTCTGTAATGAATCACTGATGAGTTTCAAATGACTGCCTGTGGAGAGCATGACACGCTGCTATCTCAGCCCCGAAGGCACGCTCTTGAGCTCAGGAAGAGCAGCGACACGCCGACAGGCAGAAATGAGCAGTCCTTTCGCTCACGAGCCACAGCTTAACATTCAGGTAGCAGAGCACTACCTGATGGGGATATCTGGGTTCGGGCTCGCAGCAGCTGCACGCTCAGGAAGACGTGAGCCGTCTCTGCAGCGCGCTGGTGTGTGTCTCCTCAGCGAGCCCTCTGATAACACGCCATTATTTGGCAGCTCTTACCTTTCAGCTGTTCCCAAAACTATACCTCTGAGTACGGATTTCAACAAGGAAGCACAGCTGTGGGCATCTGATTATTCAAAAGTTGCTAAAACCCGCTGAATCCAAAATAAATCATCTCTCCTCTGCCCTGTTCTTGCTCTTCGGCAAAGAGCCAGCAGAAGGGGAAGAAGGGGGATGATGTGCAGCACACTGGCTGCACCAACAGGGCAAACCAAGTCTCCCCAGGCTACCAGCGGGCTCCGGAAAGCTTGGAGGCTCTGACAGATACCCCGGTGCTGGAATTAATTTCTGCTGCCTGGTCATCTTTAATGGTGAGCATCCCGTGGGACATAATCTGGTGTAATAACCCAAGGCAGCTGTCTCAGCACCTGCCTAGCAGTATTTCATGACACAGCCCCCACTTTCTGTGTCAGGCATCTTCCAAATTTATTCAGTGAAGACCGAACAGACCCCAGTCACTTCTGCCCTCTTCGAATGCTACCCATGCCCTATAGCTGCAACAACCCCTTCATCTCTCACACTGACCAGCCTCTTCAAAGGTGCAGCAACCACCTATGACCAAGCCATCCTTCCTGGATCACCACGATGGTTTCACATTCAGTTTTTCCTCCCAACTTCTCTAGAGCTTTTGCTGTGACTAAGAGTTTGTTTGGGTGACTGGTTTTCAGTTCCTGAGGAGCAGTATGTTTATTTGCCAGTCTTACAGTATGAGTGGCTTCAAGCAGAGTTTCCTAGTGCCTGCAGGACATTTCCACTGGCAACAGATTCACTGGCAAACTCTACTGAGACCCACCGGTCAAGGAGTTATCAGGGTAAGATTGCAGACCGATCCTCAATCTCCTTCTCCTATGACCAGCTGTTCTTCTAGTTCAGAGTCCTGGTGTATGACAGCGGGACCTAAATTTATTGTCCTGTGGTTTCTCCTCCAGCAGGGACTCATCCCACCACCTTCCTTCCCTGATCTCGAGGGCAGGCAGACAAAAACTGCTTTTGAAGAAACATGGGGCAGCTTTGGAGAGAGTATCTTATTCCAGACCAGAAAAGTGGAAGCTGGTGCTCAGAGCCACCTAACAGGTATGAGGTCCACTGAAGCAAACCAAACTCTTAAGGAACCCATCTCTCCACTGAAGGCTACCTTACATTACATGTCATCTGTGTAGGCCAAATCTCAAAAGTGACACTGAGAGTAGATATTTTTGTTTTCTCTCCTCACAGGACGTCAGTATTACTTCTCCACCCAGGATGAGGTGACACACTTTGACTGATTCACTTCTGCGTTGCCAAGACAGACACAAGCATTTTAAATGACTTTCCTTGGCAGGACATTTGCTATATAATATTTTGATCAAGCCTGTAATGTTTCATGTCTGCTGGTGGCAGTTCTCAATTTATCTGTTCCATCTGCTGAGATATATAACTGAGAGACTACCATGTCCCTAGTTCTCCTGGCATCAGCTTTTTATCAGAGGCATCTTGCGAGTAAATGTGCCATGACACTTTGTCTGCCGCTGCTGCTGCACCCTTTCCAAGCAGGCTTTCCACGTGGGACCGAAAACCTCGGCAGGGCCAGGGGCATCTGAATGGAGCAGGGGTTCCCTGCAGCATCCCCAGGAGCTTCGACTCTGGCATTATTTGGTGGTACATTTTTTAATTCTTTTCATACAGCCCCTGACAAATTCAGGAAGCCTGCTTTCTATCCCAAGCACATCTGGCACTCAGGCCACGCACTTGGCAAACAGACTGATGGCCTTCTGTCTTGGAACATAAGTGCCTCAAGTACATCCTGATTGGCATCAACATGCAGAAATTCCTTCTCTCTTTGAAAAAATAGTGAAGATCTGGATGTAGTGGTAATTTCCTTCATTTTCTGTAAAAAATTACTGGCTCCATAGAGCCCTTCTCTTTCAAAACTGTCATAATGTGGCTTGGAATAATCCTGGAAGGGTGCCCAGACCCACGTCCAGCTGCATCCTGCATTTCAGTAGAAGCATTTGCATACGGGCTGGTAATTGGCATGCAGCTGGTTTTATGCCAGCTCCAGCAATTGCATAACTGAACTAATCTTTTTTCTGGGCTCGAAAGAGGAGTCTCTGTCCACTGAGCTTAAAATTTCTATATGGGATCTGTTCAAGTACGCTCTCACATTTCTATGCCACGTTGTTAACCTCTCCTGAGATACGCTGTCGACTCCTGGAAGAGGAATTTTAATTGAAATTTGTCTGAGGTGGGAAGTGCCAGTGCCTCTCCCTGTCTCTCCTGTACTGAAACTGTGCGAGTGACCTGTGAAAATCCTCCTCCCTACCAGACCACCGTGAAGTGACTCCTCTGGTTCTTACAAACCACAAGGATTTCCTTGCATTGTTTATGCCTTCAGGGTGCTGTGGCTGGGGACAGCCAGATAGCCAAAAGGTGGCCTGTAAACTAAGGAACATGTCTGTTAACCCTGGCCCCCCATCACTGCTGTAACTGCAAAGTGGTCTCTGCCAGACCAGCTTCTTGCTTTTGCATGTACACTAAATTCAGATTTCAATTCTGATGGGACATCAGGAAACCTGTCCAGAAACACAGCCCGTGTGTTTCTGCTAACTGTTCTCCTCAAAACTCACATCCCTTCTGTGGTCCTGTTTGACTACATCCTTTTTTTAACCTTAATTACACCCCTTTTCTCTGCATCTGCTATAAGTAGCGACACCACTGCTGCACTACTGTTATAGTAGTGAAACAGTGACAACTACTAAAATGTGTTGTTACCTACAAAAACTCCAGAGTTTAGGCCAATTTTCCTTAAACTATCAGCCTCAGACCAGATGCTCTGGTGAGACCAGGGAGTTCATGCTGAAGTAACCACTTTGGATAGTGGGAGCTAAAGCAGCAGGTGGCACAGTCCGACGCACAAGGAGTTGAGACTTAACTCATTCACTTTTTTAAGACTACTATCTCTCCCCTCAAGTGTTCTCCAATTCTTCTGCCAGCTCTTAAATACAAGCCCTCCTCACCCATCACCCTTCTTAAGTTTATAAATGCCTCGTCCTACACATCTACCTTCTTAAAAGCCACAATGAAAACATCCTCCTCTTCGTTTCCATCGATACTTTGGTTGTAACCAACATGGCTGAAACGTTCTCTTGGCACCCCTTTCTTTTGCCAGCAGATGAACTGCACTGAACCTGAGTTGCTCTCAGTTACAATGCAGTACATCAAGAGTGACATCATGGCCTGGAGTGACACGCAAGGAAACCTGCAGTGAGATCTCTGCCTCCGTTAACAGAGGACACACTCTGCTCCCAGTAGCAGCTTGTCACAGGGTGGACAGTCCCTTTTCTGCTCTGGAGCTATGCTACCTCAGCAGGAACGAGGGGTGCTCTCCTTGTCATATCTGACTGCACAATGCAACTCCTTCCCGGAAAAGGATCCGTTTGCTTCCCGCATTTTATCGCTCGGCAGTTAAACTACTCCAAACAGTTTCTGTCTGCAGGCAGCAAAAGCGCACAGTTTGTCCTTGTCTACACTCTAGCTAAACTGCAGCTGGCACTGATTGATGGTATTTATTTCAGTGAGATCATTTTTAATAATGTAGACAACAGGAGAGAAGAGTAAGTGCTCAGACCCACCAATTCTGCCGTACTAACTGCCGTCCTTAGCATTAAGAGCGAGTCTTAGTAATTTTTCACCAAAGAGATTCCCAAATAACGCTACACACGAGGACAGCACACAAACAGACCATGGGCTGCAAACAAAGTCACTGAGGGCAACCCAAAGCAGCTACTCTGTGGGCTTCAGGACTGGGCTGAGCAGGGTTCAAGCCTGGATCCTTGCCTCTCCATTGCCTGTGGCTAGCTCAGTGGCTTTTCTTCCCAGTGCCTTTAAAGGTCGTGCATCTTGGGCACAATTTATAAATAAGCAAATAAATTATTCTAACAGATACCCTGAATTATAATTTCTTTCTCAGTCCACTGAGTGATCTGCCCCAGAAGTAAATTAAATGTTGGTAAAAGGGTGAGAAAATTAATCTAATTATATATAGAGGGGGAAACATATTCTTCTGAGTTAGTTATTATAACTCTTTATTTGGCTTTAATAGCTTGTCTCAAGCTTCAGAAGTTCTTGCTTGAACTGCAAAGGCGATCGGTGTAAGGCTGCAGAAGTTACATACCTGGCTACTCCTGGTCTTCAAAGGCTACAAAACATCTGTTGGTTGGCAAGAGCAAGAGCAATTAATTAGTGAAATTGAAAAGAGTGTTCCTTTTTACAAAGGCTTGGATGAAGCAAGGGAAGGGGGGTGGCTAGGGGAAAGTCAAGCCTTGTGAAGGCCTGTAAACTGTGCGCCTCTGGGCAAATTCCCAAAGCTGAAATCTCAATGAATTTAATGGCTCTTAATTCCACAGGATTACTAATTACAGCCAAGAGAAGGTAATGAGATGTGATGTAAATGTTTAAATGAAAATAAAGAAAATAAAAAGCCTGTCAGATTTACTAGCCAGTCTCCCAGATGCAGTTCCCCTCACGCTGAGCACCGGGGTGGGTGCTCACAGCATCTAACCAATTCTATAGACACGGTGACGGAAGAGACGTAGTAAATGGTTCCCAAACCATCCTGCCCACTCCCTGTAAAAGCCTGTCTCCTAATGAAGAAGACCTCTTTCAGTCCACCACTAAAGGTGCAACACACTTTGGTGGTTACACGCTGCACCACGTTACACGCTTACACGCTGGAGCTTCTTTATATTTGAAGGAAAATGTCCTTCCCATCACAAACCTCTCTGTATGCCAGATCCCAACTCTTCTCTGAGGTCTTCTCCTGGCTTTGGGACTTGCTAACAGCTTCCCCATCTGTCCCACCCTGCTCTCCAAAAGCACATGGAGGGCTCTCAGCCTGGGCCATATTGGTCCCAGAGTGCTGAGGGTATCAGTCTTTCTCCCTGCTGCAGCCTTCCTCCCCCTGCCCAGCCACAGCCTCTGCCACAGAGCACGTGGGACCCCCCCAGGAGCTGCTGCCAAAGCCCCCTCCCCGTGTACCCCTGCACACCTTCTGCCTGTTCTCTGAGCCTCAGAAGACAGCGACAGCCTAATGCTCTCACCAGCAGAGGAGAGAGGCAGTTTGGGAAACACCGTCGCCAGTGTCTCACCTACCTACACTAAAAGCTGTCACTTTCTTGCTGCAGGCTGGAATGAAGATTCCCACTCCTGCAGGGGGAGGGTCCCTATGGCAATCTGGGGAATCCTGGTGCTGCAGAGGACAAGAGGACAGAGTGAAGGCAGTAACCACTGAGCGCTTTGCAGGGAAGGGATGAGAAAGGGCAGTTAGGCAGGCTGTGGTGTGAGCACAACCTTCTAACAGACACAAGGATCTCGCCCTTCCCTTTTCCCCCTGTTTTACACCATTTTAGAATAAAATTCTCAGAGAAGGGTCCTGTGAATGACCCATGTGTCAGATGGAAACATCTGTCAATCACTGGTAAGAGTCAAGCAAACAATCCCCCATCCAAAACCTCAAAAACCAATCCAAAGCAACCACCATATCTGCAGACTCAAGCACCCATGGAAGAATCCCACCAGGAGCCAAGCCTGGACACAACACGCTGGTAGAGTGTCCCTGGCCATCCCCACTGACAGGCCAGATGGTTGTGGGACCCACCTCCAGCCCCTCTGCCTCAGAGTGACCCAGCAGGGGAGGAAGGCGGTAAAACAAGCTCCACAAGGCACAGACATCACACACAGAAAGGGGGGAAATTCCTGAAACATGGAGCACAGGTGACTCTGATGGTGTTCCAGAGCAAGAGGTACTGCACACAGAGGTCAGTGCGATCTCTGGAAATCACCCTGATTCTGAATGTGCTTCAGAAAGACCTGTATTACTCTCAGATGTATTGGACCAACATCCACCTAAAACCACACTGGAAGCTATGGACTTAATTACAGGTTTGGAGCTTTTTAAGGCACTTTTATTACAGGGGATTTTTTGCAAGAAGAGTTTTCCCACTACTGACTGTGTCAGTCTCCTGTCTGAGAACCCTTGTAACTTAATACTGCTCAATAACTCAACAAAACTCCCACAGGGGCACTGCTGGGGATGCACATGGGTTTCCAACTCCACTCTGTAGTTTTTAAATGTTTCTTTTTTTTCACTCAAAAGCTGCCAAGTGCTTCCTAGGGGAGCTTAGGATTGCTAAGAACAGTAGAAGGAATTGTTTCAAACAACAAGCAATAGCCCTCCTCCCCCTTTCCCAAGGAAAGGCCATGTTTCCATGAGGGGAAGCACCTTCTTCATGATGGGGCTTAGTGCTCAGGCCCAGCACAGCAGGTTGCAACCAAAGCAGATCCTAGTTGAGGATGTACAAGAGGGGAAGAGCATCATCCCCACTGCATCCATCTCTCCTATAAATGTGACTTGTGTGAGACTGTCTCTAAGGGGGTAGGCTGGACCATCACGGTAGGCAGAGTTGAGTGAGAGTAAAAATTTGGATAAGCAAGCTCATCTCGGGCTCCTCTCCCTCCTCAATCCCTATGAATCACTCCACCTGCATGAATGTCAGCTTAGCTTGAGCTAGCTCAAGCCTTGTCCCTTCCTGTAATGTGAACAGAGGAAAAAATGTCCTTGACTGCCTGCCAGAACTTGTCACAAGAGGGACAAAGTATTCAGGGCTCCAACCAGCACTCTGAGATCTCTGGATTCACACATTTACTGGTCTGGGATGCAAAATATAGCTCTGAGGAGCTCCAAGAGTATGCTGTCAGCATCATCAGGACCCGATGGCCGCTGCCACATATGCTGACACCTCTCTTACACTTGTTCACCTTCACCTGCTTCTGAGTTATGGAAGAGGTGATTTAAGTCCAAACAAGTCTGGACTTGAACTCTGTGTTAGCGGTTGCCTAATCTGACATGAAGATGATAGCTGGTCCAGAAGAAACGCAACTGCTGAACACCAGCTGCTCTCCTGAGGTCAGCACAGGCCATACTGAGCACAAACACTGCAGCAGGCTGAGCTCTCCTGGACACTGCCCAGCCCCCCTGGAAACCACATCTTACTCAGGAGCCAAATCCTCTGTTTTACCTCTCTGGAAGAGCAGGCAGCAATCTGAAATCCCGGCAGTTCTTACCCACGTCTACCTCTCAGTGTGCCCTGTTGAGACTTGAACTCGCATGCTTCAGAAGGGCAGTGCCAGCAGGCCCCAGTAGCACCCATACTGTAAATTAAACCTACCATATGGTATGGAGGTGCTTGGAGGGGTCTTAAAGAAACAGCACCTAAGGAAAAGCCATAAAGATACTCACTGGACTCATTTACAAGGAGACAGAAGGAGAATATGGCCACACATTAACATGCAGAACCACCTTATGGTGATGAAACAACCACCTATAATGACAAAATTTGGAGTTGTTGTTTGTTTTTTTTTTTTTTGACAGACAAGAATAAACAGGAGACTAAATACGTCTCAAGGCTAGGAAAAAAAAGCAATTCAGATCTTCTGTTCAGTCACGGGGTTCCTGTACACTTTCCCTTTAAACCCATAACTCAGTTTTATATTTACTTTGTTAATTAAAACTGAGATTTATTAAATTTGTAACTTAAAAATTCAATAAAGAAGGCGGCACCATAGGCAAAAGCATTTCCCTTGGTGTAGCTGTTATAGTAGGCTATCAATCAGCCACGAACACAGATACACAAATTGACTGTGCCTATCAGAAAATGATAAAACAACATCCCACTGAGGTAAGGAAGTTTTGCTTATCAGCAGGATGTGTCATTATTCCACAAAATACAGAATGATGTTCCATACAGGCAAATTCAAAGTTAGGTCTTTTTCCTCTGAGGTACTCCCTATGCTATATTATTATTATTCCAGCAATACCTATCTCAGAAATTAATTCAGTGCAAGTATTCTGGATGAAGAGAAGTTGGAGTAGATAGCACTCTACACCTAAGGGATACCAAGACCATGCTGTTCGTTACCCCTCAGTTTTTTCCAATAATTTTGATTCGTTAAATAACCAATGCTCTTTGCCTGAGCAAGACACTGCACTAGAAAGAAACCCTGAAGAGAAATAGTGCAAACCTGCCCTGAGAGCTTTCATGTGCTTCCCGTTGCTAAGGGGTACAATGAGCGCTTGTTCAGGATGAATATATCACTGGGCTCCTTTGAAGAGCCTGTTGGGCTAGACAGGAGGTACAGCTGAAACTGGATGGGATATTAAGATGCATTTCTTCTGTGTTCTTCTCACACTGCTTGAAAAATACATAAAAAGGAGAGAGGAGTCTTTACCTTTTAACCTTGCTATACATTTGCAGAAGGAGGTACTATCTTCCCAAGTCTCTGTTTGTTTGTTGATTCACTGTGTAATTAACCTTGTGATTACAACTCAATTAATTGCTAAAAACCCTCTATGTGCATGTCAGCGCCTTTCTAAATAAAGTAAGTTCAGTGTTCTTACTAGCAGCAGTAAAAACCAAAGTCTGGCTTAATTATTCAATAAATACTTAGAACTCGTATGGCTTTTGGGTGGCACTTAACAGTGGTAACACACAAGAGATGAAGCTTGTAATGAATCATACCCGTTCTCTTGCATGAAAAATTAACTTTTAGGCATAGTTTTTCTTCACTCTGTGCAAGTAAGATTTCTCGAAGACTAGTTTAGTTGTATCCCCAAATGTTTTCATTTATTTACTGTGATTATTTGCTCAAGTAAATTCCTGCTCAAGAGAAAATCAAAACACCCAAGACTCCCACAGAAGAGCTTATGTACCACTTTAAACCAGAAAAATCCACATGGATAACCTGAAATGTCTCCCACTGCCCATCTTGCGGCATAGGAGTTCCCATCACCTCACCAACACACAGAAATGACTGCCATCATCAGCATGACCAGCCACCAAATAACATCTAGATCTAACTCCACTGGAACGGCCTTATCAGCACTCCCCAGCTAATCCTGATTGGCAAAAACATCTGTTCTGTGGTTTTGGCTGAAAGAAAAAATTGTGTTAATAAAGGTTTTCCAGTGTTACACCACCAGGGCATCAACCTGGCTGCAGACTGTTCCAAGCCACAGTTACGTCAAGTGCAGGTCTTGACATAGGCTCAATCCAGCAGGTCTCACACCTACTTGCTCAGGTGAGGAACACACCCTCTTACCTATTCAAATGGTCTTTACTATAATTTGATACAAGTACAAAATGATCCTGGGTCACTCTTAAATGATTCTACCACGAGTGAAGTTTTTATTTGCTGCAATGTATCAGCGCTCGTACCTATTACTAATATATTGCTTATTAGTACAACATGGCCATGAAGACCAGCAAATGGAGTGGCCCATTTAAACGCCAATAAAATGTACCAAGGCAAATAAAAAAAACCCCAAGAAACTCATGCTAATTTTAAAACAATCAAGGCCTCTAGGAAAACAAATTAATACCCAAATCACTGTCATTCCTGAACTGTTTCTTAGCCAAGATAACTTAGTGACTCAGCTCCCAGCCTGGCAATTAGAAACTGGCAAAGTACATGATTGATACAATAACAGTACTTAAATTAATGAAGCAGATAACGCCTATAATCACGGGGAAAAACCTAGAAAGGGTCTAGGTAGCATGTTATTACACCACAAAAGAGTTGATTTGTTTTGATTTCAGTTGTGCCTCAGTATGTTTACTAAATGTGGTTCATTTTATAGGGACTTTCATCTCAATGTACACAGCAGCTTCCGATGAAATGCCAACTTGGTTAATGACATAACCCAGAGTATGCAAGTTTATGAGATGCAAAACCCACAGAAAATTTCTGTTGCCACTCCCTAAAAGCTGTTGCTGACTATTCACTGGCAGTTGACAGATCAGAATTTCAGACCTGGTGTGGACAGGAAATGAACGGATGGATTTATATGCCACAATGAGATCTCTGGAAACTGTTCCCTTTTCTCAGTGACTTCGAATTCTGTTCCCAAATATTTCTGACCCCTCAGCACATCCACAAATCTATGAGGACATGCAGTATTTTTATTTATGGCAGACTTTACACCACCCTGCCTCTTTGCAGGGATGGGAACTTTCAGCGGACTCCAGTAGAGCCGCAGCCTCTTGTTGTGGAATATTTCAGCCAGTGCAATTGGCCTTTTGCCAGCTTCCCAAGAGAAAGCTGGACTAACTGGAAGATATATCACCAGGCCCTGACACTTCATATTTCTCCATCACTGGCAGGACCATCATCCTTCAAAAGTCCATTTCCAACTCAGCTGTCTGAGAAGAATGAAAAATTGTTCTTCTAAAAAGTCTAAGTAAAAAAGATAAATGGATTTGATCTAATTTAAAAGTTGTTCAAGATGTAAAACGACATGAGAAGCCACAAGTACTGGTTTATTTAGGACAGCAGCCTAAGGTATAGGCTTAAATGGCCATCTTTGGTAAATGCAGGCAAGCAGTATTATCCAAAGCTTTCCTTCTGTAAAGGATTCATATTATAGAGATAACCTTGGTATAGATATGATGTCCTTTGCTCTAGCACCTGTCACAGATCCACTTTCTTGTCTTGCCAAGCTCTCGAGGGGCATGCCGGCTCTCTGCGGCAGCAAACAGAAGGCATCTGTCAGAGAGCCAGAGGTTGTCGTTAAACACAAACAGGGAACTAACAACAAATGAAGAAACACCTACTGCTTTTGGGAACCTCTGCCAGAACCTCTGCAGTTTAAGATGTCGCTACTGCTCTAACTAAAAGACTAGATGAAAGGCACTTCCACATACCAGTGTTGCTAGCTTCATAAATTACTGGATCAGTTCCTAGCTGTATGAATAATCTGGTGCTCTGCTGCTTTCGGAGAGTAAATACCACTGCTCAAAAACCCACCAAAACCTCATAAGCCCTGCTAAAAGTATGTTGTTCAAAGGATGCAAACCTATGCTATTTATCAAATATGTAAAGTAAATATGACACCTAAGTCATTAAAACCAACTGTTGTGCTTTTCTTCAGCATATTTATACCCACAAGCATAAAGAGCAACATCAATCTACCAAAAAGAGAAAGCGAGAGAGAAAAGAGCAATTGTGCAGGCACTGGGAGCTTTGAAAGACACACATTTATATTATGCAGACAGGGATTCAGCATCTAACACCCCCCCCTTCCTGTAATCCAGGCAGATTACATGATGATCAACACATTGCAACGGGAAGGATCTGCGTGGATCTCATCTGCCATAAATATATGGACAGCCAACAAAATCACACGAGCTATTTGATCTGATTTGCTTCTTCCCTTGCCACCACTCTGCTGCCAGAGGCCAGCTAAGAGCCCTGGAACTCAAGTAGCTTTGCCACGATGCTCAAATCCTCTCTCCCCTCTGTGCATTTCCAGCAGTGGAAGCAGAGACCCAAATGACCAACGCACCCATCTCTACCGGCTCGTGCGGAAACACAACTGTGTGCAGGCTCCAGGTTTTGTAGAAGCTGCGTCCTCCTCAACAGACACAGAGTGTTAACTTTAAAAGACAGATATAATCTGAAGTCCCTGAAACACATTCAAGCTGCTGGAGTCAATACTACAGTCAATAATGAAAGACCCAGTTTCTTGTTCCCCGCTGGTAACACATCGCACCGTGCAGGAGCTGCCGCCTCTCCTCACCTGTGTCTCAGATGCAGTTCCAGAATGATGTTCCCATTGATTCCTATTTTCTACAGATTGCTAGATCAAACAGTGCACCTACTTATTTATGACCAAACCAAACTCAACCACCCTAAAATGTCCTAATTTCTTCTTCTCCCTTTTAGGCATTTGCTCAGCAAAGCTTCAATCCACAAGGAACTGAAAACCATTCCGTGTTATCATCAAATACAGCAGCACCCTGCAAACAGGAAAGCTACAGCTCCAGTGTCTCATGCTATAAGGCTTTGTGCCTCTTGACACTGGTTTTGCCAGACCAGTGAAGCTTCCAGTCTGGAAACTCAAAGTGGCAGCAATCTGCCCATGCTAACTCTGGTACAAAGGCCACAAAGAGCAAGCATTTTGGTGAAAACAACAGCTTCTGTGCAGTATCGAATACCACCAGCTTTTGTGTGTGTTCTCCATTTCTTAGCAAACCGATGAACAACTGTGCTGGTCTTGGCTTGGAGTGAGTTAATTAAATAGTTAATGAAATAGTAGCTGCTCTGGGGCTGTGGTTTGGATTTGTGCTGGAAACAGTGATGATAACACAGGGAGGTTTTTGTTCCTGCTGAGCAGTGCTTACAGAGACAAGGCCTCTTCTACTCCTCACCCCACCAGTGGGTGGGCTGGGGGTGCACAAGGAGCTGGAGGGGACACAGCAGGAGAGCTGACCCCATGACCAAAGGGATATTCCATAGTGTATGGCATCAGGGTCAGTATAAAGAGCAGGGGGAAGAAGATAGAAGGAGAGACTCATTCCCAGGGATGGTGTTTGTCTTCCCAAGTCACTGTTACCCATGATGGAGTCCTGCTTTCGTGGCGATGGCAGAGCACCTGCCAGGGTTTGCTTTATCTGTTCAACTGTCTGCATCTCAACCTACTGTTTTTCTCATTTTAACCCTTCTGATTCCCTGCTCCATCCCAACCATGAGAGTGAGTGGCTGTGTGGTGCTTGGTTATCAGTTGGGGTTAAACCATGACAACAACAAATGTAGTAAGAGCTGGAGGGACACAAGAAGATCATGAGAAAACACTCAAAATCTTCAAAGATTGCACTTCCACACAGGATTTCCCTCATCCCTCTAATATTCAAACTGAGTTTTAAGCTCTGAATCAATTAAAATAGTCACCTGAAATGTCATCAGAACCAGGAAAATGGGTGGGCATATAGTCAGGAACACTTCCACTCATCAAAACAAGGCCCCTCTTGGCAAGTTATATCAAAAGGTGACGTACATTTACCTAATGTTATAGCTGACTGAAGTAAATAAAGCTGATTGTAACTTGTAAGATTTTAATTTCTTGATTAATTACAGGCATGGTTTGCACGCTGATTTTATCCTTTCTTTAGGACTACACATAAGAGAGAGAGAAACACAAGAAACTGGTAACTCCTTGCAGCTCAGAAAGAGGTGAAACAGCTGATGTGTTCAGAACCAGATGTTCTTGTAAGCACTTGTAAAACTGAGAAGAAGCCATCTGGTCTCAGTGCTTACCACTTGGAAGATGTGATGCTGCACTCTCAATTTCCTCTCTTGATATCACTGATTCTAATTGAGGTTTTTATTCCTCAGAGGGTCATGAGGTGTTAAGCTTCTCCCAGAAATTATGCCCTGATTCAAAAGAGACATTTTCAATGTAAAATTAAATTTAAATAAAAATGAGTGAAGACCTCTGTCACCTTCTCATTCCTCATTCCTCATCCCCAGAGCTATTACCACCGGTGAAACCGGAAAGCGATCGCTAAATACGAGTAACAGGTTGACTTCTCCTCCAAACCTCAAAGTCTGCTTTTGCACTTCAGTTACAGTTGACACTTTGTGGTCTTGACACCACAAGGCTGGGAAGCAATGAACTTTGGCTTGCAAAGCCCAGAGAGTTATTTTAAGACCTTCTGCTCTGTGTCTAGGCCACCCTTAAACACTTCTGGCTGCCAGGACTGTCCTACTAAAGGGTATTATCTCGTACCAGATTCCTCTTTCACAAGGATTCCTCGTGTGGCGTAACACTCCCAGGGCAGCCCTACCCTTCACTCTCCTGTATGCCTGTTGAGGGCTATCACCAGACAGAAGGGTTCTGGAGACAACTGTCGTGGCTCACTAGGATCTGACTACTGGCCCACTGGAGGGCATAAGCATGCAGCTTTACTCAGAGAATGTTTGAAACCAGGAGGCCCTGCATGCTCTTATTTTATCAGCATTGGGGACTTAGCAGGGCTGAGGATCGCATTTCTGTCCGTGGTGCCTCGCTGATTTACAGCACTTGCCAATCCAGCCTTACATCTTTGGATTTGTCCTTCAAGCACATAGTGTTGCCTTCCAATGTACCTGCCCCTCCCTGTGATAGCTCACAAGTCACCTCTCAGGAGAAAGATGCTTTGTCAGGATAAATGCCAACTGCCCTTTAGAGGGGGTGGTAATAGTGCAGGTTTCATGTTGGACATCCCCACGCTCTGGAAGGGGCCTCTGACTGCCTCACACCATACCTGGTCGCCTCAGAGGCAGGACCAAACATGTTTCCTCTTCTCACCACACTGTGCTTGGAACAGGGCTTTTGACTTAGGTTTTCTGTACGAGTGAATGGGCTACACAAAGTGTCAACCTAACGGTTCCTAAAAGCGCTTTTGTGGAGAACAAATGTTACCTGTTCATCATGACTGAACACGCAAAGTTCCCACTCTGGATGTGCACAGGCTTCACACGCGGGCTCGCATGGAAAGGTCATTTGGAAGTTGGAGCTTGTATCATGCTGCCACCTGCAAGTACCCCAACAGACCGTTCCCAAAGTGCTGCCTCCAGGTTTAATTTCAACTAAATCAGCACAAAGAGGTACTGATACTTCTGAAGTCTGTATCCTGCACTAGCAGGCTCTATTACTGGAAAAAAATTCCTACCAAATTTTTCTGTGCCTAATTTATTCTGGTACTTCTAGTTAGACCTCACTCCTTGTGCCCGGGCTTTTCCCTTCTGATCTGAGCTAAGAAACAAGCTAAGCTTTCACTGCTGCGGCATTCACAGTCCTCCACAGTATTTCATGCAAAACTGAAGACCTTCCAAATCTGGATTCTTTTTGAGTTGGAAAAGTTCTACCAACATGAAGCATTTTCTAATATTCCCTGCTGCCACCCCATTTCTGTAATGGCAGGCTTGCTTCCTTTGTAGTTTGTTCTAACAAGCCAGAACAAACCCCACAACGCGTCAGGACTAGAAGTGTTGCCCATGTACTGAGAACACGCTGCTGTTCCCACATGAGTGTGTATTGTTTCAGAAGAGCTTTGATGACATGGTGTCAGAAATAAACCAGCAGAGAGAGTGTTCCTGTCAAGTAATCACAAATACCTAATTTTAGTGCTGCAGGATGTTGCAGCTCTAAAAGCCCCCAGACCAACCAGATCAAAAACTGTACTGTTGTGGTCTCTACCCATATGGGGGTTTAGGAAGAAAACAGTGAAACCTAAGGTGGACTGAGGTTGCTGGTGGACAGGGTTCATGCCAAGGGTCAGATTTTTGGCCTTTCAAGAGTCAAAAGAGCTGAGGAACATCCCTTGGAGTGCCATGTACTGTGTGTATTGTGCCCAGCTGTAGCCTCCTCTAGGAAAGTGGGTTTGGGATGTGTGGTGACAGCCAAAGGCTGGTAACATGCTTTTCTTGGAGGCCTGTGGAATTCAGCAGAATCCTGTAAAGTACTGGGAGAGGTGAGCTTGGACCTAATGGTCTGTCCAGGGCCTCCATTCTCCAGTGGTGCACTGTGTGCTGCAGGCCCTAATGGAAAGGGAGACTTTACCAGTATTATGCAGTTTGTGTGCTTGCTTCTCATGGCAGAAGTGAACACATTTGGGATGAACTCCTCATTAGCTTTTTCAATGTTATATCACAGAAGATTCAAATCCAACAAATCACTCTGATGACAAGCCACCTTGAGATGATTAATTCCTGAAGCCAATTATAACACTGGGAAGAAAAAAAAAAAAGGAGGAGGTAGGAAACTTGAAACTCTCTTAGAGGAGAATGTCTAAGAGACATCCTGTCTTAGAGATGAATTGTCCTAAACCAAGAAGTGGTGGAGGCAAATGATAAAAAAGCTTTTACAAGAACAGAAAAGCAAAAGAAGCTAATGAAAAGGCATAACCATCCACGTGGTTAAATGCTTAGCCAGAAGCAAAACCATCTAGATCCTCTCTCAGAAATACCAGACCAAGCCAGTGAAAGATCTGAGGAGAGCACTGTAAGTCAAATGAGACCAAAATACCCCAGAGCATGAGATGTACTGCTTTTTTGGGGGCTTATTCACGTGTGGGAAACTCTAAAGTAAGGTTTGTTCATCTGTAGCTGACAGATGAATTCTGAAATAAGGATGACTGGTTACTGGTGTTTTATTTATCAGCTAGGCACGCTCCGGCAAATGATCAGCAGCCAAGTGATATGCAGAATGGAGTACATCTCTGGGTACTACTGCAGTCCACATGAAGAAACCACTGTCCTTTCTGGGCGCTTGGCAGTGAAGACAGAAGAGCTACAGGGAGAGAACAGAGACATCTACACGGCCAGGCACAGGTCACCACTGGCCGCTGGGTCCTACAACATGGGCACGAGGACGTTTACACAAACCTCTCAGTGGATTTGGCCAAAGCAATAAACCAGCACAGGAACTTCATAGGAGGCATTTCCAGTAACTCTCAGGCTGGCCCTTCCAGTGAGAAGTAAGGATATTCTGTTAGTTTTACTACTACTAACGCTGACCACTTACACAGGGCTCACCTGACTTGGAAACAGCAGGAGATACAAACTTGGCCAAAGCCCCCAAAAACTTCAGTAGTCCAGGATGAGGGGCTGGAGATTTCTATCAACAGTTTGTATTTCTGTGCTCTTCTGCCAAATTCTGCCATGTTCACAGAGTGCCAGAATTGCTATGGTAATTCTATTTGCTCAATACTCTTTTCCACACTAACTGGTTTGGCCAATGAAATATCTCTACTGCACAGGACTGAATTGCTGCAGGATGCTGATAAATCTGTGAGCGATATTTTGATTTGGGATTAAATCTTTAGTACTATCTGGCCTAGTTTTCCACGCCAGTAAGTGAAGAGGTGTTCGTTTAGAACAGAAAATAATCCAGCTATAGAGCTGCTACACAGAGAAAACATGGGAAATCATTTCATAACCATGTTATGTGAAGACTGCAAGACCTGTTTTCAGGGGATTTCAAATTCTGAAATCTGACTTCATTGTCTTTTAAGCAGAAATTTAAATTCCTCTGGCAAAAAGATTTCTTTCTCAGATTACTCGAAGCATTTCATTTCAGCAAATGTAAATATTTCCTTTTGATTTTCCCTTAGAAAAATTTAATATATATTACAAAGGAAAATTTTCAAAGCAAAACATATGTTTAAAATGAAAAGCTGAAACAGTGCATCATCAGAGCTGCCTTGGGAGAGTCAGGAAATTCCCAACGTAACTTCCACTGAAACAGCCTCCTCTACAAAATCATTTTGGTCCTGACAGAGGCACCAATTTTCACTGAACACGGTTCAGCTGCAGCTTTGCCAACAAGGCTCCGCTTAGACAAGTCTCATGCACTTCAGAAGTCCACAGGACAAGCCCTGGAAAGATATGTCCTTCTGTCAACTAGCTAAAAAGCATTCTCTAGGGCATACCGAGGAGCAGAAGAACATGTTCCCAGCTGAGATTGAAAAAAAGGAGAGAGCTGGTAAAATGGGTACTGTAAAGAGAGCGTTAAGTACAGTACTTATTTTCTGGTCTTCGTTACTAGTTTTCAGTACTCAGAATAGCACAAGTCTGAAATGAACAGGCTTTACATTTTCATCATGTTCAGAGCTAATTCTAATTAACATTTTGTCTCAAAATATGCAGAATCTAAAAGGAAAACATGTATTATCTTGGGGAACTAAAAATAAGCTTCCCCAGGCAATAGTAAGGTTGTGCTGTCAGAAAGCTCCCTCCTGCCTTGAAGCCTTGACAAGAGAATATGATGATGAACGAGATATTAACAGATGCACAAACCAGCAAATATGACTGCAATAAAATGTATAAGAGAGTTAACTACTTTCTCACATTGCAAGATTGATTAGCAATGTCTAAAACCCCCAAGAAACGTTTTCCTCATCATCCTCACCAGAAAGGTCATGAAAGGGTTTTCTGCTGTCTTTAAGACAACGGATGACAACACTGTACAACAAATTTGTATTTTCAAGGTGGTGTTCATGATAATTGCCTGAATCTTTCACATATTTGGAAAGTTTGGCACATTCACCCTGGATAAACTCCAAGCCACTAGTTACAGATAATACACAACAATTTTACACAGCAAGGCTTCAAAGTTTTCAAGGAGATGCTGTTTTCGGAACATCACAACATGACTTCATTATCCCCGAAGTGAGGAGAGAAGCCAAAGTAGTTGCCAGGGCAGCTAACAAAGATTTCTAACCTGATGCTCCCTTTTTGGCCCCAGTAATTAACTGAGTAACTTGTTCTCACTATCACTAAACTCACAGCCATTATTACTAAAAGAAGACGAGCTGCAGTTGGAGTCAACCAAGAGGTTTACCAGTACCTCCTGCTCCCTGCCTTGGTAACTGGAACCTTTTTGCCAACAGAGGTCAATGGGTAACATGTTTCCCAGATGAATACTGGACTTAATAATCAATTATGCAGAAAATCAGAAAACCTTTCAGAATTAAGCAACAGCTTCTGTCTCCTTTCCAGCATAAAGCAAATAATACAACCTGACAAAGAAAACACAACAGAGTGATGCATATATTTACAACACGAAATGTCTATCAGGTACCAAAGAGGTTGCCAAAGTCTCAGAAATGCCCTGTTGGGACTGAGTAGCAGCCCATCCAATCCAGTGTGTCTCTCTGAATGGCAAAAGGCCTGGTGCCTAAGGAGAGGAGGTAGCCTGACCTTGCCTCTAGCACCTCCCACAACCCACAGACATTGTTTTGGGGATGTCAGGTCCCCACCTAGCCATTTATGGACCTGCTGGACATGAGCTGGTCCAACCTTTGTAGTCCCCCTGCAATGTCTGTCTCCCCAGCAGCCTCAGGGGGCAGAAGGTCCCAGGTGTTCATCACCTCCTGTGCTAAGAAATTCTTTCCTTTACCTCTTACAAATCAATCTACTTAGTTCACTGAGCACCCCACGCTCTTGTCCTGCAGGATTTGGGGAGCAACAATTCTATGTCCAACTTATCCATCACCTTCCTGATTTAGAAAACCACACTTGTTCCTATCCAGCTTTCAACTCTCCAACGTGAAGCCTCAGACTTAAGCCACCTTATCTAAAGCAGCTGCTCCAATCACCTAATCTTTTTAGTTAACTTCCTCATACCTACTGTAATTCTACAGCAGCTTTCTCGAAATATTAAGACCAGAACCTACATGTGCTGTTCTATTTACTTCTAAATTCTTGTTGTATGTGGTCCAGTTCAATTAACTTGCCTTTGAAAAAGTATGGCACACAGTTTATCATGCAGCATCTTCTACGGGGCAAAGAGATGCAAGTTTCCTTCACTCCCGGTCTTTATCTACTAAAGTCAAACCCTCTCTGATCTTTCTGATAGAGACAATCCTTCCTCCTGAATTAAAACCCCAGTTGTTTCCATTTACAGACTCCTAGACCTCCTCTGGTTTAGTTTTGTTTTGTTTTGGGTTTTTTTCCAATTTATGTTCCTACACATGTTGTAGCTGAGCAGATTTGGACATCATGCCATGAGAGGTATTATTTCAAGAACAAAATGTGTGGGGGGCTGGAGAAAAGGTCCCAGAAGACCCAGGTGTAATTTTCTGGCTATGCCACAAAACTTTTTGTGCCCTTGGGCATGCCATCCCCTGTCCTGGCAGCCATTGGTACTCAGGGAGAGAGCAGCAAGTCTCTGATTCCTGAGGATGCTGTAAAGCTCCAGACATTAACAACCATGGGATCCTCTATCAGCTGAAAGCAGTACATAAAAAAATAACAGCTGCTTCATCAGAGAAGCATGGCCGCACCTCCTGCCTTGAAGGCTCCCATTTTAAACCCTTTGTCAAATGTGTAAGACTGCTCCCCGGGGCCAGGAGAACAAAGAACATTATCTTAACCTCAAATCATAAAGTGCTCCTTTACATTCTGGCCGTGGAAATGCACTTCACTGTGTGTGCGGTGGGTAGGGAATGAAATCTGTCTCCTGTCCTTTATGAAGCCCTTCGATATCTATATGAGAACACCTACTAATTATTTATTGTTTCCATTCTGGCAACGCACGTCACAGTGGCTCTGGGGAAGATCTTTCATCTTCCATGCTGTATATTCCTCTGAGTGCCCAGGCTTTAGTACCGCAGTGTCTTGAGACCTTGGTGCTCCTGCAAGTGCAGCCGAGGTTCAGCACTAAAACAGAATTATTAAGTGCTCCTATTAACTTGCAAGTTTGCTCATTGGCTAAACAACTAATATGCACCTTGGCTCCTGGCCCCATGAGGGAGCTTGCTCTCTTCAGTTCCCTAAGAAGCTGGTTTATTCATACCCACATTGTTCTGGGAAGGCAAATCTGATTGCTTTTAATATAACATTAATGATATGAAGTTTTGATTAAAGCTAACTACCATTATAATAAAAACACTGATTTTATGTTTTTAAATAGGTTGATTACTGGTCTTTGTGCACAGCCTGCGAATAGTGTAACAGCAAGGCATCTTAGGGACTACATGAATATTTACTCCCGGTAAAGGGTTTATCAAATTTCAAAATCAAAGGACAAAGAGCAGTCGTCACCTTTCAAAAGAGTTACCATAAAGCAGCACGAGATAGCTCCTTCCCACTACCAAAAATGAGAAATAATGCACCTCTTGCATTTTCCACTAACGAGAAATATCCCCTTTAAGTTCCTCTGCCGAAGAGGCAGAGGGTTTTTCTCAAGGCTGATTTCCACCTCAAAGCAGGCTGCAGGCAGCTATACGCATAAAGATTTGCTTTCTGAAGATGTTCCTACAAATGGCGGGGAAATGCAGGATTATTTACTGTAGCAAGAGGTAATGAAATAAAAATATGCAACAAAATGCTACTTCTATAAAGTTGCTTTTAAACCGGGACTACAGTGTTTACACTATTTCCTCCTTTTCTCTACATCTAGCACAGTTTTTACTCAGTTGAAGGTTTTTGAGCTCTTTTGAGTTTTGTTGGTTTGGGTTTTTTTTTTTAAACAATGACTGATATCCCACTTCAATGATTCAGTCAAAAAAATACAGAAATTCCCCTTGGGAATTTCAGAATTTTTTCTTTTTAATCGAAGACAATATTCTGCTGCTACCCTGGGGCCTAGAGTTTGAAATTAATAACTTCTTTTTTTTCTGCAGTTCTCACAGAAGAAATGAACCCACGCTCCTAACAGTACACATCTCAAATGTTTTTATTAGTATTATTTTCATGCCTATAAAAGAAAAAAAAAGAAAGAAATGAGAAATGTATTTGATTGGTATAACCTTCAAACATGAACTGTTAAGCTGGCAATCACTGGGCAAAAACAGAATTTGGAAATACAGGAATGACTTTCAAACAGGTGGAGTGTTTGCCTACAAAACAGAAATTGCCCACATATGTGTGCTATTTATAACATCATTGACTTGCCAAACTGTAATTAAACGTTACTGGTTTGATTTTTTTAACTTTGCTGCTGCATGCATGAAATCCACTGCTGCTTTTTCAGAAAATCAAGAACAAACAAACAAACAACAACAAAAAAAAGAAAAATAAAGAAGAAAGAAAAAGAGGAGAGAACTGCTATCCCAACCCAAAATCTAAAGTACCCACAGCCCGTCTGCTGTAGCTGAGGACAATACCTGCGTCATTACGTAGAGCTTAGCACCTTAGGAATCTGTTCTAGTAGTATTCCACATCTTTACCAACACTGTTACGTATTAAGGAGGAGTTATGAGATGTAAGGAGAAGTGAAGTCCCTTCCAGAGGAAATGTCCCACTATTTTGCTTCTCTTCCAATTCCTTCCCAGAGCCTTATTAGCCGCGTACGTGCAATATACTGAGAACGTATAGTAGCATATCCACAAGGAGTAACTGGCTCCTGCTCTAGGGCGGAGGAGTGGCTCTTGATGCCATGAGGAGCTGGAAGCTGCACAGCCAGACCCTTCCCCAGGTCCAAGGCTTCCATACCTCAGGGCTTTCAGCACAAGCCCTCTAGAAAAGCCTGGCATCCCCTTGACATGTCCTTAACTATCCAGACACCTAGAGCTTGCTTTTCTGAGTACTGTTTTGAGGAGCATTAGGGCCTGCCAAGTCACACTCTCCACCTCAGTTGGGATCCCTGCTCTGTGGGAGATCAGCAGCACTGATTCCTGACCGTGCTCTACCAACACGGACTCCTTTCTTCTCCCTTGATTAAAGAATTTCTATTCTCTGCATATACCAAAGGGAAGAACTGCTGTGCCTGGAGCGCTGCCTCTTGCCACCCAGCCCTGCAGGAGAGCACAAAGCTTCACACAAGTGTTCACCTTGGGAGCTACTGGCTCATTTCAGAAGGCCACAACCTTTAAACACATAAGCATCTTTTTAGAAAACACACATTCTTCTACTTGAGGTGGAACATAATGTTGTCCTGCCTAATATACTAGTAAACAAAGTAAAGAAAGATGGTTTTGGAAAACTTGGAGGCTGGTGAAAACTGTTTGAGTGGTTGTGTGCAGGCAATAGCTGCCTCTGGCTCGAGGTCAAAGCAGAGCCCTACAGGGAGCGATGCTGAGGGCCCTGTCTGATTCTCTACAACTACACCCTGGGTGATGGACAAAACGCATGCTCATGTATTTTCAGAAAACATCAAGCTGTGAGGGATCTCAAATAAGCAGGGGAATAAAATTAGAATTCAAATGGTTCTGGTAAATTGAAAAAATGGTCTGAAAAGAACAAAATTCACAGAGACAAGCGCCAGGGAATATCCTCAGACAGAAATAATCCACCGTACTAACACTGAATGAGAAAAGGGGAGAGAGAGAAGTTCCTCAGGAAAACATTTTGATCCGCAGCCCTAAGATATTGTCACGAGCCAGCTGTGACACCTTGTCACGAAGAGGCGAACACCACACTGCAGTGTGCAGAGAGGCACAGAGCCTGCAATGTTCATGAGATAATCCTTTCATGCTGCTCGACCCTGGCAAGGTGGCAGCTCAAACACTAGCTGAGTTTGAGCACCGCACTTCAAAACGAAGTGGACTCACAGAGAAAAATCCAGAGGAAAAAAATAAAGAGAAGTGAGGAGAGGCCTAGATGGGTAGGTAGAAACAAAGGGGGCAGTTTGGCCTAAGGAAAGGGGACTGAGGAGGATGGCAATAAATGGCCATAAAGCCTTTCCTCCCTCAGTACGTACTGAGGGAGGGAACATTCTCATCCCTTGTTCATGGTGACAGACAGGGAGTAACAAGCTAAGGCAGGGGGAATAAAGATACAGAAGAAGTGAACCATGGGGACCAGCTCCAATTTGCCTCGGGAATCCAGTTTACCTGGGATCTAAGAGCTGCATTCGTTTTTAATGCTGACATTCCTCTGTGCAACCCTTGTTAGATCACTTAGCTTGCTGTCAGAGATGCTTCCTCAGCCCACTTCTACTGTCCCAGGGACTCAATACTCTGCGCTGAAGAGATGCAATGCCTGGAAATGGGAAGCGCTTAGCTTCCTGTCCGCTGAACCTTAAACTGAAGCAAAACTGAAGAAAAACTGTGCTTCCCTCGAATGAAACAAAGATCACAATTCACTGAATCATGCCACCTACACATAAAAGAGGAGACATCTGACCGGCAAAGTCCGGTGACACATTCCTTTTGGTTCTATCTGGACTTGTCAGTGTTTGCAAATGAGAAAATGAACACCCAAAGGAAACTAATGGATGTGCAGCCTGGGTAGCTTTGCTTACACGTCATGTCCAGGCCTTCAAACGAGTCTTTGGCAACTACCAACTCCCAAGCCAACTGATCCTGACACTACTTGTGCACAGATGTGGGAGAAGCAGCAGGCTCAAGGAGGTTGCTAAATCAGTGTATCACTCCTATCCACCACTGATACATGCAACAAGTTATTTGTGGTTATTCAGCACAACTGACCCTCAGAGAGGTTCAGTCTCCAAACAGAAGAGGGACTGTTAGGAGCACATTATGTGAAAGGACTTTTCAAAGCCACCAGGATTAATGTCTTTTTCTTCCTTGAACTTTATTCAAATGTAAATTAATTTTTATTAGTCAAATTAAGCTCTGCTCCTTTAACCCTTCTGTGATCAGAGGAGCGAAAGGCAAAACATTCTGAATGTTCCGAATAATCCCTAATTAGAGCCGCGGTTTCTAAGAATTCTTGTTGTGCCAGGGAGCTGAGATCTTCAGAAGTGATAAATTAATTTGGGAGGGGGACAGTTGACATATTGAGAAAAACACCCATTTTTAGTGGGAAAACAACCAGCACTCTCGGAAAAATCAACTACTTTGAGGAAGGTTAACTCAGACCTCCAAAAATGGAAGCACCTTTTGAAAACAGAAGCCTAAAATAGGTCAGTGTGCTGAGCCATTTGAAAAGATGTTTTCTGTTCCATGACAGCAAGCATTCGCTGGCTGTTTTTTAAAAGAAGAGCTTTTATTTACACGCCTAAACAAGGAAGGAAATCTTCTGTGAAACTGGCTTTAGTCCTGAATGATGAACAGCTGATATTCCAGGTATAACAGTTTTGAAAATCACACTTTTACAACCAGTCCTTTAAGTAAGTGAGCATGATGTACAGCAATATCCCAACTCGGGCACAGTAACTGAAGCAAATCAGATGGGACTTTCTACCCATGAGTAACTCTTTTTCAACAGTTTGCAATTAACTCTTTTAGGGGATCAAGGATGGCCCCTCAGAAAATGTGGGCTCAGGTCCACCTCCTCTCCTTGCAGCAGGTTTTTATCCTGCCTATAAAATGAGTTGCAAAATACAAATATGCTACCCGTGCAGCTGTTACGAGTGCAGTTTGAATTGAAGCAGGTTATCACAGACGCAAAAGGAACCTGCTCACGAGTAAGATGTCTGATTAATCATATTTATAGAAGGTTTTAAAAAGGCAACCAGTTTCATGTAAAACAGTAACTGGAACCATTAAAATATTCTGATTCCCAGATATTTATTATTTCCTAGTAATTAAATATTCTTCCTTCTTTTCACTCTAACTGTATTATAATTTGTGACATAAAAAGGACCCCAAAGAAGGGACAATGCAGTGTTGTCTTCCATGGCTGAGGAGAAGGCAAGCTGGAGAAAGCTGATGTTTTGAGGCTTTCTGAGGGTAGGTATCAAATCTGCAGAGAACTGATAGGCATTGCTACCTCCTCCCTTCCCTTCTACAGAGTTTCGCCTGCTTCATTTCCTCCATTCCTGCTAAACAAGATAAGCCCAGGGAGAATCAACTTCCTTAATAGGGTTAGCAAAGCCCAGCTTAACTCTTCGATATAAAAAGGCCTCCAAACTCCAGTGAACGGTTAAAATGTGAAGGGTTGGGCTTTGTTCTTTTTTTATTGTTGCACTGAAGCCAGATTCTGTTTCTTGCCTTGTCTTTGAGCCTCTGAGATACATGTGGCTTTGCATCCTTCTGGACCACAAAGCCTAGTCTTTTTTCTAATCCAAAAGCTAAGCAGCACCACTTGAGCCCACAACTGCTGCCTGGGCTTCACTGCTGTGACCATACATAGCCTCACTTTATACTTGCATGAAACCACAGGGCCCAGACACCGAGCAGGGGTGGGCATTGTTTTCAGAAAGCATTTTGAGACCCAGCTTCACAGTTTGTTCCCCCTGACCTTCAAGTTTCCATATGAAATTAATCAAATGCATTCACTGACTTTAATGATCTGTGACTCCAAAGTATACACCGGGTTTACCTGTTGGTTTAGCACAAACACCTAATTATAATTAGAAAAAGTTTAACATTAGAACATTAGCCTGGGCAAATCTTAAATTTTAATACATGTCACAGTGCCAGCTGTGCAATCTGAATCTATTAATGATTATTTCACAGAGCATTAATATCAGCAGCAGGATCTGCAATATGATTTTGAATGGAAAACTAGTTAAATTCTAACATTTGGCCACTTTACACTGTAAATTGCTTATTGCCAGCAAAGTGACGCTGAAGAATTGGCTGTTTGAAAAGCAAACCTACCTGCCCCACCACATTGAGATGATTAGCTGATTTAGTTTGCTCCGTGCAACTGCTGCAAACAGGGTGAAGTTCAGTGCAGGCTGGCTCCTCAGCCTGCAGAGGAGGGGGGCACCACTAAACTGGCTTTGCTCTGAGCATGACAATGACAGCTCGGTTCACACATACTTACTTCCCAGCATGGAGCAACACTCTCAGTTATCTCCCATTTCTGCCCTTTCTTTCCCATCACAGCAGAGCAGAGGAGAGGTCAAGAAAGTGCAAAAAGCTGTCAGAAAATTATTGCCGAAGGACCTCAGTGATTTGCTTTTGTGACTGCTGCTAGCAATGAAGGGATGGGAGGATTAATGGATTTTTTTTTTCCAGGCAAAAATAATTATGATCCTGTATTTTTTCATCCTTTAGCTCCTATGAATTACATGAGTTCATTCAAATACATGGGACTTAAGGATCTTTTTCTTGTAACCAAAAAAAAAAATAAAAAGCTGTTAAGCTCCATCTCTATAAGCATTATCATCACAAGCAAAGCAATGACAGACACAAGGAAATCCAAATATGAATTGTTAGAGCCTAGCAGAGGACTGTGGCTTTGACTTCACATTGCTCTATCTTTGCATACTGGTCAGTGTTTCACCCCTGTGTTGGAAGGAGAATGTATAATGAGGAGAAAAAGAAGGTAATGAAAGAATCTACCACTTTTGTTTAAACTGTGCTCTATTTGGTCCTAGAAAAGACTGGCACAGGAAGCTAGGAGAGCTCATCTGGGTGGCACCACTGCCTTGGTGGCATGGCACTTCTTCCACTCAGACAACATGATGAAATGTTGGCCTTTGCACGTGAAACTCAAAAGTTTTCTGAGCTGACTGCTTACATCCATCCAAAGCCTGGGAAAGGACAACCACAAACACACGCAGAGCGCATCCTCCCACACATTCCAACGCAGCCGAGAGTGTCGACCAACAGGCAGCAGAAACATGACCAGCTCTCAGCCCAGGAGGTAACTGCTGTGGGTGAGACGGGTAGATCACACCAGGCCTCTTTGTTCCCTTCATCTGATGCTGCCATGAACAGCTTCAGAGGCATTCACCACTCTCTGCTGTGCACAGAAAAAGGACAAGCAAAGAATCCAAATGCCAGGGCACCCAAGACATTTGGTTAGGTGTAAGGACACCTGAAACTCCTTCACAGCACAGGCTCAGCTTGTTCAAGGCTAGGGGAGCCATTTAAAATTCTTCCACCTGGCCTGGGAAGTCCCCAGAAACAAAGAGTGTCACACCATTCCAGCGTTTAAGGTTCCAATTGCAACCAAACCAGCTCTAAACACTTCACAGGATTTTAAAGAAAAAATGGAAGAACAGACGTGAATCTGCAGCTCTGGTCATTGGTTTTGGCTAACTCAAACTGTGCAGGAGACTAAAAGTGCTTAACTCCAGCTTGGTTTTAAACCAAGCCAGAGGCTTCACGCTGGCATCAGTTTTTCCTTTGCAAGGTTTCACCACTCTCTAGACCCAAAGCACATTTCTAC
The DNA here is from genome assembly GCA_013399135.1 of Heliornis fulica. Taxonomy (NCBI): domain Eukaryota; kingdom Metazoa; phylum Chordata; class Aves; order Gruiformes; family Heliornithidae; genus Heliornis; species Heliornis fulica. Next base: position 140,225 of record VXBZ01006991.1, on the reverse strand, counting down.
CCATCCCCTTCACTGAAGGGGCTTCTTTGTCCTCAACAAAACCACTTGGGAGGATTTACCTGCCTGTAATGGATTTGGAAAGATTGATATTTAGAAATACCAGCAAACCTCATCCCACTACTGTAGCCTTGAGAAACAGCCTGCACCCCAACCCCATGTTGTCTGTCTAATCAGAAGCACTAGATAGAAGAAATAAAGTTCTTTCCCTAGGCATTTTTTTCCAATGCTGCTTTTTGTTGTTCATCTCTTTTCTCACTTTTAATGTTTTGTGAAGCTTTGACTAGCACAGAAATTATGCTAAGCATACTTTAATGTGGTACTACCTGTAAAATATCACATTTACAGTTCTGGAAGAAGACTGGAAAGAAATATTGTTGTTATCACAACAAAACAATTACCTCTATTTTGTTAACACATACGAGCCACAATGGGAAGTAGTGAGAGATCTCTTGCTCCCACAGACCAAAAACCCACCAGCCAAGAAGAGCCATTCCCCATTAGCTCTGCTGAGTTTGCCTTTTGCTTATCATGGACCCTCATTAAACCAGGAGTACTTTCTTAAGCTTTGCTTTGAGGATCCATTCAACCAGGAGATTTTGAGAGGCAGCCAGCAGTTGGTAAAACATGCTACAGATTTGGGAGAGCCTGTTAAATTCAGGAAGATCTCCCTTGATTTCCCACTGCTTCATTGGATTTTTTCTGTCCTTGGGAGATGACAGCTGTGCTGTGAACAGCCAGCTTCCAAGAATTTTACTTGCTGCTGTCTCACATGCAGATATAATGGTCATTTGAACCAACAATAAACAGTAATGAGCTTCCAGTCAGTACCAGAGTTTCAGAGACCCCCATAGCTGTGTGTGTTTATGTACAAAGCAGAGCCACTTGCCGTCTTCTCTCTTGCCTAAATGACTTTAATTGCTTCCTCTCTCTGTGCTGGAGTCCTACCTCTGCTGCTGAACCCCATTTTGCAAACACAGCTGCTGCCTCCATGTCTCCTGCAGGAACCTGATTTGTAGGAGTCACGGGCTGCAGCGCGCTGCCCGCGCTCCTCGATGCTGAGGGAGAACAGGACTGTGACTCTCATGATCCAAACATATGCAAGTTACTGCTCACTCTTACCACCTCATCAGAAAATTGAGAAAGAAAAAAAAGAAACACCACATCCTCCCCCACAATCATTTTAGATTAATTCTTTTTTTCAATTACAGCACTGGTTCGTTCCAGCTCTTGCTAATACCCTGCAGTTTGTTCACCTGTGGAAGCAATTGTCCCTTACATCTCTTGTCCCCCTTCCCCCGGGCTATTTTGGCTTAAGACATATCACTTGCTAGAATAGACAAGATTAATATAGCTTTCCCATAAAATTTGGGCAAGAATATTCAGATGCTTTAGCAGCTGCCTGGGCTTCTTAAGAACTCAGTAATCCTTTAATCTCCAGACACTTTTTTTTTTTTTCATAAAAGATTCACAAGCAAAACAAATGCAATATGGATCAAAAATTCAATCAGAATGCTTAAAATGCAATTACATTCATCAGGGTGTTCTGTTAGGTTGGGTATTAAATCTGGGTTTTATTCAATATCCTCCTTTTATTCTAAAGCAATATTTTTCCACTCTGTAAATCATCTGATCCCTAGGCTAACATCCTCCTTGCCCTAAACATATACAAAAAATGAGTGTGTGCATGTGTGTGTGTGTGTGAAGCTAGTTAGAAATTCCTGTTCAAGACTGCTCCAGTGGAGACTTAAGAAAGAGACAAATAAGACAGTGAGCAAAGACATTTCTACTGAAGCAGGGAGGCTAATTTCAGAATTTGAGATTCTGCAGTTATGGCTTTAATAAGTAGTTGTCAAATGAGTTCCTTCTTTAACTCCATTTTCAAAGCAAATCCACATGTCTCCTTGCACCTCTCTGTGAGCATTTCCCCCCATCTTGCACGTTTAAAGGAGTTCTGAAATTTAATCACATAGTTTTGCTCCAGAGCTATTTGGAAATTTTCCAACTCAATGGATTTTGTTACTTTCTCTTTCTTTCTTTTTTTTTTTTTTTAAATTTTTTAAATGGCGACCTCTTTAAACCACAACTTGTGTGAAACTGCAACTTCAAGCAAGTGTTTCAGCACAGACACATTTCAGACTCAGGAGGGAGCTGCCTGGGGGAGATCATAGAATCACCTTGGTTGGAAAAGACCTTTAAGGTCATCAAGTCCAACCGTTAAGTAGCACTGCCACCCCAGCACTAAACCATGTCCCTGAGCACCTCGTCTGTCCGTCTTTTAAATACCTCCAGGGATGAGGACTCCACTCCCTCCCTGGGCAGCCCATTCCAGAGCCTGACAACCCTCTCAGTGAAGAAGTGTTTCCTAATGTCCAGCCTAAGCCTGCCCTGTGCAGCTTCAAGCCATTCCCCCTCGTCCTGTCGTCTGTTACCAGGGAGAAGAGGCCGACCCCCACCTCACTGCAGCCTCCTGTCAGGTAGTTGTAGAGGGCGATCAGGTCTCCCCTCAGCCTCCTCCAGACTACACAACCTACCCTATTCACAGGAGCTCTTCACAAAGCAGTTAGTGCTCAGGCTCAAGGGATGCGACTCTCCCTACTGGCATGCAGCAAGGATTGAGGTGGTCTTACACTGAGACCAGCACCTGGGCCACTGAGCTATCAGCTGTTCTGGGACACATGTCTCTGCTCCCTCTCCCCATTTCTCCTACCCAAAAGACTTTGGTTTTGTTGGAGTGCACAAGCGTTTTCTCCTGGCCCTGAGGCACACGGAGATACCCAGCAGGCTGTCACCATTAGCTTCCCGCAGAGCCTCCAGCGTGGCCAGCCCCAGCCTGCCGCACGTGCTTTCCTCTCCTGCAGCCGAGTTCCTGACCACTCAAGCACAATCACATGCCTGCAAGTGAAAAGCTGGTTGTCCTTCACTGAAGAGCAAACAGGTTGCCTTGCACTACCTCTCTGCTGCAGTGAAGGGGTAGTTCCCCACTGCTGGGCGGTGGCTCAAGTGACTGTCTCTGCTGCTTCCCAGATGTTAGCTGATAGATCTACTGATGCTCTTATGGCAGACGCCTGAAATTTGATGTCTTTTGTGACAGCTGGGCAAAATTCAGTACTGCTACATGCATGCAACAAAGTACAATGCTATTGTACCTGATGACATTTATCTGAGTTTGACTGACAGCTGTCACAATTCAGCATCTGTACGATCTCAGCCTGGCACCGTGGAAGGAAGTGGGATCTCTGTGAAATAGATCTGTCCGAGCACCCTTCACCGAAGCCCTTCCGTTCCTGGTACAAGCCACTGGCCAGCAGTCCCCCTGCCATTCATGAGACAGTCTATCAGTGTCTTAAAAGGTCCTTCAAGAAGTTGCAGAATCATATTTTTAACATCTTGGACACACACTGACGTAACTTTTTCCAGGTGAGACGACCTGCACTTCTTTTCCTGGGTTGCCTACTGCAACTCCCTGCCAGCTGGGAATACCAGGACAGAGATTTATGGAAAAGATTATAGAGGTTTTCCAAAAATACATCATTAATGTGATTAAAGGTTTTGTGCCAACTGGAAGACCAATTTTGAAATAAATTATTTTGAAATAATGATACCAAATGTTTTGTTACCTTGAATAAAGATTATTGGCATTTCCATTTTATCTACTGTAGCAACATATTCAAAACCAAAGGTCCTCTGGGGTGAGAGCTTCCTCACTTAAAATACTGTTTGACAACAATTAAATTCCCTCAATTAAATGAGGGAAATCCATCAAATTCATGCAAAAAACCCCATAAAAGTTTTATCTGATAAAACTGATAATTTTGGTGGCAACACTGTTTCCCCTGTTCCCAGACACGTTTCTCTTCTGGCTGCAGGGAAAGGGGACGCAGGATCCAGCCCAGTGCAGAGCCCTGGAAGATCAGGGCTCTCTTGTCACCTCTTCTGTCGGGAAGGATGAGAGCATTCTGCACGAGGGAATTGTGACTCTCATTTCCAAATGAGCAATAAACTATAAAAAGGTGTCAATGTAGCCAGATGGAACAATTTGTACGTTGCTTCCAGTTAAAGAAACTACTGCTGTTCTGTAATTCTCCTCTGGTTTTTTTCCCTGTTGTTTGTTCCAGAAGATGCAAAGACACTGAATTAGAAAAAGAACTGAGGTCTCCAAGAAAATAGCAAATAAAGACAATTTTTTCATAGCTGAAATCATGGAGAAGATGGAGAATGCGTTCTTTCCAACACAGATCTGTTACTTATCAGCAACAGCATAAGTGAAATGTGGAAAAAATAATATTAAATATATATATTCATGCTTGTTTGTAAGTGTTGACATAGTATATATAAAATCTGTTAAATATGGATGTAGTTCTATGGTAAACTGGTCCCTAGTAGGCATAAGACAATCTTAGCCAGATCCAATAGCTCTGAGGGGCTGATGTTTTCCCCCCATGATAAAAATTTTATCTTTCTTTTTGCTGCTAGGTTATTACACATGGAAAGGGCTATTCTACACTCAGAGTAAAGGACTTACTACTTGCAAAAAATTGCATTGCAAAAATAGTTAATTTTTACATTAAAAATTTAAATATTCCATGTATTTAATTGAGGAAGGTTACAGACTTTTGAAAGCCATTTGTACAACAGGCTGCCAGAAACACAAGTGTCACATTAGGGCTCTTGGATTAGGCTGGTGGATCGCCTATATATCACAATTGCAATTGCAAATCCTCATGAAACTCTGGGGAGGTAAGGATGCCCTGGAAGAGCTAACACTTCAAGTGCAAGGATTCACACTGGGAAACCCCTGTAGCAGGGCTTCAGGCCAGTCTCATAAACCAGAATGAAAGGCCAAAGGAATGCATTCAATCTCAGAGCCAAGTCAAAGGGAAATGTTCTCTCAGTTCAGCGAGAGGTGATGCACCAGTACCTAATTTGCTACACTGTCTGTCTCAAGCAGACAGATAATATAATGCTTTCAGTATGCGTGTTTCCTACACTGCCACTGTAGCTGTTCACCTGCATAACCCCACCAGAGGAAGCAAGTTCCCTTTGCTTCATTTTACCTTTGCCTGTACCATTTCCTTCTCTGCTGATCTACACTAACATCAATAAGAAGGCAAACAAGGTTCCATCAAGAGGTCAGCTGCTCCACTTTCCTGACCCCTTAAGTAGGTGTTTCTGCAATGACCACAGAACAGGCAATTGGGCAGCACTTCAGGCCCACTTCACGCTTATTTCAGTGCAATCTAAACGTGCACAGGGTCAACTTTCACATACACACAGCTCTGCTGCTCGATGCCCTCCGCTCCTGTAGCCATCCTCAGCCCCTGCAAACTGGAAAATGTTCTTAAACCCAAAAAGCAGCAGCTAAGTTAGCTCAATCCACTGCCAGCAAAAGTCACTGCATGAGATGCAGGGTAGTAACAGTCCTGCCCAAACAAGCTGCTCTTGCCACAAAGACCAAATGGGGAGGGCGATTCTGCCATGCTCTGGAAACTTGGTCTCCAGCAGTCTCATTTCTCCAGCAGACAAGTTTACACCACTCAGAAGTACTACAACAGGAAAAAAAAGGACCATGCAAAATAGCCTCAGTGCTAATGACTATTGTACTCGTTAAGTATAGTAAGCAGATAAAGAATGAAATCAGATGCTTGCTGGAAAGCTAACTTGCTTAGATTTCACCTTCTGTGACATCCAATTTACAAAACCTTCCTTTTACTGTGCTTCGTTTTCACATACCTTGCTTTCTCCTGCCTGAATCTTTCTCTTCATTTCCGTCAGGGTCGTTGCTGAATTCCAATTAAATCATAAAAACGAATGGGAACAAAAGGAAGAGCAACATAACCAATGCAGACCTGAGCAGGTGACAATTCAGGCTGGAGCTATCACAGAAGGTAGTTTAAAAGCATCATGTCAAACAAACGAACTAATTACAACATGCCTTCAGTGAACCCAGGACAGTATTTCACGGCAGAAAAACCTCTACATCTAACATAAATCTAAAGGCAGGAAGAATAGCTTGTACCCAAACCATTGCTCCTCCAGTTACATCTGGAAAGCAACCTAGCTTCAGAGTCAAAGGTGCACTCTTAGAAGGTCAAACACAAGTAAATGCAAAAACTTAGTCACAAAGCATAACAAGTTTCTGAGCACAAAAGTAGCAAACCCAGCTCAGACTAAGTTTTATACTCTGAGACCATGGAGTCTTCCCTTCTTCTGTTGTTACCCGGTGTCTGAAAGAAGTGTCTGTCTTTAAGGGAGACGGATTCCTGCTAGTGGGAAGTGGTGGCAGTTTCATGCTCTGCAGAGCACTACAACAATGAAAGATTTTCCCAGCACCAACAGGTGCTGGGAAGATCTTTCAGAAATCTTTCAGAAAGAACAGAAAGGAAGACGATGATGATGGTGATAATAAAGAAGAATATAGAAACCATGTGAGACACAGCATAGTTGCTCACAACTAAAGCAAATAATTAGTTCACGAGCAAAAGTGCCCCCTGGTCCATCTCTCAGTGTTCCCTATACGCTGAGCATGACATCATGTGCTATGGAACATCCCTTCGGCCAGTTGGGGTCAGCCGGTCTGGCTATGGGCCCTCCAGCTTCTCAGTCACCCC
>VXBZ01006991.1:40494-126332 GCA_013399135.1 Heliornis fulica | reverse complement strand
AGGTGAGGCCTCACCAGTGCAGAATACAGGGGGATTATCACCTCCCTGGTCCTGCTGGCCACACCATTCCTGATACAAGCCAGGATGCCATTGGCCACCTGGGCACACTTCTGGCTCATGTTTAGGTGGCTGTCAACCAACACCCCCAGGTCCCTTTCCGCCAGGCTGCTCTCCAGCCACTCCTGCCCAAGCCTGTAACGTTGCCTGGGGTTGTGGCAACCAAAGTGCAGGACCTGGCATTTGGCCTTGTTGAACATCATATTGTTGGCCCCAGCCCAACCATCCAGCCTGTCCAGATCCCTCTGCAGGGCCTTCCTACCCTCCAGCAGATCCACACTTCCATCCAACTTGGTGTCATCTGCAAACTTACCGAGGGTGCATTCAATCCCCTCGTCCAGATCATCTATGAAGATGTTGAATACATCAACTAACAAAATCCCAAAGCCCAGCATACAAATCTCAGCTATTTCTGAGATCTTCCAAAAGCTTTTTTAACACACTTCAGGGCCTCAATACATTAAAAGCACAGTCTGTTTTCAAACACCATCCAGCCTGTCACGTTGCACAGAGTGCAGTGCACAGGAAAGATGTCACCGCACCAGAAGGCCTAAATACGGAGACGCGGAGGTAACATTTAATCCTTCAGCAGCGAAGCGGAGTTCTGCAACTGAATTTCAAGGCATGTGGAACTGACACTTGCACTAGAGTACATGCTGGAGCTTCACCCCTGGGGCATAAATTAACAAAAAACTAGGAAAGCACACTTGTTTTTAAAGGGGGCTGATATGTTTTATGTGCCTAAATGTCTGTGGGCTCTCCGAGTTACCTGCTCTGCTGTTATATCACACTACCTGCTCGCTGCTGTCTCACAACAGAAATTGTTGTATGTTGTTATATATATTGTTTATATTAAAAAAAGGAGGCAATTAAAAAACAAGAGCAACTTTAACTTGTAAACTCATAATAGCACTAGCTAAGGCAGTGCTACTCCTAAATGCCTGCAGTAGTATTCAATGCCACTTCTTCCAGATGTTTTTTAATGCTCTGCAGGAAGGAATTAATCCCAGCCAAGACTGAATATGTGAGACATCAGTTGAGAAGCAGGAAAGAGAGTAGAGGAGGTGGCACCAATGCCACTGCCATCTCCACATCTCCTCTATCCTACAGGCAGCACACCCTGAGGGGTAACTCATCTGGCTCTTCCAAAAGGAGTCCAAGCAGGGGAGGTTTGTGGTAGCAGTTGGCTACGTGTCAGCCTGGAAACAAACATCCTGCAGAATCCAACCTTAATGGGGGTGCTTGGCCGTAAAGATGCAGGCACCAGCAGAGAGCACTGACCTCCTGCTCCCTGCTGACCTGGGAGGAGCCTGGCATAACTGCTGAGAAATCAACAGTGCTCTTACTCTCCCTTTGGTCTCTAATTGCCTTTTTTTTTTAAAAAAAAAAAAGAGGGCTGCATCCTCAGTGGATATGAATTTGCATAGCTCCCTTCTAATCAGTGAACCATGGCTATTTACACCAGATGAACATCCAGCCCTACACTTGCAATGGCTTTCCAGTTTCAGATGGACTGGAAAATTAAGATTTTTCAGTTCTAAATGCATTTCTGAACCTCTCTTCTTTCTAATGTGTCTATCCCCCTCCTTTTCCTTTCCATTTTAACCTACAATTTTTCAGGTCATTTAGTTCAGAATGCAAACACAGATGAGTTATTAGGAGTTGAACATTGCCAACTGTGCATGTAATGTGACTTTGTTTCACAAGGAGTAATAAGCATATCTGCACTAACAAAATAAGGACTCAGAGTTCGGGAAGACATGATACAACAGAAGAGTCCTCAGCAATCTAAAAAATAAATGCTCTTTTGCCTAAAAACTTTTTTCAAGAACTTTCAAGCCAAGGATAAAAAACTTAAGAGTAGCAAAAAGGACGAGGCCAGTGAAATTAGCTATAATTTTATGTACTGCCACCACTACATCATCAGGATGAAAAAAAAAAAAAAAAAGATCATCTGGAGGGGAAAGGGTAATAATGAGTGTTCTTCAACATGTCAAATACAAAATACTGCAGAAATGTTGAGGCCTGGAAAAGGGCTAAGCTAAAAGGAAAAGGGCGATGGTTGCACGGGATTGGAGAAAGTAACAGCTGACCCCTAAAAAAGTGTCATTTATTTTAGACAAGCTGATCCTCCAGGCTCAGAATTTAACTTGGTTTTACTGCTGTTTTATTACTTTTTCCATTTTGCCATGACAAGCTAATGATTTTTGCAAAAATGTACCATGACAAATCTGCCCCTGCAGGTGGTTTTACACACACTACGTTCACAAAAGACTTTGATCCCTCTTCTCTTTTTAGTTTTTCTCCTTGTGTTGTGTTTTCAGGGTTGCTGGGTTGTTTGGTTTTTTTTTTTTTTTCTTCTGAAGAAAGATTAAAGGAGAGAAAAATGAGACACCAAGGAACTTGTTGGCAGGACACAGTCCAACACAGCCCCACTAAACCAAGAGATACTAGCCTGAAAAGGCAGGGTCGCAGCTGACTTCCCTCACATCTCCACCTCTTATAACCATAGTGGGCCATCTGCAGGGCCACTTGCTGGTCAAGGTCATTCAATGTGATACTCAGACGGTGAGGAATCCTGATGGTGACATGGCACTACTGTTGCACTGTTAACACTCCCTGTCCTAGGCCTGTCTGGGTACCACCAGGAACAGCTGAGAACACCAGCAGGATGAGTCTCACAGAGGTCACGTTTAGGAAATCTTCAGGAAAGCCCTTTTGTTTCAGAATCTGTCTGTGAGCCTATTTAATGCCATGTGCATTTCTGTGCAGCGCACACCCCACACCATCACTTGAGCTGCAGCACACACCCCACACCATCACTTGAGCTGCAGCACTCCACCTTTGAAGCTCCACCTGGTATTGCCACCAGTCCTGCTTCCCACCGTGCCCGGGACAGCTGAGTGCTAACAGGAGCTGCTCACCTCCCCAGAAATCTGGCCTTTATCACCCTGGATCTCAGGCCCTCATGCAGCTACTACCCAATACCTGTGAATGGGAATAACAACAGCTGTTGCACAGAGGCTGGGAAGAGGAGGGGTGAGATGGACTTTATAAACACTTATAACTTCTAAAGATTATTCCTTTTGAAGCCAGACATACATTTTAATCAGCTACTTTCATCATTATTCATGAATGAATTATTAATTAGTTCTCTCGACTAAAAATATTTCCAGCTTGCTGCAAAAATACACACACACAAACATGAAAAAATAATACAAGAAAAGGAAGATATTCCACATCATTAGCACCAGAGTAAAAGCTGGGTATTTGATCTCAGTTTAATTATGAATGCCTAGTTTGAAAGAACATTTCCACATCAGCAGTCAATAACGCTGCTGTGTGCACTTGAGTGTAAGACACGTTAAGCGGCAGGATTGGCAGGGACTTATTCCTCAGCAGCTTCACTCACTGACGAGGAGTGTGTGCACAGCTACATCCCTTGCTGAAGTGCCTTTCCTCTTGTGACTTCATACTCAAAGTTGGGGGAAACCCAACAACCCTTGGGGCTATTTCTGATTGTACTGTGATCCAAAGCTTCAGCCACTGCACAAACCCTGAAGAAGGAACAGCCTTTTCCCCAAAACTTATGCAGGCACAAGAAAAAGGAAAGGAAAATCCAAAGGGGTGGTGCATCATTTTACTTTACAGATAGGGAAACAAGGTAAAGACACATGAGATAACTTACCCAAGTCAGAAGTAAGAGCTGAGCCCTTATCTCCCACAGAAAACCTACTATCGGCTGCATGATGTTTTCATCCTTGCCTGTCTGCATGAGGCAGCGTGGGAACCTCTCCACAACACGCACATTCATTCCTTCACTGACCTCTCCTTTCCCCAGACTCTCATCTACACACTTCTGGCCATCTGGAAGCACGGTTTTTCAAAGAGGGAAAGAGGGTTCTGTAATGAGCAATGTCACATTTCCTATCATGTTCCACCATACAGTAAGGAAGCATCTTCATGGTGAAGCTCACAGAGGTGCTGGGAAGGGGAGGGTGGAAAGGAGAGGGAGGAAGCTGCCGGCAGCTATGGATGACTCCGATCAGCTTGCAGGGTCTTTTTTCCCCATAGTGATAGAGACAACTAACAATTCCGCCTTTTTGTTATCTGAATTGGTTTCCTGATGAGCGTATCCCTTCAGAAGCCTCTGCAATGTTAATTTCGTAAATGATCAAAAAGCTTCTAAACTAAGAAAATGCTGCACACTCAGGGAAAGAGGGGAAGGGTTCAGAGGAATTGGAAACGACTCGTTATTCTTCAAAAATCTGGGCCATTCTCTGAACGCTGTTATTTTTTTAAACAGTTTGTATTTTATGTACGTGGAGGTATGCAAATACTCACAGAGCTAATAAGGTGGAATGACTCAGAAATCCTTGCTTTGCCACAGGCTCAGCAGAATTTTTAACTAAGCTCTTTCATGAACCTTGTTTGGGCTATTTTAATGTTTACCATATTACATGTCTGCCTCAAGCCTACTCCAGTCTCCATCCAGTAAAGTAGCAATTTCCTAACATGTATTTACCAGGACCAGGGCAAACAAACAACGTTACCCACAGAAAACACATCCAAGCCACAGCTTTACCCTCAACTTACCTGAAGAGGCCAAGTAAAAGTCATACTGTGATAAACACACCAAGGAGAGAGGATTTGGTACTTAGTGCACAACAGCAACTGTTCACTAGGGAATTTCTAACAAAATTAGGGAAGATGCTTGCAGGTAAATCTACTGGGATTGGGAACTTTTCTCCTCTCAGTACCAAGAAGAGCATCTCTGGCAGTTCCACCTCTTCAATTCACAGCTCTGTCCCTAATTATTTATTTTTTTACCCCTACTTTTTTTCTTTACAGCTCTGTCCCATTTTTGTCTCCAGACCTGCACAGAGATTTTGTTCACACAGATGTAATCTTATCTGATATATTCTCTTCGGCCCATTTTCAGCTTAGCTGAGGTTTGTAGCTCTTGCTCCACCGCCAGCACCTGACTCTGCTTTACCTGTGGATTCCTAGTTGCCAACCCAGAGGAGTTTTCCCCTGGACGCCACGCTTGGCACGCTCGCGACACTGGCGAGCACACGTGCTCTGCGCTGACTTCTCTGCTCACAGAGCACAGTAAGTACAGAGCACATTCAGGTCATTGCACAGTGGAATAATATGCATCATTTTGGTTGTTATTAATATTTCATTAATTTCCCAGCTACAGTAGTTTTCCCCTGAGAGATCATTAATAAAATACCACCCACATCAGCAAGATAACAGCCAAAGTGACCAAACTACAAACCAGGATTAATTACCTTGGTGTTATAACTTTTAAATTAGAGAATTGTATAAACTAAAGCTTTGATGATGATGATACTGATAATGTCTGTTGCTTCCTATGTCATGTCATTTTAATTCTCCAATTTCTGCCCCTTTCCTCTGTTTTGTTTGGAAGAAGAATTAAAGTGCCTGGAGATGTTAATGGAGGTTGCTGGAAGGATTAGAGTAAAGCTTCCCTGGCATGAATCGCAAACAGCGGAGCCACCTCACCGATATGCAAACCTCAGAATGAATTCAACACTGCCCAAAGCAGTAACTCTTCCAGGGATAAAGAAATAGATGAGATCGCTCAATTAACTAAACCCTATTTCTTCTGAGGTTGAAATATACATTTTGCCAACAGCTAATATCCGAGATTTAAAAGTAATCCAAGAAATGAAGCAAATCACATATCTGAGGCCTGCTCACAGAAACGGTACAGCAACGAACCAATTAATGACCATGAGCTCCAAAAAACCATCTAGAGCAAGGGGATGAAGCAGCAAATGGACAGTCACTGTTTCCTTAAAAGTATATGGACATAGTGGCAGAACTACAAACAACGTTGCAGCTATGGGAATTTCATGCTCCTCCTGACGGGCTTTGGACCATATATGGGCCCATATATGGCACAGATGAGCGTTCTGTATGACCCAGCACTGATTGTGTGAATCCAGTCACTGATGTACAGAAGCGCTTTGACACTCTGCCACTTCCTTATCTGCAGATGATTTTCCTGAGTTTCCTCCCCAGGCTTCTGTGGGAAGCCTCCCCTTCTCCAGCTGTGCACAAAAACTTATTTCACACAAAAATACTTCTCCAACTTGTATTATTTCCATGGCTCTCTCACTGATACCTTAATGGTTTAGTTTTTAAGCTCCATCTACTTTGAAATGCCCCAAATTGGATAGGCTGTTGACCAAAATTGAACTTTTACCTAAAATCCTACAACTAAGACTAACTCAGTGGAGCACTACCACAGACCATACTCTAAGGGTTTACAACTTAACAGTGTGATAATCTAAACCAGCTTCACCTTTCCACAAAGGACGAAACTCCATCTCTGCGTGTCCAACTATGTGGTTCTCCACAGAGTAAGCCAGCAATCACTCCCTAGCACACCCACACTACCTGTGTTCAAAAATGAAGTCAGATGACAATGATTCACACCAGAAGCACTAATCACTAAAGAAACACTAAGCCACACACACCAGCACTTACTTTCTTTTCCATTCTATTACACCATCACAAAGTAATTATCATCAGTATAAACAAGATCATCAAAACTTTGCCCATAATGAGTCTAATGTCAACTCCTTTTGTGACAAAATAAGCAAGAAAATAGCATTTCACACTTTTCCTCTGATCACTTTCAAAGTTAACATAGATGGATTTATAAGTATGAAGGGAAGTACATGCCATGTGAGTGTGTGTGTGCACGCCTGGGTGCAAACAGAGTTTATTTCATAGAAAGTCTATTGAAATTACAACAGCAATAAACATGTGATCTTGAGGCCAATTCATCCCTGCCTGAATTCTTAAAAAAAAAAAAGTTCATACACAGATGCGTATCTCTTGCTCTTAAAATTTATTTCCTTTTGAAAGTGTTCTCAGTTTGAGCCTGGAATTAATTTATTGCACAGTAGGTCCTACGAAACTATACTCTTTTTAGACCTACCTAAGGGAAAATGAAGCAGATTTGTTACACAGAAAAGTAGCTGAAAGGTAAGCATTTCTTCTGCCAAGACAGAAAGAAAGTCAATAACTGATTCTTTGATGGTTCACTAAAAAAGCTGAATCTTCAGTGACAGAATGGCAAAACCATTTTGAAAACATACAGATTTAAAAAGAGGCAACTAGAACAAAGAATAATAAGAGACTGACACATGAAATAAAGAAATAATTGTTGTAATCATCTCTAACACTTAGCATGACTTTGATCATCTTCAATAACTCTTGTGATGCACAGTAAAATCAGTTCCAAAACAAATTTGCATATAGGAACTTTTTTTTACAGTGCTCAAGATGCATTTCTCCAGTCATATCAAAAAGAAAAAATAAAATTAAAAGGACAGCAGAGAAACATGGTACTAGGTGCAGAGACACCAGCAATAAATTCTCCTTGCCTTTCTGACACAAGTTACATTGACCTTCTGCCTAGTCAAAAGAGAATGGTACCTATGGGGTTGCAAAGTGCTGTACTCCACCTGGACAACCAATAGTTACCTAAGATGGTTCAGTGAACAACTTTAGCAAGTGAAGAAGTGGGCTTCTGTGCATAGCAGGAGCTGCAGGAGCCCAGGGCAGGTCAGGGCTTCACCCAAAATGGCTGATGAGTAGGTGCTGCTGTTGTGTTTGGTGCTGGTAGGACCTTGAGGCATTGTCTCCAGTTTCGGTGACAAAATCAGAATAAAAGATGTCTGAGTAAGGTTCAGAAGTAAACCACAATAATTAGAAATCATAATTTATAGAAAAAGACTTCTGAATCTCCATTTCCTTTTCTGAAGTGCAGACCTTATCGCAATCCCACATAGCAACACAGAGAACAGATGCTGGACAGGGAAATATTCTTCACTCTGGCAGACAAATGCCCTGGGCATACAAGTAATGTTACAGGAATTCAGGCAAGAAATACCACATTCTGAATGGGAGAAGTGATCAGCCAGCCCAGTAAATGGCCAGAGCCAAGGCACGGCTCCTTCATGGAAGTCTACCTTCAAATAGTAGATGGGCCATTGCCAGTACATAGGGATCAATGGGCATTTCTGGACTTTTACATGCAGGAGATGTAACCATGTAATGACATGCCTGAAGCTTTTCAGGCTTCATGACATCCTTTGAAAACCATGAGGTCAAATGTAGCTTATCTCTCCAAGAGGACTGAAATAAAAGTGCACATACATCCCAGTTTCAGCAGGGATCTAGTGAGATTTTCATCAATGACTTCAGTGAAGCAAAGTCCTGCCCACTCATCACCAACACTGATCGGTTCATAAAATTCTGCCCCACGCGCATGAACATTCAATTTGTCTCATCCTGCTTTTACTATGTAATATGCCTTAAAACATTGCCATGGGGAGCCTGCAAAAGTATTAAAGTGATTACATAGTAATTTATGCAAATTGACATGTTAATTTTGAAATTACTTAATTCTATAAAATGCTCACAATTTTAGAGTCCTGTTCTGAGCTGGCTCTTGAGAGACTCCTCCAGAGGTGTGGAGCAGGCCTGCGGCACCGTGACTTGCACAATGTCGCGGAAGGAAGGAAACATTACAGGAAGCTATAGATGCTCATGAGGTCCAGTAGTACAAGAGAAATTAAGAGCAACAGTATGGGATGTGGGGTGGGGCAGAGCACACGGGGCTCTGTGACTTGCCTGCTGTAGTCACACAATGAACACCACAATGAGGTGGCACAGGTAGCCAGCTAATTCCCCAAGAAGAGAAATTTCTTTTTCTGCACCTCTTCCTATTAACTTTCTTAACTCCTCTGGAAAACTCAACTGACTGTTTGCTAATTTGGCCTGGAAGTCAGTGAGTAACAAAAGTCTGTACCTATACTCGCCTCAACCACCTCTCATGTCCAGCTAGCTCCTCAATAAGTACAGCGGGAAAAAGTGCATAGGGNTGGCCTGGAAGTCAGTGAGTAACAGAAGTCTGTACCTATACTCTCCTCAACCACCTCTCATGTCAGCGAGAAATAGGAAATATGTTAATATATTGCAATAAGATCTACCTGTACAAAATTTGTTCTCATTTCTAATATATTTCCTGTTTACCTATCATAATTCCCACTGCCTAAAGATACTTTCAAAGGCTTCCTCCAGTTTCAGACAGATTTGCTGTTAGCCACTGCTCCTCCAAGGGTTGCCTGCTCTAGGCCAGCGGTGAAGCTGCATGGAAAGAGGATGGAAATCCTCTCCTGCAGCACAAAGGAACCGGGAAAGTCCTAGGGTAATGCCAGTCACTCAGGGAGGAGAGGAGAGGAAAGGAAGAAGAGTGAATGTGGATCCCCCTGCCTGCTGTAATTCTGAACAGTTGGTCTTCCTCAGTGGGAGAAGCTCCACAGCCAGTGGCTAGAGACCACTGGACACAGTGTTTCCTTGCAGCCTTAATTTCAGTAAAGTCTAAATTCTCACTAACAGCGGCTAAATGATAAACTCATCCATTTACGATTACTTAGTCGTGACTGCCTTGATGGAAACGACCTCAAAGAATGTAAGAACCATCTGTAGGTTTTGAATCAATCAGCTGAGAATAGAGACCTTGTTGAGCTGCACATTAAAGCAGATAGGCACAGTGGAATAAGCTTCCAGCCTTAATTACTAAGGAAAACAGTGACCTGCTTTCATCTTAAAAAATATACACAGTAATAATTTACAGGATGCAGAGCACACCATGGCCTAAGTAAACTCCAGGTCTGGCTGACTATGAACCACCAATATAGTATGTCTTGCTAATGCTCAGAGCACACTTTTAATATGCTAAATATAACCCTTAAAGGATACTAAAAGCTTTGCATTAACATATTCTGGATGATCTTCGAATATATGATCAGTGCAAGACAGGCAGGGACTCACTGTCACAGCCTAGTTAAAAAATGAATAGTGTAGCACATTGACCTAACAAAAGTAATTTCTTTGTCTCAACTTACTTCTGTTCTATTGAGTCCTCTGGTTGGAGCCAGCAAAGATGGCTGAACTGAACTCCCTTTAATGTCCAGCAGCACTGGGGTGCTAGCTTTTCACCTCAAACAGTCTTCATCTATGCTAGAAGGGTTTGGGTTTTGTGTGTGTGTGTGTGTAAACAGAATATATCATCATTTCCAGTGGGGGCAATACCTCATCAAGTACTTTCTAGTATCTGCAGCACTTGGGATTGAGGAGGTGTTCCTCAGCCAAGGATCAATAGTTGATCTATCCCAGAAGAGGTGTAATAGATCACCTCCAAAATGCCAATGCATCATTATAAATAGAAATTGAATTACACATGGCTGTCAAAAGCAATTCACCTCAAGTTATCTGGATGCAGTTTCTTGGGTCAATGCAAATAAGAATGCTTAAGTTATGGTGACCAAGCACAGTTTTGTATTTGCACAACTCCCTCAATGTCACATCTGCTAAATCTACTAATCTACATCAGAAAAAAACCCGTGTGTGTCCCATTTCCTCACTATATGTGTAATGACAGTGGCTAAGGGAAATGTAGGGAAGCCACACAATCAAGTTTGCCTGCCCATTTCCCCAGATGTGCCCAAGGATGGAGCAAAGACCATCTCTCAAGCTTCAGTTTAGCCTTGGCTCAGCCACACTGTCCCTAGCAACACACACATAGCTTATGTGTGGAAATATCCCTTCACCGTGAGAAGATGGGTGGTAAAATCAGGTGCCTCATTTGCCACGGTGACATTCCCCTTCTCAACTCTTCACAGACTCACAGAATCACAGAATCGTAGGGGTTGGAAGGGACCTCCAGAGATCATGGAGTCCAACCCCCCTGCCAAAGCAGATTCCCTAGAGCAGGTCACACAGGTCAGTGTCCAGACGGGTCTTGAATGTCTCCAGAGAAGGAGACTCCACAACCCCCCTGGGCAGCCTGTCCCAGGGCTCCGTCACCCTCACCGTGAAGAAGTTCTTCCTCACATCAGTGCAGAACCTCCTGTAGTCCAACTTGTGGCCATTGCCTCTCCCCTCCCCAAACTATTGTTTTTATTAAATTATGAAACAGGAAGGGTGAGAAAAGTAAATCATTACCTAATTTATAGCTTTCTTCTCTTAGAATTTGTAACTACTGCCTCTCCCTTTCTCTTTTCCCATACTTTTGCAACATGCAGCCAGTCCCTTGCCTCTTCACTACACACCCGTGGGGCAGGGGCTGAAATTACTGCCCTCAGCATAACAGTGAGAGGGCTGTGCATTTAGTTCTTCTTAAACAGGGCCTTGTTACAGAGGTAAATTAGGTTTCATAGATGTCTTATCAGTCCCTGTCACTTCCTGTAAGTTTGTTTGGAAGCCCAGTTGATTTAAGTCAGTCTTTCCACTGGTATTGGGTATCTAGTGATTTAAGTAACGCTGGAACGAATGCAGACATGCAACATAACAACTTGCTATGGCAAACTCATTATTAAATTGCTATTATATAAGTGTGTGTTAAGTCCACCAAAAGCAAGCCTCTGGGTCTTGCTAGGGACCTTCTTTGCCTTCCTGCTAAGACCAGCTCAAAGCTAGCATGCACCGTGATCCATGTAATTCGGGTCTGGCCATATCTGCTAAACTGCTTGCAAGTTCAACACTTCGGTGTTTCAAATTAAGCTTTCAGGGATATTCTAAAACCAGATCCCAGGTTTCTCACATATCAGAGCTGGCTGAGAATGAACTGTTCCCTTCACAGCTCACAACTATCAGACACAGAAATCACAGCCAGCTATAATCTTTAACCCCTGGCAAAGAAAAACACATTTTCAATTCCTGCTAAAAGTACTACCCCTTGCCGGTATGCCAGAGCTGTCTCTGGTAACTCATAATGTCTTGCATACACTGAGTTGTTTTCTATACCATTTTACAATAAAAATTTGCCAGGTCCCTATGTCTGAGTTAAGTAACACCCTAAAGTCCTGTTCAAGTAAAGTAAAACGAGCTCCTTTTGGATTCAATGAGAATGCCTCTACTATTTAGGCTCCTGCTATACTCTGGGACCTACATTTGGGTACTTCAGGTTTTTGTAGTTCCAAGCCTGAAGCCCTCCCAGGCTCCCTGCATGCTGAATGTACACACACTTCGGTGCTGCTGCACTGCCTTACCCCAGAGCTCCTTCCCATGTCTGTGAGGTTTTGCAAAGGCAGTTGACATCACTTTCACACTCAAACCCATAACATAATCCATAACATACCTAATCCAGCCTAGCACATGTAAATGTATAGGTCTCTGGTTTGTTTAAAATTAGGTCTGGAGTTCATCTGCTTGGCTATGCTGGGATACTGACACAGAGAGTGAAGCCAAGTTGCCTGGCTCTTGCCACTGCGGTACGCACCTATCACAAGCAGTGAGCAGGTACTTCTTTCATCACAAGCAGCAATCAAGGGAACCAGACTTCAGATGACCTTATGCATTTTCCAGTGTCTAATTTCAATATTTGCACATAATGTAGCAGCATTCAATTCACAATATAAAGAAAAACACAGCACATGTGATGAGAAACAGGAAAGACAGATGGCTTGTCTGCAAATGTCATTCAACCCTCAAAGAATGAACTGTTTCAAAACAGTCTGATAGTTGTGGGGCTATTTTTCCTCTCCCTGATACGAGGAGTTTGGCTTGACCGGTTTGAATTTAACAGGACCTGTCAATGAGGTATAAAACTGCTCTTCACACTGGAACTGTGTGATAAATGATTGCACTTAACATGTCCATGCAGGTGAGATGCAGACAAGAACTGTAAGCAAGATGCACACTCTTGGGTGGCAGGGATGTCCACGCAGCACCACCAGGCTGGCTTCCCTGAGGTTGGCCTTGGGGGAACTTCCCCTACTGATGATCCCAGCGCTATGTGAGAGTGATTTTTCATGCACTTTCCCTTCCCAAGCTGCTGTGTGTGGTTCAGCCTGCGCTCCAGAAGGTGCTGCTCTCGCCCACGGCTCCTGCTCCCGCAGGGCCCAGGGTCACCAACCTCACTGCCAGCAGCCACAAGTGTCCTAGGGCTGAAAGTGATCTCCAAAACGTAACGCCTGTGAAGAGTGGGAATTCCTGAAAAAGGCCCTTCTCTTTGCTTAGCCTTCTTGCTAAGTGGTATCTATTTCTGGACAGATTACAAACTGAAGACAGTTGTTGCCACATTTAAAAATAGCCTTGGATGAAGGCTTAACCTTTCCCTGGCCATCAGCAAACTGTAATTGCTATTCCTAGATCAAAAGGGCAATTATTTAGCAGATCCTGTAAAGGAATGAAAGGATCAGGAACATCTCCACATGACTTTACTTGAGGGGTTCCTCACCCCATCTAACCCTAGTCCAATAGCTATCCAAGTGACTGTGCCTTGAATCAAATCCCCAACTTAACACAAAGCTGTAGGGACATGGATTGCAGTGGTCCAGCACTCACACCTTGAGTATTTATACACCTACAAGAACAGAAGGAAAACTTTCTTGTGGCTGCAGTCAACAGGAGCTTCCATTCAATCTACATTTTACTTTGCAGCTCACTTGAACTCTGGCTTTAACACCAACCATTTCCTTTGTAATCCCGGTTTACAAGCAAACGGCTTTATCTGTCTTAAAAACTAACGCTTTGTGGAGCTGCACCACAGCGTATCTAGCAAGGGCAGCATCTGGACTAAGAGTTTATGTACTCACATGGGGCAAGGACCATTTAAGGTATGAATTTAAGGTGACAGAATCAAACCAGAGCAGTGTCTCTGAGGATGGTCTTACACAGGTGTACATGCAGTTTCTTCCACTAGATTTTTAAGAAATTAGGAAAAGTTTTCATCTATAAAATATAGTCCTCTCCTATTGAAATGTAAATGATCATACAGTCTTATGAAACTCTATCTCCAATAATTTAAAATCTTATCCAAGTTACACCGGTCACTGTTGTGAAAATTTCTACTTCCGAGCTCAGTGTCAAGCACTCAGATCACATTTACAGCTGAGCTACACCGTGTATGGTGACACGCACAAGTGCATCCGCACAAGGTGGGAACCGAAAGGAAGCGTCTCCCAGCCTCACGCTCCTGAAATTCCTGTGAGACTCTTGATATGATGCTACTTGACCAAGCAGTTAAACCCAAGTCCCTTCAGCTTGTTGAGCGAGCAACCCGAGCCTGCATCTGCAAGCCAACACTCCTCTGGCTCTTCACATTAAATACAATGGAACTGTACTCTGAGGGACTATTTAAAATACCTTTCCAGGAATAGTCTCAAATACATGCTTCCCTTCCTCTGACTGGATGTTAGAAAGGACTTTTTGAACTATAGGGTTCAGAAGCTTAGTCCTGCCTAACACTATGGGAGGCATAAGCTTCTGCCTGTGAGGTGGCTGGCATGGGCACAGCACAGTTACCACATGCATCCTACCCACCAGCTCCCATCCCAGCCCTGCACAGAATGCAGAAACCAGCGGAAGCAGCTTCCTTACAAAAGAAATTATTAAAAAAACAGCAGCAATAGTTTCAACAAAAAGCAATGGGGACAGTGGTTAGAGTTAGGACACTCAAGCTTTGGAAAATTCAGGTATATCCCCCATTCCCAGCACATTATGCATTAGAGCCTTCATGTTTCATATACCTATGGCTTCCAGAAACAATATACACAGAAAGGGGGACATAATGCATGCAAGCATATGTTTGAGTTTAATACATGTATAAGCTTTTTAACTGAGATATGATCAGTAAGAAAAATCCTTAAAGCAAAACCCATGGCTTCAGGCTGTGTGTGTGTAGGCACATGTACACAAACCTTTCTTTTGGGATTCACATTGTAATAATGTACAATATTCATGGACTATAGTACTAAAGGATATGGTACTGTATAAGGAAATCCCTCATTTTCATTTTAAGCTATTCTTTCATCATGGGAAAGGTAAAAAAAATAAATTGAAATCTATAATAAACTACTGATGAAAGGTCTCATACAAAGTCAATGGAAAAAGTAAGTTGGTTTGATTTTGGCCTGGATTTCTCTCAGTCATGCCACTCTGGCAGGCCTAACTTGCAATGAAGAAGGGGCAGCCAGGAGGGGAGCGGGCAGGGCAGCCCAGGCCTAATAGAAGGAGGTTCAAACTGGATTTTGGGCATTTGTAGGCAGGCAAGACTTGCTGGCAAGTTGAGCAAGTTCCTGAGACAAAAACTGACCCAGATCAAACTGGTTTCTCTAAAGAAAAGCATCTGTAAGCACAGCAACCTGTAAGGTAATGAGCTCATATATATGCCAGGACGCTAACTACGGGATCTTATGGTCCTACGGACTGCAGGAACATAAAGAACCCTATACAAAGTGGGGGGACGTTTAAAGTAACAGAGGCGAGAAATATTGAAAGCAAGAAAGTCCTCAACACACAAATGCTGTGGGCAACCAGACACAGCTTTACAACACTAAGCACAGAAACAGCCTAGAAGGGTGTCTGTCTAAAGACAGTATCAGGAGAAAATCAGGTCTTTTAGCACAAAATGCCTCCTTCGTTATGAATATCTATGCAAAGGCCAGAAGCACACAAGCAGCTGATTTATACCTACTGAAAGCAGGTGTAAAAGGAAGCTCCTCCAAAACATTAATTCCATAATCAGTAACAATAATGAAACATCAGTGTGGGTCTCAGCTACCTGTTCCTGGAAACACTATCAAGGTACTGCCCCTGCCCTCCTCCTGCAGTCAACATCCTGCACCACGAGCTCAGGAGCAGTCAGAAGAGAGAAGCTGCCTTTTCAGAGCACAAGAGAAATGAGACCAGCATCTTCCTGCTAACAGTAAGGACAGTGCTACAGGTGTCTGAAACCACAACACAAGCAAGAGACTTCATTTTCTTCTGTGCTGCTTCAGTGCTATTCTGGGATGGAGCGTATTGCTCAGCCACGGAGCTGGTGACATGCAGGAAATAATTTCCATGGCAGTAATCTGAGCAGACTACTTGAGTAGGGATGCTACTTTTGTCTCTCTTTTGAAGATAAGTCCATACTCTGAGATACCAGCACTAAAATATACGTGGCAGGCCACTGGACAGGATTGGATTAAACTAGTTTTGAGCCATTTATGAATTTGTAATCCCTCTGATAGGGCTGCATTTATCCTTTCTTCACACTGCTTTGGTAGCCGAGGAAGGTTTAGAGTTCTGCTGCATATTTTGGAGGAAACTCTTATAGCTGGATGGCACTTAAATCTGTAGGAATAAGCACGCCAGTATGAATTTAGGAGTACCATAAAGAACACATACCACTGACATTAAGTAATTGCCCTACAGAAGGCTGGCTGGTGCCCCCAGGAGGCTAGTACCACCCTGTGTCCTAAGTACCTCACAGGAACCTTGGTTTGAGACTAACTGTACTCTGCTGGCTGAACAAGGATAGACAACGTAAGGTACAACAGAGGCACTGCTTGCCAAAGGTCATACAAGAATGGGATACCTGCACCCACAAGAGCAGCCACATCTCAGGAGCCTCAGGTCAGAGTCTGCTGCCTGGAAGACGCTCCCCGATGCAGCTGATTGCAACTCTCTGCACAACTTCTGACCGAACGCGGGATGAATCGCCACAGTACTCTGAAGTGGCTATGAGCATACATGCAGGCTTATTGAGCCATAAATCTGGAAAGCAATGTGTTCAGGTGATTTTCCAAGTTCACTCAAGTTTTATGAAACCTATTTTTTAGCCAAACAACTGCAAATGATCAGCACGTAGTGATATTTTCTTACACTGTCCCTTATTACACTTTAGTGGTAAATTGTTCTTGCCAATCGGTGTTGCAGTATCAGAGAGACCATTAAATACAGTCACCTAAAGGAACTAGAGATAAAAGATCTGACTATGGGCTCCTTTTCCTTTTTCTATGAAGCTTACAGTCCTGATCAAACTAGCAAAACAATACAATGATCAATTAATGAGTGGAGAAGCAGGTATGCCTGTCAAAACTAGCGGCCATACTACAGGAATAAATCAAAGTTACAGAAGTACCAAGAAAGGAGCAATTTACCTTGGATGTTGCACAAAGTATTCTTGAAATTGATGGTTTACAGTGACACTATTAAACATATTTACACCATACTAATGAAGAAGAAAAGACTATCAAGGATTTTTCTTTTCCAATTACATTCAGTAACAATGTATCTGATGTATTCATTTACAACTATTCCTGTATCACAGAAAAGTGTTGTAGGAATCCCTACCTGTGGCAACACCCATATTTTTATGGTGCTAATGAACAGCACCTTCATAAAGTTTTCAAAGTCTGATGAAACCCCCCACCAGAAGCTTAAAAACGAAGCATGTGTACATTTCCTTCCCATACATTTTAGTTGTGTTATACATATAATGGCCCAAGAGCCAGACAGTGGAATGNTTGGTTGTGTGGTACACATAATTGCCCAAAAGCCAGCCAGTGGAATGTGCTGACCCACTTTGTCACTTGTGACTTCTGCAGACCCGCTTAATGAATGCCAGAAACCTACTGCCGTGTGCTCCTCCTCTCTCATACATTACTCATGAGTTGGCAGGCCCTGTTAGCCATTTGGAAAGCAGGCCTATGGTGAGGTTAGCAGCTCGTTAAATGCTGTTCCTCAGAGCTAATAAACTCGCATTACCTGAATTCTACATTGCAAGTGACTGGCAAAGCTCAGGCCTCCCTGTTGCATTCCCTGGCCATCACACAGCACGGTGTGCCACAGTAACTAACACGAAAATGCATGCTAATTCTGTTGATATTTGATATAGAGCAGTGTTGCCTCAAAGTGGCTGTCACAACCATGTTTGCTGATAATAAATGGTTCCTATGCAAGTGGATGTGGCAGTCTCCAGCCTCAGTGTTTATCACATTACAGTGTTATAAGCTCTCAGCTCTGAATATTCATGGTGGGAAATGAAGCTGTAATTTTTGGATGCTAACAGTAGCTGATGTTTAGTGTCATTGGGTTTTGGTAGGGCTTTATGTTGTATAAGAAACACAAAGCTAGACACATGATCCATTTTTAAAGTAGCAGCTGAAAGACAGCCTCTCAAAGGGTCACGTTTAGGCAGCACAATAAAAGATACATTCAAACAACGGCACACTTGTAGGGTTTAGAAACAAACAGAAGACTCTAGACCCTAATTCCACAAAATGTTTTATTCACAGGCTTCTCTAAATATTTGGGAAATTACTATTTTATGTCAGCGTCTCACTTGCATCACTTCGTTTTCTAAACTCTAGGCCCATAACCTGTTGAAATACACCTAAGCAATTAACAAAAGAAGAGTATGCTAGTCACTCTAGGGATGGGCCTGTGCCCTGCTGACAAATGAAAGGGCCCACCTTCCCTGACTCATGTGTGTTAAATGCTCCAAAGAGATTCACTTCTTATTTCCAGCAGTGAGAGCAAGAGAACAGACCGATGCCTGAAATGTTCATCTGGGACAGTCACCAGAGAGAAAGTTGGTGCAAAGAGCTGCAGTTCTTCACAGTAGTCAGAAGATCAGAGGAGGAATGTTCCCAGAAGATGGGCATTCCCACCTCTCTGACATTTGACAGATGAGTGGCTCACTCTCAGTGAGTGGCTGGTAACTATCCTGACACCCTCAAAACGCAAACTATACATACACATATNAGAGAGAAAGTTGGTGCAAAGAGCTGCAGTTCTTCACAGTAGTCAGAAGATCAGAGGAGGAATGTTCCCAGAAGATGGGCATTCCCACCTCTCCGACATTTGACAGATGAGTTACCAGCCAGTCACTCTCAGTGACTGGCTGGTAACTATCCTAACACCCTCAAAACACAAACTATACATGCACATACGTTGAGGTTTGATCTATTTGACTCTGTCAGTCACCAGATGAGAACAGAAGCAGCACAGCAACAGGAAAGCAGAAGACAACAAGGACTTTGAAAATCCTAAAATCCTAGGTTCACTAGGAAGCTGTCCTATCTTACCTCCTTTCTCCCTGATCCTCGATAACTAGTTCTGAACATGGTGTTACTTTACAGAGCTTGTTGCTCTGGTGTTACCCCAGAGCAATGAGTCTGTGGCTTTCAGTTGCTATGCAATTGTTAATTGTAATAAGGGAGTCCTTCCTGGCATTCTTGTGTTGCTAAGGAATGTATAGTTCCTATCCCAGAGTGCTGATTCTCACAGCAATCATATATTCATTCCCTTGGACGAACATGTTAATTAAAATGTCATTGTGACATTGCTTTCTGTATGAGATCATGGCTTTGTTTTGAAGAAGAACACAGCAACAAGGTGGAAGAAATGCAGAAGTGGGCTATGGGAAGGTAGGAGTATTACCAACTGTATGTTCCTCCTGCCTGCGCTCCAGTGATACTGCTGAGATGTAAGCATGAGATCCAAATGGGATCCTGGGCTCTGACCAGCTCCCCTGTTCCTGTGGAACTGATCTGGATGACTTTAATAAGTTGTTCATGCCTTTCAGCTCTGAGTCACAAGGCTTGGACAGAAGACAGAGATTGATTTAACGGAGAATGAATGCAATGCTCTGCAAGTAGCTTAGACTGCACCAATTAATCAATTATCCAAGTACATTCCACTTTAAAACATTCATTACTATTCTAATCTTTAATCAACTGCTTGTTCCATGCACTCTGTGGTTCCTGCATTTCTTTGCAAAGAATACTCACTTTGCAAGGGAAAAACACCACTTCCAGTGCCAAACATGAACACTCGAAGTGTGTCGGCCGCTGTATAACGTGAACAATCTCGTAGCTAATGGCTTACAGACCACGCGGCACTTGCTGCAGCTTTGCCTGAAACACCCGTTGGAAACATTTATTGGAGATTAGTAGCAGAAACTGATCTAACTAATGTTTTCACCTTTATCTCTCTGCTTGACACGCAACTGAAATTTCTACCACCAGCTACTGAATTCCCCAAAGACAAAAGTGCTTTCAGGCTGTGATTTATTTTCATTTTTTGAAAAGGAGGACGCAAGTTTTAAAACTGTTTGCATCATCTCCAAGTCTTCAGCTGTATTGCTACCCTCTCTCTCCCTCTTCTGGCTGTAGCACAGGGTATCTCAATTCCCAGAGGAGAGACCAACCCAGCTAAGACTGATCCAAAGCGCACTGAAGGCCAGAGAACTTCTCCCTTGACTTTGATGGGTGTCAGTTTGTGTCCGTAACACTGTTGTCAATTTTCTGATCCACTTCTATAAAATGAGTGACCTTAATGTGACCACTTCAAGTCTATCAGTGTCTTTGCCCCGGTAGGAATTTCACATATTTGTGAGAGTTTGTGTCAGAAAACACTCTGAACCCCTGTTACAGCTGGCAGCTGAGGAACGTCTTTCTGTAAGACCACCTCTTCATCACTGTGCCATGAAGGAGGCCAGGTGACAAGAAGACCAAGGAGTGGGGTGAGTGGGTTTTCAATTGAAGGTCAAGTGGATCAAAAATTTATCTGCAATAGTGAGAAAAATGCATTTGCTGATGACAAGTCTGGTGTTTGATGTGCATATGTTCTCTATCCAGCCTTTCATCAAGAGCCAGAGGACTTATCATTCAGGCATGAGAGATGGAGCAGCTTAGAATGGTCAGTGACCACAAAAAGGATTAGCACATTACCTTCTTTTTAATCCACAACATTTACTTTTTCAGGATTTATTGGAGCTAATACAAAAGTGATTAGTGTTCTTCTTTTGCCAAAGTAAGAGGTTGTTTATGACTCCATTCCTACCCGGACAGTCATAACCAGATAGTGCTGGCTGGAAAGTGTCCAACAACAGAAAGTCTCATCATCTACAATATATTCACAGAAATAGAAATGACTTGTGCAACTCTTAATGCCTTCTAAAAGTAAAACACAAGTATGTGACATTACCCCACCCTGCAAGTACACAATAAAAGGTGGTGTGGAAAGTCTTTCAGTTATTTTGCCTTTGCTAGACACGTGCTATTTTTACAAATGTGGGATAACTGGCCTCCAGCATTCCAGATTCTCAGTCAGCCCCCAAGAAGTCATGACTAAAAAATGCTGAGATGTTAAAAATAATCAGTGTTATTTTTCATATGCGCATTCTAGCTTCTAAGAATTCAGGACTAGTATTTTTTCATGTTTGCTCCATATTTGTGATGGCTGGAAATGGATTTATCTGTTTCTAAATGGAAGGTGAAATTCTCAGACCATCATAAAACTTGAGCACCAAAGGTTTCAAGAAGAATTCTCAAACCTGTCTATGTAATTTAAGATGTTCAATCTCCTTAGCAGAATAGCACAGGAACCCGAGACTTCAGGACTGTGTCTCCCAGCCTTTCCAAGCTGGATCTGTGTTCCTAGAGTGCATACCAGTTTAAAAGGTATTTAGATGGCTAACTCCTACTAATCTGAGTTAGATTCTTCTCTATTTTTAATTATGTGGTCCTTGCCAACATTTGAAACACAGAGCTTATTATTTTAGGTCTTTGGCTTTTGAAAGTTGAACTTAAAATATTGCCACATTTGCAAAAAAGCAGAAAACTGGTAACCTGGAAGGATGGATAGATGAACACAGGTAGATAAGTAAGAAACTAAAACACTTTCTTCTCCCAATCCTTTAACATCAATTAAATTTGTCTCTACCTGTGTCTGAGACAGACTTGGAGAAGTGGAATTTATTTCTCCAAACCTCTCAACACTTAACAGAATCAAACCAAACTCCAAAAATGTAACATTTGAATGCTGCCAATCTTGTATTTATTAATATATTTTAACTTTTCAAAGACAGAGACACAGGAATGCTCTTTAGTCCTGCAAATGGCATGAAGTTACCCAAAGCAAAGAGCACAGTTCACCCCTACAAACCTCTGACAGGTTTGCCTTGCAGTCAGTCTTCTTTGGTCTGTTACAAAACCAGCAAGCAACGTGTTCTTTCACACACCCACAACCCCCAAGTCAGGTTTCTCACTCTATCTGGCATTTGAAAATACATACCAGGCCTTAGTGTCTTTGCAATCAATACCTCTCTCAGATCTCTCCAGAGCATAAACGTTCCTTTCTTAAGAAAGACACTAAAATTGAAGGTGAAGAAATTTAACTGTGGGCCAACTCCTCTCTGGCTCTTCATTCACCTTAAGGCTGAGAGGACCACAGCCAAGCTTGTGAGCATTTTCATTTGTTCCCGTTTGGACTGCAGATCAAACATGAATCGCTACAGAACTCTGAAACAGATTAGGATTTCAAAACATGATTTCTCATTTAAAGGTTACACCTGTATTGCAATCACAGTATCTCAAGTAGATGTTCTGGGCTGGCTTCAGCCCACTTGCATCTCATACTGTGAACAGTGTCTAGGGTAGCATGGAGATGGCTTTTGGCCCGCGGCCCAAACGTTTACTTAGTATCTGGGGAAGCCTTTGTGCTGGGTTCCCTCCCTGCACTGCCAAGAGCAGCTGAGCCAGGCAGCTAGCTGGGGTTTACATCCCTGGCTTCCCCAGCACAGGCTGGGCTGTGGCACTTGTGCAGCCAAGGCAGAGCCTGCAGCCACTGTTCAGTGTTGGGACACAGTGTTACTAATTTCTTCACATGCTGAGGTCACCACTGTCAACTTTTATCCAGCCTGGTGCTTTGTGACACAGTACCTGCATTGTGGACCACACGTTTCGTGTGTTAGCTAACACCCTTTCCAACCACACACACGTGTGAAAGTCACTTTGGACAAACCCTGTCTGGTGCTGAACTAATGCCTGCTCACACCAATCTTTGCTCTCTCTCTGGGCCTCGGTGCTGCTGGGAGGTGCACAACCCCAAAGGGAACTAACACCCTTGTGCTGGGCAGCTGCTGGGCCATACCCCATCCTGTTCAGTGCCCGTGCAACCCAAAGGGGCCAAGGAAATGTTAGAGCTGTCCCTGTTCATGACAGAAGTTGTACGGGATTTAAACTGTATTTAAATTAATTTCCACTCCATTTCCATTGCCCTGTGTGTCCCTGTGTGCTTTTTCATACCTGCTTCTCAGTCTCCATTAGGATTGTTTCTTGTAGAGCAAGGCTTTTAAAGACAACACTGCAAAAACCTTTTGCAAAGATTCAGGTAATATACTTCCCAATCACATGGCAGACAGGTAGAAAACACGAAAGGAAAACAGTCAATAGCTGCTTGCTATCTCACCCCCTCTGAACTGCAGAAATTTCTTAGGGAGCTGTGGATTACTCCTCTATTGTTCTTGCTACATTATTATTTTGAAGTGGCTCACGCCTGTGTTATTTGGTTGCCTGGTTTGTTTGCCTTATCATTTTGCTGGATAATGTATAATTACAAAAGCCCTGTTTTACCATCTCACTCACAAATCCCTTTAGATAATACACCAGAAGTGTGATAGTGAGAAAAAAAGACAATATAAACTTCAACTGCTGCTGCTTCCTTGTGCATTTACTGAAACTCTCCCTTCTGGAATATGTATGTCTTATCAGAAAAGAGGCTGTGCTACAAAAGCCAGTGTTTGTTTCCTGGAGACATCAGTGTCCATGACATCTTGCTGACATAGGAAAGCAGAGACTCCGATAGCAGATGAGGCTGGACAACTCCCTCCAACCATTCAGCACCTGCAGTTCAAGACAAAGCCTTCCAGGAGGTACCAAGTATGTGGAGATGCACCTGGAGATGGTGATCATACATTAGGACTAGACCATGCCAGACTAGATACTCCACAATTGTCTGTCACAGAGAACAAAGTACAAACACCTCCACTCCAGCACATGCTCTGCCCTCGTTCTTCCAGCCCCAGCAGGCTGGAGTCCTTCCTCCTTTCTCCTCTTCTCCAGAGTCTCAATCTCCGTGACACAGCTGACACCATCTCCGTTCTAACATGGCCTATTTTTTCTATTACTGAATCTAGAGCTCCAGTCCAGGCTCTCCTCATGTCTTGAGAACAGCACCACTCCTTTAAGAAGCAATTTTGCCCTTCTCTCTTTCCTTCCAAATTCCAACGTGACGACTTCTCTAGCTCACGCCTCTAAAGATGCCCTTTTCTTCTCCCCCCATTTCATGCCTCCTCATCACATCAAATAAAAGCAAATTTTATTCACTTTCAGGAACTTCCAGAGCCTATCACTCTCTCATACACTATTTATGTCTTCTTCCACCTTCAATAAGCCTGTCATGCCAGCTTTCATCAAACACAAGATACATTTTCAAACACCTTTTGTTCTTTCTTCTGTGCTGTATCTCAAAGATGTGGACATCTAGCATGTTATCTCATTGACCTCTTTCAAATCCTTCCTCTCAAACATCTTTGCCTTCATGCAGAAGTGAAACTTGACTGCCTTGGTAGCTGTGAATGTACAGAACTGATGCTCTCCCTAAGAGGCTTTTCTCTCTGTCCACCTGTGCTTGCTTTACCCACCTCTCTGGATCCACTGATGGCCTCCTGTCTGAATCACACCGAGCTATTTAGGGCAGAGGCTATTTTACTCACTCTTCTACGAGTCTCTGAGACATGCTGGGAAGTGCTACCTACAGATGAGTCCTCTGTAGGTTGATCACCCTGGTGTTCTAGAAAAAGAAGTTACTCAGGTCTATACATTACCATTTACAAAAAGTTTACATTTACTTGCAAACTCATTACTTAAAACACAGACACAATCTCTAATATTCAGAAACACTTCTCAACAGGCAAGAGAAAGCTCAATGCTTATTGAGAGTAGTGTTAGTTTGGGCACTCTAAGATTAGCTCTCTTTGGTTGAAATAAAAAGGGCCCGTCAGCTAAATGGGTGAAGAAACTTCTTGTTTATCTCGGAGAGCATTAGGCAGGATGGTAGAGAAGTATGTCTATAAGCCTTTGTTCCTCTTCCTTTCTTCAGACACCAGGTAACAGTACACCTGGGAGCAAAAGGATTAAATAAACAGCCTTTTTCAAAAAGAGGTCTGGCGGAGAAAAGGCTGCTACTACAGTACTGAGGCAATGCTAGTATCACTTCAACATTATGCACAAGGTTAGTAGGGCACCCCATCGTTACAGTTAGCAGGGTGAGAGACACCATTTCTCCTTCCATTTACTTCCCCCTCCCCAAGCTGTCATGCTGCTCTTGGTCCAACGAGATGCAATAATTAAGAAAGGCCTATTCTTCACACAGGGCTCACATGGGTTTAACTAAAATCAGTTTTGAAGTCAAGTCAGTTCAGCAGGTATGAAATCCCAAGTGAATGCGCTTAACTCAGTGCACAGACATCAATTTAGCTCATCTGAGTTACTGAAGTAGGCTAAATCAATACAAGGCACTTGTAAATGGATTGAAAAGAACATTCATGTGGGGTTTGTTTCAATTTAACAAGTTTTGTTTGTTAAGGAGCGACTTTAGTTAAACCCAAGTTAGGTTTCTTTGTTGTCTATACCTAAACCCTAAGTTATGACACTAATTATGCATATAAGAATGGACAAAGGAAAGCAAGCACAGAGAAAAACAGGCTGCCCGGAGTCTCTGCATCGGATTCCACAGAAGACGGACAGGGAAATTGTCTGTTAGGAGCTTGTATCATAAACCTCCCATCACTGGGGCAGTGAAATCACTGTCCTGCAATGCTAAAGCACATAAACACCAGTCACATGCTAATGCCAAGGAGAGAGAGCAACCTCCTCCAGTAACCTCCCAGATGCTGCAAACAGCACAGCCTCTGTCTTCACGGCTACTCCTGTGCTGAGAGCTCGGTAAGATGCAGCAAGGCAGCTTTTTTATGCTGCTCTTTAAAAGAGTACTACTTGGTTTGGACACCAACAAGAGGCAGGAACAAAAGTTTTGAAATGGTACTGGAAGGCATGGCTAAAGTACACCCTTACCTGTCTGTGAGCTGGTGCTTGCAAGGAGACACAGCCCCAGCTGAACCGCTTCCGCAGCTATGCAGCTATCAGTGTGCCGGGCAGCACACTGACTCACCACCCCAGCGCTTGGGAAGTTGGAAGGAAGCTGCAAGTCCAGTTACCCAGCTCCCTCCTCCCCATCATCACCCCACTGAGAAGCCCTTGTGAGAAGGCCCTAAACGGAGCATGTATGCTACAATGCTTACCTGAACACAACCAGGCTGAAGGCAGCCCCTTCCAGCCCTCCTTTCTTCACGACAGGACATTATTTTCAAGTCCCATTGTTGCTTTCCTAGGACTGGCACAGTATGGTAGGTAACCTGTCACAAACCATCTCCATACAAACTTTCCCTTTTACCAGAAACACACAAAGGAAAAAAGAGATGGAAGGTGGCTGCCTCCAGCAAAGGATGCAAGAAAGAAGAGTCCCCCAAGCAGGGAAGCACACAGACAGCACTGCCACTTCTTCATCAGAAGCAAAGCAGTAAGGTTGGCTAGGCCTGCTGACAAAACAGTGATTGCAATTACATGTTTTTTTCTATTTATACCAGAGGCTAAATTAACAGATTAATGTTTACTTCTAGCCACTGCTACCAGCCTGAAGGGGAAATGGAGCAGAATGAGGTCAGCAGAGGTCACAGCTCATTCAACCCATCAGTGTAGTCAAATTTGCTCAGCAGAGCTGTGATTACTTTTCCAAACTTCAAGGCTGGTTTGTGGTAAGATTTTTTTTTTTAAGAAAGTGAGGAATAAAAGGCTCAAACTAAGGCTATGTTAAGATATTAATGAATCTCTCAACAAGCAAAACTATTATCTTTATTTGGGAAGCTGAATGCTTTGAATATTAAATGAAAACCACTCAGCTCTGAACATGCAGAAGCCTTGCTCCTGGATGAAACGGGGCTGTCATGAGATTTACCAAGCTCTTGTGGGGCTAACTGTACAGCCCATGGGATTAAGCCATTACACAGTCACAGCCATTAAAATATCATTCTCAGCTCTCCTTATGACACACACGGAGGAGGAGGCTGCCCTAGCAACCTTGCCCTATGCATATTTTAGCTCGGTGCCTCCTTTAAAGGCATAAAGTCCCAAAGATAGTACTGTCTAGAAGAGCCCCCAAGTCCAGCCATTGCTGAGACACTTCACAACTGTCACCTTCATCTGACAGGAGCAACACAGCACTCCTGGAACTGGCCTGCAGCAGCACTTAAGTGCGGCCGTCAGAAGCACGGCTACCACAAGTAATAGTTAACTCCACGGGAACAAAGAAAATCACAGCTGTGCAGTCACAACATCATTTCACAACTCCTACACACCCTGCGTAGGAAAAGAAAAAAGAAAAAAAAAGAAAAAGAGATTCAAGTCCTGATCCTCCCAGTTCATTTTGTACTTGGAGTGTTTCAGAACAATAATCCCTTCCACCTTCGACCCCCTTTGCCTTCCCCAGCAGAGCCTCCGGGGGGGCTTGGCCAGCCGCGCTGACAGCCCAAGCCATCAGCACCAGTCCAAGCTGGCTGCGCCTGCGTGGTGCTGTGAGCAAACAGCAGCTGGGGGCAACTCGCAGTAGCAGGGCTTTGACATCTCACTGAAAAGTAACATACGTCTCCTGTTACAGAAATAAACACACAGCTCTCTGGTCTGTAAAAACAGGCAGCAGTCTGCTAGCTTCTTGGGGAGAAAACCAACTTGGGGAGCATGGTTTCAGCATTCCAGAACAAAACACAATTGCTGCTTGGTGTGGTGAGGCTGACGGAGAGCAGCCACACTACAATACAGCAGTCTCTGGACGTCCTGCCAGTGGCGGCAATGTCCAACTCTCTCACAAAACAGTTCATACCTATCGATTCAACTCCAGGGAAAACCCACAATCCATCCCCAGGGGCTTCTTCCGCAGACCAGGGCATACTAAGCAAGCTGTGGGCACCCCAGCCTACCCATCAACCACACACAGGACAAGGAGCTTTAGGGTTGTCTTCTCTGCATCTGTCCTACCCTTTTCTGTCCCACAACTTGATAAGCAGCAAAGTTAGCAAGTCTTCTACCTCACTGTGCTCAGGAAAATGGACCTTTAACCAGCTGAGGCTTGTACAGAATTCAAGTATTAGGGGAAGAGAATCATTATTATTTCATGGAAATGAAACTCAGTTAACTCCACCAGGATGGAGTGGAAAACCATTTCCTGGACTACACATCTGCTTTGCTTCTCATACAATGCTTGTAAAGAGTAATTTCAGCAGGATCTGGCCTTGGCCCTCAAGCCAGAGAATGAACTCAGTCACAACCTAAAGCTCACCACGAGCTGTCACACTCAGGTGCTCTTATTGGACATTGCTTTGGCTTTAAAAGAAGGAACCGGCATGCTTCTGTAAACGAAATTACAAAACGGGAAAACAAGGGCACCACTCCAGTACACAACTTGCTNAAGCTTGTACGCTGGGTTAAATTCAGACATGGTAGCAAGTAACTCCTGAAAAAAAAATACCGTTTACGCTGCCAAGAAGCAGGTAGGTCATGTCAAACCATGCTGACAGACCTGCCCTGCAACCAGCAGCTGAGCTGGTTCATTTACAACTTGCTCTGTAAATCTG
Organism: Heliornis fulica; assembly: GCA_013399135.1. Taxonomy (NCBI): domain Eukaryota; kingdom Metazoa; phylum Chordata; class Aves; order Gruiformes; family Heliornithidae; genus Heliornis; species Heliornis fulica. The sequence goes on along the minus strand of VXBZ01006991.1, from coordinate 97,924 downwards.
TTTTTCATTGGACACACTCTCACAACAAAGGAAGTATCTCATGACTGATGCTGGGATGAAATATGACCAGAACGCAACTTTTCAACCCTATATGGTTTTTTTAAAATCCTTCCGTTTCCTAGACCAGGTAAACAAGCCAAGACGGAACATTTCAGGAAGTTAAAATTCAACAGAAAATTCAGTCTAATCCAAATTCAATTATTATTGTTCAATTAACACCAATTATGGCAATCTTTTTGCTGTAGAAAATGTGAGTTAATTTGTAGAAGAATGAAAAGCTGTTTAATATCATAAGCCATACATTTTTACTTTTCAATGACAGTACCTGAAAATTTTAGCACTTTCGCCTTTATTTTTTAAACTACTGCTTTCTCACAGAAAATTTCCCTGTTATGACATTTTTCAATTTTAAATAAGTTGTCAAAAACCCTACTACCAGCTCTAACTGAGGTCTGCACACAGGAGACTGGAGCAAATGAGTTGCTCTCACCCTGTGCAGCAGTCTTGCCAAGAACATCCTGAACCTCTCAGTGTAAAACCCATCCTCTGCACCCTGTCCTCAGGTACCATTTTCAAGGCTGACTCTTCAGCCCCTAAGCTGTGACTGAAGGAGCTCCCAGTTTCCACAGCCCATAGTACAATCTTAATGCATGCCCAGCTGAGCAGTTAAAACAACATCACCATCTCCTCACTCAGAACAGACAGAGCTTTCTTTGATGCTGCCCTTGCTTCCATGTCCCCGCATCAGGAGTACCCATGTTTTCAAACCCAAAACACATGGCAACGCCATTTCTGATGGACAGAAGCTGGCTCCCAAGGGAATTCCAGTGTGTGAGCATGGTATTTGTACGATGGTTGGTCAGATGGATGCCCTCTTGCTTCTAAGCCTTAAAGAAATCAAAGCATGTCTAGGAAAGTTTCACCAAGGGGAGGAAAAAAAAGAAGGATAAAATAAATAAATAAAAAAAAATGAAAAAAGGCAAGGCAAAGGGGTTGCAGAGAAGAGAGCCCCTTGAGCGATTCCCAAACATCAAAGAAAAAGGCCTCCAGCGTGTTCTCCTCATCTGATACCTTTGTTCCCCCACTCCATGCCTGCAGGCACGTTCCTAGCGCTGCACAAAAGGCTCCTACAGTCCACTGACAGCTCTGCGTCCACATGCATTACCTGCCTCCCGCTCTGATTACCTCACGCTGTCACTTCAGACCAATCAAAGTCCATTCTCTATGGAAAGCTGTTGTGAAGCTAGGTGGGGCAGACCGGGGAGTCTCCAGTCCCAGAGAACTCCAGCAGTTCTGTATCAGACGCACTCCTTCGCAGCCTGTCTGTTCCTTCATCCCTAACGCAGCTCCAGCCCAGGTGAGCTCTGCCATCAGACTGTGGGGCACACAGGTGGGTGTCTGGCACTTCCTTACCTCTGTTCACACGGGGATTTCCCTTCTGCGGCTCTGCCTTTCTATCCTGATGTCCCGCTGAAGGTTACCTTTCCTGCCCACCTCGGCAGCTCTGCAGAGATGCAGGGCAGGTGGCTGTGTGTTTCAGTGTTTACAAAGCACACTTAACCCTCACAGCATGCCCAGCTACCCAGCTCTGCTGCCCCTGAACACACCCCTGTCATCACATCCACTCCTGTGGGGCAGGGTGTGGGCAGCAAATGAGGCAGGCCAGAAAGGGTCTCTGGAGACAACTGTGACTGTCGGTCCCTTTTTCTTCCTCCGGTCGCCTAGGGAAAGCTCCTGGCAGTAAACTCCTCGTTCCCCATCAGGAACTGCTGTTATCTGTGGGCAGATTCAGACCCAGTGCTCATGTGGGGGAAGCTAACAGGGTTTTCCTCACCCTGGAAATTGCAGACAGAACCTGTCAGCCTAGCACTGCAGAGCCGTTCCACCTGTTGAAACTTCTTTCACTGCCTAACCCATCCTTGTAACAGTTGAATATTCTTCACACCACAACACACAACGCCTGTGTGATCAAACTCCATTTCAGATAAACTCCTGATGAACTGCTTCTCACTCCAGCCCTTGCCCTGCTGCACATCTCCAGGCTGCTGCAGACCCCCCAAGTGAAAACTATGCCATGCTGGTTTTGATGGCACTAGGCCCAGTGCTGGCCAAGATGACCTGGTGCGCCGCAGGAGGCAGGTTTGTGTGCAGGCAAGGAACAAACAGCCTGAGATGGAGCTGCCCAAGCAGAAGGTGGGAGCACTCCCCTCTGTCAGCCTGCAGGCAGTGAAAGCTATGTGACAGTCTTGCCACTGCACTGTTTGTCTGTCTGCAAGGCCTTCCCTTGAGCTAAATGTAGTAAATGAAACACGTTTTGGTTCATTGCCTCTCTAGTCCCTCATATAGTTTCTAGGGAATTTCCCTCAGCAGCAAATGACATGAAAATGAACAGGCATGAAAATATCTTAGGAACACCAATTATTTCCACCATGTAATCCTAGGGGTCTGATCCAGCCTTCTTTGAACTCCGAGGGATGTTTGTGTTTGTGATGAATGGCGTCCTAAGCACCAACTCCTTATTCCTACAGGTTGGCAAGAAAAGCTAGAAAAGGGAGCTCTCTCCTGGATTTGGCTTTAAAGCCAGGTCTGTAAGCGTGTGCTGCCTTGTAGACACATACTGCTTTCCAGACACACACTGCAAAGCCGCTGGAATACCTCTGCTGAGCTCTAAGTAAAGGCACTAAACTCGACACCTGATCTCCAGAGTTTCTTGCCATTTTGAGCCCTAGATGTCATCAGCCCTGCGCTGCTAGAGGCTGGTCCCTGTGTCCCACTAGTAGCTCACTGTGGGCCAACAAAGAATGGCCACCACCCTCTCTGCAACTGAACTGCTTTGCTCAGTAACCTGCCTTTTGTTAGGGAGTGCTGATAGGTTACATTCCCTGTGTAGCACAGGACTTTAATTGTTTTACAAAAGAACCAAATTCTTTGTCAGCTGTAGCCTGTCAGGAAAGAAAAAAAAAAAAATATCAAAGAATTCAGAAGATAGTAGAGAGAAAGAGGAAAAAAAGCCCGCTGAATGAATGCTCCTTTCATTCATCTGAACCAAAGAAGATGCACTATTGGAATATTAAGGATTTTAATTTCTAAAATACCTAGTCAAGACCAGAACTTAGCCTGGGATATGGAGTATAACTCAGCTTGCTCTTTCTTTTCCAAGCAGGTGGGAAACTTGGATAAATTTTTTCAGCAGTGCTGTACCTATAAATGGTACAATTTCTTCTCAACCAGTACTGACTGCTTTTTACCTAAGCTATAGCATATCTCAACACAGCTCTGTCTGCCACAGTTGCATGTTTTGAAATGCCACCCAATCCTGACCCACGTGATTGAAATGGAGGGATTACTCCGTTCAGATGTTTAACTCCCTGCAGAGCATGTGGCCGGAGAAATCCCTGTGCTGCTGAAGCTCTGCAGTCACTGAAGTCAGGCAAAGCTACTCCATTACTAGAAGGCTTCGATATTACTGCATTTATCTTGATTGCCTGTATTTCTAAAAAGCTAAAGGGTGTTTCACACCTCCAGAACATTGAGAATTTCTTGCTTCATAATTGAAAAATGCACAGATTGAGGGAACTGCTGCAGAGGTGAAAATGACAAGAAAAAGTGAATGAGTAATATTATTATTTTACATGGTGACATCAGGTGACAATTGCAGTGTACCTGGATGTATTTTATAATGACATTTAAACCAATATTTGTCAGTGTTAAAGGTTGAATGCCACATCATCTCACATCCTCCCTGAACAGCATTGTCATATCAAACTCTTGGAGTAAGTCAAATTAAAGTAGGCAAGCACAGTTTTCTCCAAATGGTGATTCAACAGAAAGCAGAAGAGGCGTCCGTTACCATGGGGCTAGTAGGAATTCTCTGTCTGCTCTAGACCCCGATCCTTCCTCCCAGTCCACTTCCCTCCTTTAGGCAACAGCCACATACTTAAGATCCCAAAAGCCCAGGATAATGTGCTTCTGTTTTGCTGGCACCACAGGCAGGAGCAGTCTGCCGTGTCCACTTTGCTGGTTGTTTGGCCCCAGCACAGGACACATGTGGTATTGTTAACACTATTTCTAAAGCTAACTAGGCTCAGTGCTAGCTCAAGGATCCCGGTACCCAGCCTTGCTACGCTGTGTAGACATGCCTTGAGTCAGCTATCATTAGCTGGTATTAATTCTGACAGAGCACCCTGAACACAACATCCTTAAAAGGGCTTAAGTGGGAGTTAGGCACCAGTTAACTTATAAATTAAAGCGTGAATTAAATTATCTACTGAAGAAAGTAAAGGGCAATTTAAATCGCAGTTCATTATGAAGTCAAAGCAAGGAAGCTGATTTACACCAGCTAAGGATTTGGCCTAATATCTCCTCCCCATGATTTTAAGCTCTATTTTGTTGCAGAAGCTGTGTGACATTAACTTACCCTGGTGCATGACACTTTTTGCATATTGCTTTCAACAAACTGTTTTTGACATTTGGAATCCACTACATGAATTTCATACTGCAAAAACAATGGGGGGCGAGGGGGGGGCGGCACACACACACCCCCACAAGCAACTTTTGCTGCAGTCCTTTGAATTTCTACTTAACAATGGGATGAGCTTTTTGTTTAATTTCTTGCCATAATCATTCCAAATAAGATTGCACATTTCAAACAGTAGAGGCAGAACTGAAAACAGCAAAGTACTTTTAGAAAAAGAGAAAACAGCACGAATTGTTGATCAACAAGTTGCAAAGAACCACAGACATTAGTTATACCATTGAGCATGACCAAAGTATTTCCAAATCCTTCAGCGAGATGGTGCAGAATTCCAGCCTCACTGAAATTTAAATCACAACATCCCCCCGTTACTGAATATAATAAACTCATGAGTATAAATCTCATGGGGCTCAAAATCAGTATTTATTTCTGGCTGTATACAATATACCTATTTGCCTTGATACCACATGTGAGCAATTTTCTGCTAGCTGGAGGCAGTTGCTCCTCAGCCTGCAGGTCCCTTATCTGGGACTCCTCAGGGCCACGTTTGTATCCATAAGCTGAGGAACACCTGGAAGCGTTCCCAGAGGCTGATGCCAACTGGCAGAGAGCAGCCTGAATCCACGCTACTGACTGCCTCTGTGCTCAGCACAGGGTGGCTGCGCACTGACTGCCAGCAGAAAGCCATCTCTGGGCTCTCCCGACGGCCACACCACACCTACGATGTCTGACGTGAGCAGTAGCTGGAAGGGGGCAATTTTTTTCCCCAGGAAACCGTCTTAGCAGTGTCCTGGGAGAGAGGAGACAGACATGTGCTAGCAGGCACACTTGCATTTAGGAGCATGGGGGCAGCCACAGGCCTGGTCCCTTCTGTCCATAGGTGTGATGTGAGCAAGGGGAACCCCTGTCAGGTCCTGCACTGTACCGCCACATGGAACACCCTCCGTTCCCAAGGGAAGCACAGCCATGCTTGAGGTGTTCTTCCCTTTATTCCCACCCACTGGTCAGTCAGCACTGAGATAAAAATGCCTCCATGTCCATGCAGCTCCATGGTTATAGGGAGAGGAGCAGTCCCAGGCCATCCCAGTGCCACTGCAGCCTGTTCTACAGGGCAGACAACCCCTGAAGCAGCCCTGCACACAGAGGGTACCAAAGGGATTTTTAAACAAATTCCTCATTCCTCCATGTATCCTAGCAACACCTCTCTGAGGTTAGAGATGCAGCCTTGCCCACCTGTTGCACAGAAAGCCTGAGGCAAGTTACATATTGCTTTCTTCCCAGCTCACTCCACTTGTACAATGCCACAGTGATTAAGAAATATGCCACAGTCTGAACACCCCAGTCTTGTCCGCTCAGGCTCGTGTCACACACAGATGTTTGCATCTCTAAACACCAGTGGTGGCTCATGCAGTGAATGTGTGGTCCAAGAAAAGGTCCTGACACAGTCCAAGGGCTTTGTCATCAATGCAATAAAAAGGTGGTGGCCTTAATCCTTGCCACAAAACTTGCTTTATGTGCCATCACACAGGGCTGAAGGAACTCAGGCTCTGAGCGGGTATCTAAATAAGACTTCCAAAACTGCTGCTAGTCCAAAAGATGCACAGTGTACAAAACTGAAAGAAAATTCAACTCCCCACCATGGACTTCACTCCAACCTGACTGAGCTGCAATTTAACTAAACAATCAGTCCTTATTTAAAAAATAACAAACCCTTGAACCTCATTGAGAAGCAACTTTTTTCATAAGAGATGTCAATATTACTTTCCTCCTCTAAAGCAACCCTTAGCATTTTAATTTTCTTGGGGAAAAAAACTATTGAAAATGTTATATCATAGAACTTTAAAATTTTGCTTTACAGAACAATTAAAAAGAAATGTATTCAAAACTTAAGAAAAAAAATCCTGTTATAAAAATCCGTAGAAGGTGAAATGTAACCATACTCTGTGAAGATGGTCCTTTCCCTATGACTCTCCTTCCCATCAAATTAGACTTCCCTACTTTGGCTATCACTGACCAAATAGGGCCAGCCCCAATATGCATTTGTCACCTGAACCTCAGTTATTAAGATAACATCATTTATCTGCATTATCACAAAACAAGAAAAAAAGGAACTATAGATTTTGCTGGATTATTTTTTTGTTGTTGTTATGGAACTAATCACTGCTAAAACCACTTTAGTCTGACATATTCAAGGGTTGCACAGGCAGAGGAACCTCTGCCCCATGGCCAATAGGGCAGATGAGACTACCACTGCTCAGACACATCATTTGCTGTAGATCTCTCTTGTTCATCTTCACTTAGAGGAAAATATGGGATACTTTCTAAGTGGTTTTGGCACTTGTGAGTTATCTCTCTTTCCCCACTCATGAAGATAAATGCTGTAACAAAACAGCCATCAGGTATTCTCTATATTTGGAGGACTCAAAGTGAGAACAATGATTATGCCCTTTCATTGGATAAGTTAAGGTTGGCTGCCTAGCTACCTGAGGAAGACAGGAATGATTTGCACTAGCTCACAGGGAATGAATGAAAGAAGGTGACATACCTTCCCTCTCAGCATCAGTTATTCTGCTAATCTCAGGCTGAATAATAAGTCCAGTATGTCAAACCTTCCTTTTTACTTTAAGGCTACTTGGCAGCTGAATCTGCAAGCAGAGATGTGTCCAGCTGTGATGGCAGCAGCCACTTCATTAGTTCAGTGTCTGTTTGTTTCTGACACTTCTGTGGAACCACTGATAAAGTTTTTGTAACAGGCAAGAAAAGAATTTTTATAGGTAAGATATTTTGCAAGTGTCACATTGATTTTAGGATGCGGTCCTGGCCTGCGCTACACAAACAAAACTCCCTTACAGGTTGACAGACTTCATGAGCAAGAACTGGATCATGTTTTCTGTGTGAGATAAAACTTACTGCCTTCATGGTTGTCATTTTTTTTTTTATAGTGGAAGGGAGGAAATTCAAGTGTTTAAAGTTACATTTAAATATGAAAACCTGACAGACATATCTGGCAATAAAAACACAGCTGTTACACCACGCTGAAAAGAATGCAGTGGTACTGCAGAGGAGGATGAAATCCCATCTCTGGTTAAGTCTGAGGTAACCTGCAGGTGAAAGCAGCTTCCTCCTTGATTTAACACAGGGAGTAGGGTTTGTGTTTGTATGATCCTGTGCAGTACTGAGCAGAATATCCTTGGGATCCCATCAGCCAGACACTGCACAAGTAAGAGAACTTCCCAAAACACTGTGATCAAGGCATAAGCCCTGGAAAGGCAGTTCTTCACGTGCAAGGCAAGAGTTATGGTTACATGTTAGTCCAGTGAAGAGATGCACAGCACCACTCCAAGCCAATCTGCAGTGCTTAGAAGACGACAGGCTGCAAGCTCAGAAAGGCTGCTCCATTTTAAATTTAGTAACAAATCACCCGTTGTTTCTGCTGTAAATGTGGAGCACTTGGTAGATGCAGGATGGGTTCAGACACAGCTGATCTATGGCAGCCTTGCAACATCACCAACACCCACATCCACTGGTTATTTTTACCCAGCTACTAGTGCTACAGACGCGTTAGGAAAATAAATTAAGCGTTAATATGCTCCAGGAAGAGCATCTGCAAGAAGCAGCGGGTTGGGGGTTAACACAGCCAGGTGCATCTTAACCAGTGCACAAAATGGTCAAAGAACAGCTGCTGAAGAGACTCACGAGGCCCTGGCACATGCCATCTAGAACATATTAAGAGTATTTTGAAGCACACGCTGGCTCATATTCAGCACCCAGAGCTATTTTAAGTGCTCAGTGGAGACAAGCTAGTGTTATTAGGGCACTTTTCTTCCAAGAGAGAACAATACATTTTGAGCCAAATAATCCCATTGGAGGGCTTTATAAACACCTAAATCAGATGAAGTGGCTGTGATGATCTCATGTTAGGAGAGATACACAGGCTGAGCTAAGGCAGGTTTTCTTTACTATCTGCTGGGCAGTTTTGGTGCTGTGCTGATCCAAAGAGAATCTGGAGTCCAAGGAACTGCCTATTGGCTCAGGGCAGCTGGTTCAAGAAGAAAATCTTGAGCTAGAGCCTACAAGATAAGTTTTTTTTTTACTTTACAGAGCAGCAAAACCATGGCTAAATGAGCAGCGAAAATACAGCCCACAGTTCCTGGCAGAACAGCAGCCTCAGACCCAAGAGGGTTCCAAAGGGTTCCAGTCCTTCTCTGGCCTTGGCCTCACATCACCTCTGTGTCTCAGTTTCACCCAGCCTAAGGTCTTTTATAAAGCCTTTTGAGACCCACAGACAAGTATATGAAGAAACAGATAATATTATTATTACCTGATGCTGTGGCTTTTTATTATGTCAAGGCACAGAGAGTCACAATGAATACCCTAAATCAGAAAGATGGGAAGAAATGTGGGAACAGAAGAGCAGGAAATTGGATTGTGACAGTGACAAAGGGAAGAGTAGTAGATGGTAGGGATTTAGAGACCTTGGGAAGCACTCTGACATCGGCATGATCCTCTCAGTAGGGAAAATTGCGAAAGGCTGATCAGAAGGAGTCATCCAAAACTGTTTTATTTTGTAAAATATTTCAAGCCTCCTTTTCTCTCCTCTTTCTGAAATCTCAACTGTACAGCGCAGTGAGGCTTGACCAAAAGTGAACTGTAAGGATCTGTGTGCCCCTCTGAACTCCTCAACACAGAAAAAAGCAGAGGGAAGGATGCTTAAATACAGTCAGAAGGCTCCCACCTCTCTGCACTCAGCTTCTAACTCCACATCCAGCTTAGGTCAGTGATTTTCAGTCAGCATTTAGCCTCTAGCAGAAATAAGGCCATTTCACAATCACCAAAGCTTTGGGTAGAAATGATCATAGCTGATGAGGAACCAGGTATAAATAAAATACTTCCAGTGAACTCCTTAAAAAGAGTTTTCCACTGCCTGCACTTTATTAAGTTACAGTCCAGTGATATTTAGCCAATTTTTAATCTCCCAAACCACTGACTTCAGGATTCTCAGCTGGGAGAAATGAAATGTTGATCTACCCCACATCATGATCCAGCCCTGAATTTACAGATGAACATAAAACCATGGACACGGCTTAAATCTTTGTCTCAATAAAATAACTACTTTTCCCACTGTATATATAACACGATGGTTTTACTTTAAAAAGACAATTCTAAAATTAGATTCACCAAAGATACACACTCCCCTTTCTCAGCCCTTTCCTTTCACCCCAACCCCTAGTACAGAATGGTGACAGACACAGCAGCAAGAGCAGAGGGGGTGCTAAAAGTAAGCTAACTTGGCAGAAAATACATAACACCTGAAGGAACATATGTGTGATAACCAAGGATCACAAGGAAATGAATATACTCATGTTCTTGAAACTAGAGGAAAAAAGTTCATTTACTCTTACAACAACTATTTATGTCTCGACTGCGCTCTTGATGCGAGTTCCATACACAGGCTGTGATCTGTACTGAGAAAATTACCACTCTGAACCAAAAAAAGACATGCAAGGAAGTACCAATGAACCTCTCAAACAACATACAACTTCCAGCCTCTCGTGGCACCTCTGTAATCTGCAGAATGCAGATGACTGAGGGCACTGGTGCAAATATTCAACAAGCTCATTTTTTTTCTTGCTCTAATTCATAACATAAACAAGTTTCACTTACCTGTCAAGTTCTTCAAGCCAAGCTCCCTGAGTCCAAAGTTACCATCCTTTCTGTAGTTAAGAAATATGGCCAAGGCATATCGCTCCTCGTAGAGTTTGGTCCCACGAACGATGCGAAGGTTCTCCAATGGCAGGTATTCAAATTGATTCAGAGCCACCAAAACATAGCCAGTGACTTCTCGGATAGACTGAAAGACAAAAATTAAACAAACACATTAGAAATGGTCCATTTTTAAATTGTTCTGTTTTTTTAATACAGTGGATATTTTAGTATGAGATGCTGGTACCAAAGGTTAAGAAAACAAACAAAACCAAAAGCAGTCAACTTTGGAAAACAAATTCTGTTTCAACTTATTGATTTTAGCCACATTTCTGTTTCCATTTAACTGGGTTTATTAGAGATACTGTTTGGAAAACAACAAAATAATAAAGAGACAAACATTCTTTTGAGTTTGATTAAAATTGAGCAGAAATTCACAGAAAGTATTAAAGATTCATGAAAGGATGACTTTGCACAACTCAAAGCAGAGAGCAGGTCAAAGGTCTATGCAGGACACGTTTGGAAGAGTAAACAAAGGCAAAGCACAGATACATTAACACCCACTTTTGTACTTCTAAATGAAATCAGGCAGTGAACATTTGCAAAGATTCAATTTCAAGTTTAATTTGGAAGCACGGGAACTATACATGCTATATATCCAAGACTTTGATCAAAACTGGTATCAAAACCTTTAGGAAAATAATTGCTGCATCTTTGGGTTGGCTGAAATCTTTCATTGCTTGAGAGGAACTACTCAATAACCCTCCCGCTCATACTCAGGAATTGATTGCCTGGGTTGTAAGGACAAAACCACCCCAAAATTCAGTAACCAGAAACAGATTTTCTAAGTCCTAAAGATTAACAGAACTAAGACATTTTTTTAGAAAGAAAAAAAAGTATGCTCTTTTGGACAACAAAGATCATTGCAAGCAATTTAAATACATGGTCCAGAAATCTGCAAATGCCTTTTAAAAAATTAGAGTCATTTACACGCTTGTGTAGAGCCTCACCATCCTCAGCTGAACTTTCACACAGGCTGAAGGATGCTCCTGCTCCAGAAACAGGACATCTGTGTTGGGAAGCATCACCTAATTCCATGCTGTATATGCATATATTTATGTGTGTATGTATATTTAATGGACAGAAATTGATACAACTACTTGTGTGCTTAAGTGGATGCATGCACTTTTTTCTTCCCTTTGGCAAAGTCAATACCTTAAACAATACACAGAAAGAAAAAAAATCTGCTTTGGATAACGTGCACAGACTGTAACTAACATGACGGGGACTTCAGTCGATACCGTAATAAAAACAAACAGGCAAACAACAGCGGGCATCGAATTAAATGAGCTGTGTATGTATCATTAGTAGAGAAAGGCAACACGGATTTGCAGCACAAAGGACAGGCTTTTGCTTTGCTGGTTCAGTGCTGTTACCATGATTTCATACATAAATACGCAAGAGCCTTTTAATTAGGTTTATAAAAGTTCATAAGATTATTAAGAAGCGTGGCAGTATACATAAGGAAGGATTTATATGCCACAAACTCTAGGCACTAGCTGTCCTTCTGAAGTCAGACGTCTGTACTCGGCTGAAGCTGCTAAAAAAACTCTGGAGCTATGTCAAGACTTGCTTGGCATCTAAACAGAGCACAGTGTCATTACAGGACTTTGATGAGAACCCAGTGAGTTGAGCTAGGTTGAGAAGTACGGTTCAGTAGCTCAATATTAAATGTAGAGCTGCATTATACCCTGGGACACTGATTCCATTATAGTCAGAAGCTTTCCAGCACTTTCACGATAGCTCTCTGCTTTCAGACATTTCAGCTTAGCCAGTTTGGTCAGGAATTTGTTTTTCATCATATGCAAAAATTTCCTGAAGCTGGCTTCTTTAGTCTCTTTTCAGAATTTATTATACTCGTGGCTTCACTTTCTCTACTGATATTCTAGGGACACTGTCATTGTTCTAATTAATATAAAGGGATTTTTAACTTGGAATTGAGTTGAAAAAATTTAAATGCAGTTCCAAAAGTGCATCTGACTGAGTCCTCCCTGCCAGTTTTTGTCACTTACAGCCATGTTTTCTATTTTTAGGGGATGTCTTATTTACTGACATACAGCAAGTTCACCTGAAAGGGTCCCTGTTCAGCATGGCACTGAAATTACACATGCACTTAACAGCAGATCTCCGTTCTAAAACTGAACTTGAAATAAAAGAAGACAAAGTTTTGCTGTTGATAGTTGAAAACTGCCACCCCTAATCCAGAAGCCTTAGTGCTTTGGTTTATCTGACTGAAATGGCAAATATTTTGACAAGCCAGAGTGTCCTTTCCAGTCCCGTAGCTTCCAATTCCTACTTATTTGCTAGAGAAACTGCTGTGTTAATCCTCGGAAAACAAAATTACAAAGATAGATCTAAGGGTTTCTAATTTACTAGCACACAGCAACCTGACAGACCAAATCTTGTGGTCCATTATATTAATTTGGCATTTTATTTTTTAATTCTAATTTGAATGAAAAAGGCAAGGTAATAATGCATTTTGCAGGCTGGTGAGTTTTCTGATTGGTCCAACTTGAAAAAGCATACAGTGAGTGCAGCAGGCAGCTGCCATTTTGGCTACTCTTGGCCAACGCTGTCACTTTGCCAGTCACTGCTAGTTTTGATGTGATTCTTACTGAAAACAGACACCTGCCTGCTTGGAGCTCACTCCAAGCCCTGTTGGAGTCACTACAAAGATGCCTCTTGTCTTCCATGCAGACTCACAAATCCTCATGCCAGACGGGATCAGCCAGCCTGATCTCCACCTCCATAACTCATGCCAAAGTTAGGCATGATTTGAACCCCTCATCCTTTGTATACACAGCCAAATGCCTCCCTATTCAGTTATTCTGAACTCAAGTATAAACTCAGGTATCCTACTGCTTTATTTGAGCTGCTTGTGCTTCAACATTGATCTGTGTCCCACCAAGAAGGTAGAGTGACTCACACTGGTGGTGCAGTGACTCACATCAGTGGTAGTTTTGAGTGTCACCTCTGAGCTTGATTGTCTTGCTAGGGCTGGAGGTCCTTGCTAAAAAACATGTTCTGCAGGAGTCTGTTCCTCAGGAAGGGAAAAAAGGCAACAAGGATGCAAATAATTATTTTGTTCCTATAACTGGAATGGAAAGAGGCAGACTAATCACTAAGAGACTTACCGCTAAAAAGTTCCAGTGCGGAAAACCAAATGATTTCTGGCAATCTCCAGATTGCTGACCACTGTGATTCTGCAGGACTCCCCTGCTAACCCTGTTACAGCCTTATTTTGACTAGAAGTTCCTGGCCAGCATGATATTGCCTTTCCTTGCCATCTTTTCAGCTCCTGAGACATGACCTGTTATGTGAAGAAGTCATCAAGAGAGGTAGTGACAAGCTCAGGCTCCCACAGCCATTCTCTTTAGCTCTGGCAGCATGAATGACCATATAGATTTGAATAAGGAAAAGGCTGAAGCTCAGAGGCTCCCTGTCACGAAGGGGCAAGGGATGCTGTTCTTTGAGCCTTCTGAGAAGACACCTGGCTGATCGAAAGCAGATGAGAAAATACCTTTGAGGCTTCAAGAGCAAAAGGTGCCTGCTTCTCTGACCGGGCCTGTTAGATATCGGATCCTGAAGTAGGAAAGGGCACACTTCTAGCATGAAACAAAAAGAGCTGGGGGAGAGAGGGAAGTATTAAACCTTGACAAATCTAACACCTCACAAGCTGCTTTAAAACCACACCAAGCCACAGGACTCAAGTCTGATACCAGAGAAAATCCTCTTCATTTACATTTTCACACAGGAGATGAGTGCTTGTTCTCCACAGCTTTCTGTCACTAAGGCGCAGCACTGCCCTGCACCCCAGACAGGCCTCAAAGCCTAAAACCCCAGTCTTCTAATGACCTCCACTATCCCCCCACATAGCCAATTTTTAATTTTTATACCTAAAATCGTGTTACGCTTCGATGACAACAGAGTCAGTCAAGGCTGTAGTCCTGAAACTGCTTCTGCCCTCAGGCGCCTCCCTGGGTGACTGCTGCGCCTCAACGGCCTCCACAACATGGCGGCCAGGGCTCCCCTCAGCCCTGCCAGGCAGCCACTTCGCTTCTGACGGGGCAGGTGGGCCTGCGCAGGGCAAGCAGAGAAACAGGGTCCTAAACCAACACCAAAAATAAAAGGGCTCTTTTCACGTGACAAACTGTAAAAACTGAGCTCTAGATAACCATTCCCTTAATTACAACTAACATTAGCTAAGTACAGGTAAAGCATTTTAAGCTCCCAAAAGCAAAGTCAAAATTATCCTGTCATCTGGGAATAAAAGACAAGATTGTTTCTTGCCATCTTAAATCGTCTGTTGGCTTGAATCAAATGAATCGGAGCGAAATGGAGCAAAATAACAGCAAAAACTTCATCATTCTGCCCAGAACAACAGATCAATGAACGATTAGGGAAGCTGATGTTTCTTATAACACTACCAAGTCTTCTTAACATCTATCGGGGAAGGTTAGCCTGTGGCTGAGGCACTGAAGGGAGCTTTATCGTGGGTTTTTATTTCAGCTATAGGTGCATTATTTATCCAGTCGCTGAACCTGATCCAGTGAAGCTGACGCATCTAACCAGACAAGAAGCCCCAGCATGGGAATTGGAGCAACTGCAACCTGCTGCGAGGATCAGCTCACCCTTGGGGGACTCCAGGCAATTCATTATCTTTTAGGTTAATTTTCCCATTTTCCATAAAAGTATGTTTCGAGTCTGCTTTGATCTCACTTTGAAAGTGCCATAAAGAGAAGCGCAGTAGGTGGGGCTTACCTGAAGAATGAGTGTGCCTAATTCTCAAACATTAAAAAAAAAAAAAAGAGAGATTATATACTCAGCATATTTTTCATGTATGGTAAAGGTTTTGGGTGGCACAGAGGTTTCCACGGGAAAGGAGTTTCTTCTTCTTCCAACACAAGGGTGGAAATAAAAAGGGCAAAGAACTTTAAATTAGATATACGTAGGGAATAACCCAAATGGATACTTTTCATCCCATCTGTTGCAAATACAGTAATTTCTATTTTCAGGGGATATCCATTTCGTGAGGCATCTCCTTGTATGGCTCAGCTGCCAGCAGATAACAGACATCTCTTGTCTCTGATCCAAGGAGCCAGGCTGACCCTCCAACCTGAACTGTGCACTTTATGAATTACATTAAATCCTAAGAAAGTCAGATTTCTAAGCGATACAAAGAGGAAAATATTTTCTAAGTGCCTCATCCTTTTTTCCACCTTAATAAAGGTGTTATGATTAAAATAATGAATGTGAATAGCTGCCACTGCATCATCATCTTCAGAAGCTTTTCACATCTTCAGTTTACTTCAACAGAGCATTTCATATTTTGCTTTTTTGGTCAGTTAAAAGATACACATTTATATCTGGTTAGAACTGTGCAACATCCAACTGGCCAAATGTGTTTGCTGTTTTTATTATGAGGAAAAACCAGAACACAGAGAAGACAACACTTTAACTGATTTCTCAGGGCAGTCGCAATACCCAGCTTTACAAAATTCAGTCAGGCACATTTTTGAGTGTGCTGGTAACTGAAAACACCATCAATTAATTTTCATTACTTGTTCATACATTTTCACCCATGCAATGCAGTGTGTCTTTCATTGTCATAATTAAAAAATTAGCATTCACTGAATAACCACAAAGTGGCCTCTAAGCAGCTATGGCACTTGCAATGCTAACTCTAAGGGAAACACTAATATCCTAACTGTGAAAATTGCTGGCCTACTGCAATTTATGGAGTTCAATTAGTGGCTCCATGCATTGCTCATTGATGGTTATGAATTTTTAATGACATGATAAACTAAGATTTTGAAGGGAGTTTGGGAGAAGTATTTGAGGGATTCAAGCACATGGCTGTTGCCAGCTCTCTCAAAGCCCCATCCATAATCATGAGAAATATGTAGGACATATGGACATTTCTCATGTCTGAGGGCACACTTCATTTAGAGACAACATCAAAGCTCACACACAGCACACATGTAAAGAATTTTACTCCACCACAAGCTTGCGACTCGTCTCCTTCCACACTGTGCATCCTTCAGTTACGTCAACACTTGTGAAATCGTGATGTTAAGCCCCTCTGAGCACCAGTAGTTTTTCAGATACGCTGTACAAGCTTCGATAAAAATCCCTCAAGTTTGAGGACACTAATCACTGTCAGAACATAGATAGTGAAAAACATTTTTCTGGTGCCTGATCCAGAGGCAAGCAGTGTATCGTGACTAGAGTTGCCTTGGCAGCTGCAAAGAATTTATTGTCCAAAACACTAAAGTTGCATTTTAGATTCAAGTTTGTTCCCCAAAAAGGAGGAACTTCTGTTAGTCTTCCAGTTTGCTTTAAGATGTATTAAAGGCAAAAAGGAAGGACTTAAATGTAATTTTGTTAGAAGTTGTACCTGAGGAGCCTTGCAGTGCTACACAGCAACAGAATCAAACTGTGATTCAGTTATTTAGGACAGCTGGTGGAAACTTTTAAGTCATACTCTTGTCCTCACAGACATCTAGTCATCTTTGGTAATATGCTTACAAAATATTAATAAGATCCGGAGCAGCAGATCAATGGATTAAATGCAGCATTTGATTTCCTCAAATTTAAAGTCACAGCCAGTTAGACACATCTTTTGTTAAACCTTTTGGACATTCCTAAGTGAAGATTTTGCTACATAATTTATAGAACCCACCTTGGGAGTTGTCGAACTAAAGCTTTGGTTTTGGAATAGCTGGCCTTTACATTTTGTTATTCCAAGGGTGGGACTTTTAGTACATTGAAGAGAGAATTACCTATGTAGTTATTTATTTACCAGGTTTAATGTAGGAGTCACAGTGTTGCACACGTGGGGCAAGTTAGACTGAGCCTGAGCATGTAACAGAAGGGTCTAGGGAAGGTTTGGAAGCAAAACAAATCCCAATCTAGAATCCCTTAGACTGATAATCAATGCCCAAATCTGGGACTTGGAAAGGAAGTCCCACAAATAACATATACATGATAAACAATGTGGAAATAGGAGCATTGAATAGAAGTAATAGGTAAACAGAGGACCGAAAAAAACTAACCTCTTTTGCTTTCAAATTGCGAAGCGGTTTCTAAAGACATATCCAAGAATTCTTCCTCCTAAGTCAGCCTTAAGCTCAGATGTCAGCTTGCACCATGTGTCTATGCCTACTTTTCAGGTAAAAATATCACCTGCATAGAAACACCGACAAGGCTTACATCGGAGTAAGTATGTGTACATCAGAGCAATATCTGAGTCTTCCCAATGCCTTCTTTCTAAAACCTGATTCCTCTGTTTGTGTATCTGCTTAGGAAGTGCCTGACTTCCAGGTACACCGGCTGCCTGAGTGCACACAATAAATCCTATGCTGTTTATGTTGAGCAACGTTATGACCTATTCAAAGTCTGCACTCTGAGACTCCACAATCTCCACAGCTAACGTCTTTCTGTCCTGAGGAAAGCTATGGATGACTACATATTTAGCAAGTCAATAAGAATTTTTACATTATATCTGTAATACCTGATTGGCCTTCAACATATTTGCAGAGTGGTTTCCAGGAGAGCTTATTGTATCATCTCCCAGGGGAAAACTTAAGTCATAAATTAGATCAGAAAGACTAAACTGAGAGCATTACACTGTTTCAGAATGATTTACCATTTTGGCTGTTTAGTAGTAGCTACATTTTGCAAAAACTCAAAGTACATCAGCTTATAGCTGCCCAGTTACGGAATTTCCAACATGAGAGATTGATGCCTTTTATGTTCTCTGCTTTTGGGAGCTTCAATCAAGTAAATAATGGTTTCTTTCTAAGCAACATAAAATTGCACAAACTGCTACTTCATAAACAAAATAATATCAATGCTCTGGAAGGATTTTAGGAAAGTAATAACTACAAGAAAATACATTCCCTTTTATCAATCTGCCTTAGACAGCCATAACCTCTGAGAAGCTGTGAGCACATTCAAGGGTCTCAGGATGCTTTCACCAGGAAAGACGAAGCAAGGGCTGTCATGTCAAACCCATGCCTGAAACTGCTTTAGAGAGGCAGCATTGGTCAGCAGCATGAGCACTGCACTAAGATGTCTGTGTTACCAGCTTTGATGTTTCTTTTATACAATAAGACAATATAGTCCTCAGAGCAGATATACTTTCCTAACAATACAAGGAATCGTGATCCCATCTGCACAATGCTTCAGGGTCGTATTGAAATGAAGTGCTGACTGTCCTGCCACAGGTATTCTGAGATGTCAGTGGACTGAACTGAGTTGGTGTATATATATATATATATGGAGAAAGTGTCTGGTTCCTCAGTGCTGCTCTTATTTGTGACACTCCAAATTCCCATGACATGTCTAAGCTGAACTAAGTCTTGGAAAGCTTACGTAGTCCTGCAGAACATGAAACCGGTTGGAGCATGCCAGGGAGCCCACCCATGCCCCGCTCTCCTTGCCATGGAAAGAAAATGGCAAAGGAGCAGGTCTGGAGCTCACAGCCTCTCCTAGCTCAGAAGCACTCTGGCTTCTCCCACCTACACACACCCTGAGACAGCAAGTGGATGAAGTTTCACAGAGGAAACAAGAAGGAGAGGTGAAAAACGATTTCCTTCCTATGAGGGTTCTGGAAGGTCAAGTGCTGGGTCAAAAGTCACATGGAAGAAGAATACACCTGACAAATGCAGCACAGGCTGCAACCATGGGTCCAGAATTACACACCGCTGTAAGCAACCTGCCTGTGAAAATCCTAATAATGTTTTGTGGGCATTTAACAGTAGGAGGAGATTTTATTTGTTCTTTTAGTACACAATGAGTGACAGGCTTTGTAAATCAGACTTGTGATTTCTTTTTTTTTCCTAGACATTGTGATTTCTTTATTTCATAGTACACATCCAGGCTAGTTGGTATGAGTTAATGGCACATCTATAGTTAGCCAGATAAATTAAATGCATTCATTAAAAATTCTTCTACTGTGGAAGCAACAGGAGCCCTTGGTTGGCATGATTCTCGCTTCTTGGAGCGATTCAGACTGAATTAAACATCCCAGAGATCTGTTACAGAGGTGGAGCTGAACAACAGGATGGTTCTGTTTTCTATTCAAACTGCAGGTGAAGGTGTCAGGCCACTCCTGAAAGGAAAAGGCTGTTTCTATTTCTGACCATGGGAACTGACTGCACACAATGTAAATGTGTTAACCTTGCCAAATTTCAGCTCAACCACCTCAATCTGGGCTTTTGGCAGGTTTTTTTGCAAGAAGCAAAGGCTGGCTGTCCCATCCTGAAAAAGCAGTTAGCTCGTTTTTAGAGAGCTTTGCTTTCCCAAGAAAATACTTTCACTTTGTTTCCTATGTGCAACAACCACTCTTTAATGAGTATTTTAAATGCATTTCTTGAGAGGAACCAACTTTATTGGCACTCTAGGACATTTCTGCACACATCAATTAGTGAATATTCGAGCTGTTGTTGACTGTTTTTCTGGTTGTAATGAAGAGGAGAATCTTCATCCAGATACTGGATTTTAGAAACTCTTATTTCTAGCTGAGCAAATACAAATACATGATCTGAGCTCAACATCACACCTACCTATTGAAATTATTTCAGCCTTTGTAACTGTAATCTCTGTAAGAATAGAAACCCTGGAGAGATTCATTAATCGCTGGCTTTTGATTAGGTTTATTTCCATTAAGATAAAAAATGAAGTGGCTTCTTGTTGTTTTTAAAGCTGCACTTTTGTTTTGTTTATCTAGAAGCTGAAGAATAGCTCTGTTATTCCAGCTTTAATAGATTGTTAAAGTTTCCTTCAAGGATAGATCTGTAATTTGTAAGATGTGAGCAATTAGTAAACGCATCTGATTTTCAGATTCAGAGGTATTCTTAAGGAAGGACGTGTAAACACCAGATTCAGAGATTACACAGGGTGCCACCACTGAGGAAAACAGCCTCTACTCCACAGCGAGCGAGCTAACCGTGAGATAAGATTTTTCTCCACATTAATTCCACTACTCCTCTTCAAGGGGTTGTGCTAGAAACTTCTCCCACTCGTTACATTTTCAGTGAGGTTCCTTTACTGAGCCACATGCACAACTTTACAGTAGAGATGGCAGCTTTTTTAATCATGTCCAGAATAACCAGACACCTTAAATATACCATTGTTCCTACATGCAATTACTGAAACAATGAACAAATTGTGACTCCTTTGAGGTTCACAAAACTATTTTTTTCTGGGTTTAAATTATAGGTGAGTTTATGGAGAGAGGCGTTGGAAAAGTTCCACGTAAAATTATTCCTCTCTTTTCCAGGAACAGGACTAGAAAAAGTGGTTTGCCCTTGATATAAAAATTCTAAAAGGAAAAGCTTAAGAATTAAAGAGTCCAAAGGAAATGGTAATTTTATGAAAGGAAAAGATGGGGAACAGGGCAAGAGATCAGAGAGGAAAAGGGAACCACTCAATCAAGAGCAAAGGAGGACAGAATGTGCCTTTCCTAATGCAAGGCAGATTCAGCAGTCATCATTCTGGCATTATCTAATTTCTGAGTGCTTGAGTTTGCAATCTTACTGCCTTATTTTTATATAATTTAGGGTTGGGTTTTTTTAGGGGAAGCATGGCAGGAAAAGCGTAATACTCTGTACGAGATATAATTTCCTTCAATATTTATCACCATCAAATGATTGGACAACCAATCTGTTGCCAATGGCTTAATTAGAGAAAACCTCTATATTTAATAATGTTCCTTAATGTACTGAACCACACACAATAGCGTGTTGAAGGAGAAAGAGCAGAGTGGTTATTGTCATTGCTAAGGATGGAAGAAAGGTTCAGTCATTAAAGTCATCACAGAAACAATGTTATTAACTATACAGGGAAAATCTCAAAGGAGTTCCCAGCTGATTGACAATGATAAAATAATGCAGCAAGCTAAAGAGCCTTCTCTCCTCACCTGTTTTTATTAATACCCTTATTACCTTCCCCTGAAAGACAGCTTTTCAACAGCTATTATTGTACTTAATACTAAATAAAATTAACTATCGCAGACTGTGAATTGTCTTCTGAATCCCAAAACAGAAGGTGCTCACCAGTGCTCCCCTCAGCTCAGATGTGCCCTTCAGCTGGAACAGTCCAGCAGCCTGGCCCCCAAAATCCCACAATCCACTTGGCACCCAAAGCACTGCCCCCCAGCGAGCTGGACTGTGTCCCAAGACTATAAAAACAGCAAACTCTGTGCTGAAATTGTCCACTACCACCTCCTAAACCTCACTGACCATGTTGGGGGATGTATCCTTCCTCAGGAAGGTACCCAAGGGGTAGAGTGGTCATCCAAGACCAGGCTTTAGCATGCCCAGCAGAGATTTCTCATGCCACAAAGGCTTAATCTCTGCCCAAAGCTGGCAGCCAAGGATTGGCTTGGTAGCAGCCTTGCAAATGTGTCAATCATTCAATATTTGGGGAGACAAGGAAAAAAAGACGGCTTGAGTGGGAGAGAAAAGGGAGTGCTCAATGACCCAACTACATCAGAAGGCCAGCAGTGGTATTTCACAGACATAATTACTTTGCAGTCTGTAAACTATATAGGAAGTACCAGCTGCTGTGAGCTAGTACCATCGAAGGTCAGTTTATCATGAAATCATTACAGGAGAGGCTGCTTTTGCTAATCATGTAATTGCTGAGCCTAAGCACACTCTAAGTAACCAATATGAAAATGAATTATTTAAATGCTCTTCTTTTAACAAATACTATTACCATTTTAATTATACCAGTATTAATTTAACTCACAAAAGTGCCCGAGGATTTTGCAAGATTGAGTTTTGCTGCTGTGGAGTTTTCAGAAATTTCTTACCTCCTGCATGACATATGTGTGTTTATATAGATCTATATGTAGCTTATATATATTATCCCAAACATGAATATGTGCAAAAATAAAAACCAAACCAAAAAACCTACAGCATGTTTGTATTCTGGCACGATTTCTTGTCTTTGGGTGTTCTGGATGTCTGATAATGCAATCCTTAGGTGTTTCCCTTGCTCAGCTGCGTGCTGCTGAGAGACAAGAGAAACATCCTGGCTGAAATGACAGATTTCTCTCAGCTGAGCAGTATCAGTTCTCATTCTCACAGCACCCAGGCTGACTTTGGGGCTCAATCAGCAGGTATAATATCAGGCTCAGGTTACAGGCATTTCTAGCTCAGAAGGACACTTATTTTTAGTTTTGGCCTAATTCTCATCCATTTGCAGCAACCAGTACTTTTGAGGGTGAGTTGGTGAAACAGAAGTTGGGGATATACAGTCCATATACACACCACCAGCTGACTGCACCTAGACAACTACTCTGTATTGCTCTACAGCCTGTTTACCCAAAACCTTTTCTCCTCACTCTTCTCACAAGGCCCTAGAATCACAACCTGTGAATCATGACCTTCATCAGTCAGGGTATTCCCCAAAAAATTCACTCAGGTGTACAACAACCTTACACAGGCATTTGCAGGATAACTCCAATCAGCCCTTCCTGTCCCGTAAACCCGTGAGACATAACAGATTTGTTATGCGCAGACCACACCTCACTGTGGTTGTCTGCTCTGCTTGCATATGTTACACTTCATACCCTGAACATCCTACACACTGGGGCCAGGAGAAGTGACTCATGTTTAGTGCTGTCCCAGTTTCAGTGGGAGAGATTTTATTTCCTTCCCAGCAGCTGGTACCGTGCTGTGATTTGGAATCAGAAGGAGAACGCTGACAATGCACTGATGTTTTAGCAGTTGCCCAGCAGTCAGGGACTTTTGAGCTCACACAGCCCTGCCAACAACAAGGCTGGAGGTGACTAAGAAGCTGGAGGGGACACAGCCAAAGGGATATTCCATAATACATGATGTCATGCTCCATATGAAATGGGGAGCTGGCCAGGAGATGGGGCAGCTCAGGACCTAACTGAGTATCAGCTTTGGGTGGTGAGCAAATGTGCTGTGCCTCACTTGTTTTGTATCACTAGTAGTAGTATCATCATCATCTTCCTTTTCTGCCCTATTAAAATGTCTATAACTCACAAGCTTTGCTGTTGTTTTTTTATCTTTTCAATTCTCTCTCTCATCCCACTCTGGGCAGGGCAGGAGTGAGGGAACAAACAGGTTAAACCTCGACAAGTGGTCTGACTCACAGACACGGGAAGATATTTACAGTATTCTCCCTGATGGGTTTCCATGGACAGCTGACCTTTCAGCTGAATACTTTAGCATCCTTCTTTGCCAATGTCTGTTACAGTACTTTCCTATCCCTATTTGACCCTGCCAGCCAATGAATATTTGATACTAAATTAAAGCATTACAAATCAAGGGATAAATTCTATCCAGGCTGCAATCCTTGCAAACCTTAATTGCACTGGCTGGTGTGAATATTAAAAGCACTGTCATTGCTAGGGCTTTGGACCTGTGTTTCTGTTGAGCCTGAGCAAGAAGGGAATGCCTTCTCAAAAGAAAAGGCTTTTTACTTCACTTGACATTTGCTTGTGTGCTGGCACTGTCCTTCAGTTCAAAGCACTCCCAGGTATTGGCAACAATTAACATACCATCTGAGGTCTTTTTCTGCTGCTCTGAACAAGCCAAGCTCAGATCTTCTAGTCTCCCTTATAAGACTCTATTCCCTTCTACCAGCCCAGTAGCTGTATCTGTACAGCTGTATTTTCATAAAATTGAAAAGTCAAGAGCAGAGCACAAATTTACAGCATTACAGAAAAACAGATCTGATCTTTGCAAGTCAACGCTCAAGAGTATAGTGAAAAGAGCTGAGAAGTTGCTGTTCCATATAAGCATTTCCTTCAGATTATTCATTAAACCAGAGCCAATGATAACTTCTCTGCATACTGTACTATAAATCCCAGCACTCCATTCCCAGTGATGGTTCAGTGGCCTATCCATCTTGTCTTTCCAACTATTCTCAGTGGGCTTGCTTGAAGCCCAAAGACTAAGGTTAACCTGTCTCACCAGGACCTAAACATCAGCAGCACTCCCTAACTAAAGAGCATCACGGTCTAAGGGACAGCATCCACTACAGACACTTAACACAGCCTTTGCCACCCTTGCTGCAAGTATCAGGCTGAAGATACAGGTGTGAGATGAGAATCTGCAAGGCACCAGAGGCTCGTTGTCACTTCACACTCTGGTGTTTCCAACAAGGAGGCAAACTGCATTTTCCTCCTCCGCTGGAGTTCAAGTTAACTCACGGGACACTTACACATGAACATGTGTCCTTTGCATTAGCTATTCTTGATGAGTTCATAACTGAAGCTGAATCAATTCAAACAGACAAAAACCTAACAAAGCATCGCTCTAAACCAGACTTCCATCATCATCCCCCCAGGAGCCAAGAAGTGGGGGCAGATACCCGAGGCCAAATTTACCTAATTGATCCATAAGAAATCCTTACGGTTAATCACAGGGCGCTTCAAAGGAACTCCCAATAGTTTTAATTAGCTATCTTCCCGCTATATCCTTTCAGGGAGCTGAAAATATTCTCCCTCTTATCTTCCCTGGCAAGCCATCACTTTCAGCACTTCAGGACACCTGAGGAACAGGACTGGTTGGAGACAATAATGGGGTCGCCTGTGCGTGCATCTGTGTGCCTGCGAAGGGGGTGGCTGGCTGGACAAAGAGGTTCACCTGCTTGCACAGCTCCGTGGCTGGCTGGACAAAGAGGTTCACCTGCTTGCACAACTCCTCACAGCAGGTATTTTCTGCAAAATCTGCAAGAGTTGTGCTGAGATTAACCTCAACTGGGCCGACAACACCGAGTGTGTATTTCAGTGTTAACAATTATGTGACACACCAAGTAGAATGAAGTATTTTCCTTTTAGAGACGCAAAGAGGCTCCGCGCTGATCCAGGAGCTCCTGAACTGCATCAGAAGTTCAGGAACTGCCTTGGGTGTCCCCAGAGGCTCTGCTGTCCTTAGCACAGCTGGAGCCAGCTCCCCCAGGACGTCTGTCTTCCTTAGCAGAGGCTCAGTCTTGGTTCAGGCAGGAGGACAAAGTACCACGTTAAGGCCACCAGCTACATGAAGACCAGGGGAATTCA
Organism: Heliornis fulica; assembly: GCA_013399135.1. NCBI lineage: Eukaryota > Metazoa > Chordata > Aves > Gruiformes > Heliornithidae > Heliornis > Heliornis fulica. The sequence goes on along the minus strand of VXBZ01006991.1, from coordinate 72,641 downwards.
GCTGAGGTTGTCACTGAGAAAAGTCTGGAATTGAAACTCCAGTGCTTTGGGATGAAGGCACACATGCATAGGCACAGACTGGAACAACTTAGCCTCGCTCTGTAAGCTAAAGTATGTGCTTGAATGTTTGCTGGATTCTGCCTTTAGGAATGTGCTCCACACCGTGCAAGTTGTGGACCTGTCCCTGCTCTGAGAAGTACATAACCACATGTAGCTGCTGCTGTCGTAATGCAGATGGAAATGTCTTCTTTTGAGCCTCAGGATGTCCTCCTCCCTGAGTGATGTCAGTATGTCAAACCCCATCATCCTTCCCAAGCTGAACACCATTCTGAAGGGAAAATGGTTTAGTCAGAAGTGTGTCTTTGGGTAAAAAGCTTCTGACACCTCTCTCTGAAGCTACACTTCATGCAAAATTCTGCCTGGCTTATGTTTTGGAGGCCAGTGTCTCAAAAGCCTGCCATGGTACATGTGTTTGGGTTCTGTCCTCTCCTGTCTTGTCATGTTTCCTGTTTTGTTGGGAAGGAGTTTGTGGTGTAACCCTTCCATGAGTCCAGATGGCAGTCAGGGAGCATGCCAAGTCTCCCATTTCCAGCATGTGACTTACCTAATGCTGAAGGAGAACTATTGTCTTACTTGCTGAAAACTAAAAATTAATCACCGCAGCACCCAGGGCACTGTGGTGGGCCACAGCCAAACAGGCTCCACCTGAAGCAGATATGGAGGGATGCTGAAGTTTTGTTGTGGTTCATCTGCAGATTACCAGAGCCACAAGCTCGGTCTTGAAGACTCCTTCAGAGCCTAACCACAGTATGATCAGCTCTAGAAATTTCTGAGTACTCTAAGCATCCCCATCACAAAGATCAGGTGACAGCAGTAGATGACAGGGGTGCTGAATCACCCTCTGCTTCTTGGCTCCCTATGCTTACCCTATCCACTGCATTTATGAACTGTTGGAGACACACTACAGAATGTGGGACTGCTCAGAGGAGGTTTAGCAAGTCAGTCACACACTTGGGACAGAAAGTGTTACACCAGGAAGGTGTCTTCATGTTTTAGAGTTGCTGACTTCGTTTGCTAGGCTCTGCTTTTCCAGGCCAAATATTCTGCCTTCGCTTCATGTTCTGACCAAACTTATCTCTTCAAACCATGACACTTGGCCAATCAGCATCATTCACACTTTCATATATGTATATATGGAAAAAAAATATTTATTATATATGAAACACTTGCTATTTTAGCAGCACAGCTAAGAAATCAGCTCTTTATCTTCTTCTGTACCCAGGAAAACACGGTGCAAGGAAGACAGAGGTGGGGTAAGGAGGGAGGAAAAGAGCACTGCCTTCTAGGTGAGCAAAAATGCTGACATGACAAATCTTTCCCCTTAATCAACTTATTTACCTTCTTGAAAGCTCATGATGACAAACTACCTGAACTGGGGCGGCTTTGGGAGCTGATATCCCTCAGCATCCACGGCAGTGAATTATTGCCTGGCTCTGCTGATGGAGATAGAGAGAGGTGATAGTGTTCCATAACAAAGGATAAATGGTAATATCCACCATTTCTTTCCACTCGCCAGAGAAGCTGCTAGTACAGAGTGCTTAGATTAGGAAGTCAGTGCTATTAAAATAAAATGGCTTTCTCCCTTTTTTTATTTTCTCCCTAAGGTGAACAATAGCTATAAAAAAGCCATATATTTCCTAATAAATACTAAGCTGTGCTAGAATCAGATAACAGTTTATGCTAAGTTCTAAAATGCATTTTTTGGCAACAAATAGTCATTCAGATATCAATAAACATTGTGCACTTTATCATCATCCTGCTGGGTTTTCAGCTGGCAAAAGAGCTGTTTATGTTATGTGTCTTCAATTCCCAATTTCTCCGTATCCCGCTGCTGCTATTCCCACCCTCTCCTCATCTCAGAGATGACTTCTGAGGTGTACGTGTGGTGCTACCAAGACAGCTCAGCTCCTTTGTACTTATCCATGTTATCAACTCAGCAGATAAGCTTCTGCTCTCCACGTCACAGATGCAGGCTGGGGACAAAGTTTGGGAGAAAATGAACAATTCCTACTGTCCTGAAAGTAGTGATATAACTAGTGTTAACTCCACGGTGAGGTTCCCTTTTGGGAGCTATGGATTTAATCACACCCTCCAGAAGGACACAGCCATTAGCATATCCATGAAATGCAGTACACAGCCTTTTACTAGGGGTTTGTAACTACTGCAGGTTGTGAAACGTGGTTCAGGGAGTGGGGCACGAGGGAAGGAGGAGGTGATAACCAGTGCAATATCGAAGTAGGAAATGGAGACAGAGCCAGGGAGCCAGATTCCCTTCAGCCTTCAGTGCTGCACTGAGATCAGCACAATAGGATGCTGTGAAAATGTTGATCAGAACCAGCACAGAGCTCCTGCCATCCATGGTTCCTGCATGGGAAATAATTCCCTGAGCAGCCAACATGTTGACCAGCTCTCATCCCTGATCCCTGATGAGCTGAAGGGGCTGTGTTAGACACTGGTCCTGCACAGCCAGGAAACCACAGGCATTATTGGAATTCTTCACCTGGCTAGATATTAATAGCACAGCATAAAGTTCTGCTGCTTCAATCATTCAACTCTGAAGCGCTCCTGGATTCTGACATCGCAGAGTTAAACTAGCAGGTTCCCAATCTCAGCAAATTCTATGCCTGTTCATCAGGCATAGAATCTGCCGTGACAGGACATACAACCTGTGACAACCTGTGGCAGGACATACTGTGACAGGACATACAACCACCCTTCTCTGGGGTTCTTTGGATTTTAGTGAAAGACACTGAAACCATCCTGCTCACTCAACTCACCTCCTCCACCAAAATTAACCTCACCCACGAACTGCACACATACAGGTAACGAGAGGTGGGGAGGCTGCAGGGCTCTGCTCAGGAGCCAGAGGCCAGGGAGAAGCAGGTTCCTGTGCTTACCTAGTGTTTCCTGGGGGACTTTTCGTGACCCCAATAGTGTGGTGATGCTCGAGCTGCAGGGAATCTCTGTGGGGAGGCACTGACTTGGGTCCCTGCCATCTATCTTGTGATCATTTTCCCAATCCTTACTGGAACATACCATCATTGGAAACTCTACTTGCCTAACAAATTTGGCTTAAAGCAGACAATGGAAGTTAAAAGGGAAGGAGACTGAGTACACAGAACCCTTAAATACTTAAGAAACCTGTGTATAAAGGAACCGGGTAAGGAAGACAGAAGAAACAACATTTGTCCACCCACTAACCTTCTCCCTTCTCAACACTGGATCCAGAAGCCAACACATAACTGAAGTGAGCTAACTCAAGGTCATTTATTATTTTGATGTCCAGTTTGGCATGAAGTTCAAGCAGTGGGGACACCACACTAATGATGTGGGAATACTAAACCCATACACTGAACCCTCCACTGCTGAAGATGGCACAACATGATAACCCAACGTTTCACACAAATCGAGGGCACAGACAGAGAAGGTGCCAACTCTGGAGCCAAAATGTCAGTGCAATTATGAAATGATTACTTCCAGCATATGCCTGGCACTTCCATTCCTCAAATGCTAGATTTTTTCACGGATACATTTAAAAGGCGGTGACTGTAAAAGATGTCAGTGTGATTGACCAGAAAAAATGTAAATAAAAGAGCCCTAAATTGCATCATTTGGGTAAATATGTATTTATACAGTTTGGAAAGAAAAGCCTTGTTATTCAACTGTTGGACAGCAGCAGCGACACAGGAGCTGTTCTGGTTTATAATGCAAATCATGTAATTTGGGACACGCATTATGTGTATTAAAAATGCAAAGTAAGATCCATGTGAAATGCTGTTAATTTGCAGTAGCCACTTCTCAATGTATAATTTCTCAGGCATTTACATATTTTTTCAGTTAAAAAAAATAAATTAAACAGTATTTAGAACATTTGCCATATCTCATTTGCTGGATCAAGATACTTTTGAGCTACAGAAACATGAAAATGGCAACAGAAACTGGTAAATCACTAATTTCCTTTCTTTTTTTAATCAAATATAAATTAAATATAGGAGTCTCATATTTCTAATAGGCCAAACATTTTTAATTACAAACAATCTGATCTCAATTGAATTATATGATTTTCTTCGCCAACTCCTGGCCCTTTGAAGTGTATTTATGCTGACAAAACAGAGGCGCAGAACACCCAGCAGCCAGGAACTCCAGTTTGACCGAGAGCTGTGGGTCAGCCCCACATGAGCTGGGCCTCGAGCAGCGATGCAGCGGGATGAAGGACCAGTTTGGCCTCCCTAACAGGAGGGTCCCACTACACCTTGGCAGATTTCTGAATTTGCAGATCCTTAAATATAACAAAAAGATTCTTCTAGAGGATCCAGAGGATCACTCTGTCCTGCTCTTTGCAACATCAGCTCTGCTAGGCTGCTCTCCTTGTCTCAGGAGGGACCTTTAGTTGGGGTGTGTTCCCCAAGCAAGGCCACAGCATGGGAAGGGGTATCCAGAGACAGTGACAGACAAGTAACTGAAAAGAGTGTGTTGCCATTGCAGTGCCATTCCAGGCCACCCACTAGTTAGGAATGTAATTCTGCACTGCCACAAAATGCTAGAACAATTAAGCCAGAACAATTACAAGTGAGAAGGAGGGTTTTTATTTTCAGGTATTTTTCTTCACTTCAGTTTTGCTGCAGTTGCTCAGCACCATGCACATGGAGAAGCTGGCACCACAGCTTGGAAATCCTTCCTCTCCCACAAACGTTAAGGGGCTGTGACAGCCTAGGCCCTCCCTGCCAGCACAAGAAGCCCGAGGCTGGTAGTCCTCCTGCATGGCACTAACTCCCAGTGCCGAGCTGGGGCATGGAAACAGGATCCCTGGGCCTGAGCCCTAAGCCCAGCTCTGTCAGTGCATAGCCCGTGGCAAACCGTGTTGGCATGTGCCCCGATCGCTTGCTCTCTAATCCAAACCCCGTTACACGCACTGGGCAGTGCGCCAACCCGCAGGCTCCAACCGCGTTCGGGTCATGCCCAGTAACACCTGGTAGCACTCCTGGAGGTTACAGCACAGAAAGTATTACTTAAACCCAGCTCCTTCCTTATTTTCCCAGCGGCATGTCAAACAACAACCCTCGAAGCGGTGACACCAAGCTGTAGTCTCTGTCAGATTAACCTTCCTAGAGGCCTTCTAAAATCAATTGCCAGTTTTCTCTCTGAAGGACCAGGCAGATAAAAAGCAGTTTCTTCCCCCCCTCCACCACCCCCCACCTTTCATTTCAAGTTGCAAAACCAATCCACAGTCCCATTACAAATCAGATCTGAAAAATGCTGCTTGATTATTTTTTAAAGAGCTCAAACTAGGTCACCAAAAATAGAGTCTCTAATGGGCTAAATGTGGAAAATGACTGCTCAAAATTAACAAGTTCCTGGGCTCCAGGACTACACAAAAGCTTTCGGAGTAGATTGCTTGCAACTACACAAACTGTATCCTCTGCCACACATGGCAAAGCCCCAGCCTGCCAGATGCTCAGCAATCATTTGTGCAAAGTGTAAAGTAGTTTTCAAAAAGCCATAAAGGAATTTTTATTCTTAGAAAATAACTCTCCAGATTCTTTTCCCTTCATTAGGAAGCGCTTTATAAACCGAGGCCAGCCAGCGGGGCCAACGCAAAGCAGAGCCTTTCGGCTCCTGTTGCTGCTCCTGGCTTCTCCCAGGAGTGTACCAGGGGACACCATCCGACCCCTGGACTAACAGGCCCAGCACAAGGTTTCAGTAAGGATAAACCTTCCTAGGCAACCACAGGCGATACGGGGCAATCTTGCCAGGTAGCCCTCATCAGAAACCCCTGTCCTAGGGAATGCTGGGGAGTGGGATTTGCCATGATCTCGTGCTGGCTACTCAGTGCCCATGCTCACAGCATTTCTGAGCGTCGCGGCAGTGCTACGCAAACCCCAGGATCTGGAGAATGACAGGAAATGTGCTGTTTTTTCTGAGACACCATTTGACCCACACACCCCAAAACCAGTGGCTAAAGTCTAGAGTTGTTCCTCTAGCAGGCCCAAAGAGTACCTGCCCTGGGCATGACACACTGTCCCTCTCCCAAATCCAAGGAATAGCCAGCCTGTCACCTCAACCCCTTGCCTGTGGCACTACGCTAAAATCCAGCATTATTTTCAATTATTTTCAAATCGAAGCCACAGGAGAGGTCCTGCCCTGGGGACAACCGCTGGTCCGCATTGCAGCAGTGCCCCTGCAATGACGTGCAGCACACGTAGCTCTCCGAGGCTGCTGTCTCCATCCTAATTGGATTTAATGCAGAAATCTATGATAGGAGGTCTAGAAGTAAATAAGGAAAAAATGTTATGTTCCCTGATTGCTTTCTCTCAAGAACCTTCCATCTCTGAAAACAGAAAGTAAAATTCCATGGGAAAATGCAAGTTCTGCCAGATCCATGGAAACAGAGAAAACATCCTTCTGGGAAGTGCATGCAGGCCTTGGTAGTAAACAGATGTGCTCAAGTTTTGGACATGATTCACCCTCTGCAGAAAGCTCATGAAAACTTGATCAAAGACAGGGGCAGTCTTCCCTTTGGAAGGACTTGTTCAGGCATATGTTTTGGAGACTGTCTAACGAGGAAATGTCTGAAATCCAGAAATTAGAGTGGTGCTTCACAGCCTCACCCTCACCAAACGGTTGGTAAAAACATCTCATCTCTGCCTGTTTCTTTCTCTGTAACATGAGGATTTTGCTTGAGACCCTTGGAAAAGGGATGCTTCAGTACATGCCAAGCAGGATCCCGACGCTTCTGCAGCAGCCCACTGTCACCCAACATCAGGTATGTGACTTGGAGGCTTTTGAGGCTGGGTCTGTTTGCTTGAGATCACAGGCAGGGTCGATGTGGTCTCTCTGCATTTTAGTTTTGCTGTACATGCCTACTGGATTGCATCTTTCACAGAAATGTCACTTTCCTCTAGACAGACTGACCTTTGAAAAATGTGAAGCATTTAAACAAAAAAAGAATATCTGTGATTAAAGCCCAGCCATATGTTGGAGAGAACTCCATCTCTTCAGATTTTCCACCTACAGAGTGAACACCTTACTGCACTTGTCCTCTTCCATTACGCTGTATGACATGATGGAACAAGACATCGATAACAACATGATGTGAAGTGTAAAACACAACGAGAAAGCTCTAAACATCACTGTCTTTGAGCAGGCTTGTCTCTGCAGAAAGTGTAGATCTCAGGGTACCAAGAGTACGGAGCAGTTTCCCACTTCTGGGTAGGTGGCATGAAAACAACCCGGTGTAAGCAACGAGTAAAATGTGGTGCTCTCCAATCTCATCTCCAGGGTGGTAACGGAGTGACAGACTGCAGCGATACCCCAGGGTGAGTCCAAACTAACCTGGTTATTAACAGCCTCGCAGCTGCTCTCAGGAGGATGAGTGAGGAAGAAGCATCGATCATCTTCTGCCTACTGATGGTGTATCTACACTCAATGCCTGTGCTGCATGCAAAGATGACTGCGGTACAGTGGCCACTGCTGGTACAGGTTTTTCCACACGCAGTAGAAAAGGGAAGGGGATGTGGGTGGGCAAGACTTGCTTTGGTCTTTTTATAACAGCTGTGGAATGAGAAAGGAGCTAAAGATAACATGGATTTGCTGTTTGGTTAAGGCCCGTAACAAAAATTCATGTCTATTAGGTCACACTGCAATTTTATTTTTAATAGGTAAATAGAAATAGTGTGTTATTAATTCCATCAGGATGTGTTACACTGATATATTAGCATCCTTTTGTCTTCAATCCCTCCAGTGCAGTCAGCTGTCCAGCGCTGCGTGGTGCGGAGGAGTGCGGACAGACTCCCTGCAGCAGCCACAAGCGGAGCTTACCAGCATGGGCAGCCTTCTGCAGAGGTTCATCAAGGGTTAGTATGAATCAGTTCCACCAAAAATGTCTGTGGGATCAACATAGTTTGATCTGGAGGCACTGGTTTCATTTCAGCATACTTGCTCGTGTCCATTGATACTGTTCAGCTGGCATTCATCTTCTGCACGCAGGCGTAGGAGTTCATACAGCAGGAGATTAATTTTACAGGACCGCAGCCTAAAGCCTTTCCAGGGGTGTCACCCACTGATTTCAGAGAGAGGGTTGCCAGCATTTTACAGTTTTTTTGATGAAAGACCCTCTTGTCTGTATATGAAGCCAATTCCTTTTAACATAGGCTGTGGTATCCTTGTCACGTATAGAATGTCTTAAGTTATAGAACTTCTTATAAGCAACAAGAGCTCTTGGACATGACACAACAGGTCTAAGACGGGATTGGGTAAGGATTCAAATCCCCACTCATTAAGACAGAGAGAGAGAGGACACTGAATTGCCCTGGTCACAGCTCCTTCTCTCCTCTCCCATCTTCCAAAGATCATATCCCTTCCCTTAAGGAATAGGGTTCCACATATTTTCCCTTTATGGCTTTACACAAAAGCTGCAGGTTAAAACCTTGATACAGACCCATGGCACAGACAAGAGTGGAAGACTCTTGATTTACATTCTGGTTTTAAACTGCTAGTTACACCAAGTGTTCCTGTGCTCAAGCAACCAGCACTGTAACCAGTTTACGGGCACAGCTCTTGGAGAGGAAGATGGGTGTGAATTCAGTCAGCCCAAGTACACTACTCACCTGGTGATTCCACACGTGGCTGTTAAACTGGTCCTAACTAAATTTTACAAGGACCTAGAATCAGGACTTATCAGAGTTGTCCTGAACTGCACATCAGGAGTGAGACTTGAGATGGGGATCCAGAAATATGTAACAGTATCAGAACTGCTTGTGAGCGGAAGCACATGGTAAATTATAGCAATTACTCTATTCTGTCAACTAGATGAAAAAGGAGCACATTTTCTTTTGCCCCTAAGAAGTCGATCACAGATCCTGGTGGAAGGAGCCACAGCTGCAGCAGGTGTGTGGAGGGCTTTAGGAGAGGACAGGACACGGTAAGGATGGGGACAGCCAGGCAGGGTCAGTAATCATGAATTGCCCTCCAGCCATTTCATCACTATGTGCTTTGAAATAAGCTATTTCTAGCAGTAAAGCCTGGAAAAATGCATGTTTTTGCCATATGGCAACACTGACAAGTGCTCACTGAACACTTGTGAGCCCTTCCTTTACTGCCATGCACTGAAGTTGTACTTTAAAGTCTCAAAGAAGAGACATGGGGAGCGTGTTCAGCGCTTTCATTAGCTATTTTACTCGCAGGAATACTCATCAATAGCTGCACAGTCAGTTTGGAACTTGGGCAAAGCATGTTCTCTCCATCAAAAAGAGTAAACAAATTAGCTTTTTCCATCAATGCCTCTTGTTTTCTCGCTTAACAAAGAGTAGTTTTTCATTACTCAGATTGCTTTGTGCATTACTCAACGAAGATCCAAACACAAAATTCTGTTCACGAGGTTGGAAAATTCATTCCAGATAACTTTTGTGTGAGAACAGAGATGCTCTTCCGTGCAGCTCCGCTCGGCACAGGCATTACAGCACTCTCCCATCTCCCCACAAAACCCGTCCGTGCTCTGGAAGACCCGCATCCATTCCTCCTGGCTGCTGTCATTAATCAGCATGCAAAATCATTCCAGGATAGAATGCCAGCATCCAAAACACCTGCACGTTTCTGCCACGCACCCTCCTTTTCCAGACACCAGTACATCTTCCTTTCTAATGCAAACTTCCACCCACCCGCATACCACAGATAATGACTCAAATGCAAAGGCAGCCGATTAATTATGCCTCTGATGTTCTCCCGTTTAGTTGTTCTCCTCATTATCCAATTCTGAAAGATTGGCATCCCTAAATTTGCAGAAGCCTCTTTCAGCGGATGGCTGCGTCTGTCAGATGGCAGGCAAGGCAGAAACGCCACGAATGCCAAGAGAACAGCGCCGAGATCTCGCGCCGAGTTTCTGCATGCCATCTCCTCACAGCATCACAGAATACACTGAGCTGGACGGGACACGTCAGGATCATCAAGTATTTCTCCTGATTAAGTTCAACAAAACTGAATTCTCTCCATTTTCTTTCTTCCCCTTGGAAACCTGACTGCTCCAAGATTAGGACCAAAACTACCTGAGCCTGTTTAACTAGCAGCCCAAAGTACATATCACTCGGTTTAAGCCGACAGCGAAATATTCAAGCCCAAGTCCCTTTAAAACATCTCTAAGTACAATAGCCTAAACAGCTGCAAACAGTGGGTTTTCTTTCTTCTCTTTTTAAATGAAGGTGAAGTGAAAATACCCTCAAAAATAAGTAGATAGATACAAACCCCATAGCTACCACTGTCCTTTTCAACTTCATTCATGAGCACCAAGAGCTTTCTTCTCCTTTGCAAAGAAGCTTCCTCTTTCATGTTTTTGCTCTGGGCTCTAATTTTTTTCAGAAAAATAACAGCTAATTCAATCTCTGCACTGAACTGTTGGGGACTTCATTTTTTATTGGAGACTAATTCTGGAGTTTTGCCATAATTTTGCTGTGTCTACAGTTTATCTGATTTTTATCGACTACTTTAATTAAAATGACTTGCAGTACAATGCTAATTGATTTTGTGATAAAATAATTAATAGCAATTAATTCATTTTTAAGTAATTAGCATATGTAATTCTTCCTCCAGCTGTCACTCTCTGCCTCTCAGAAGCCATGCCCTCAGGGCAGGAGAGGTAAAACAGCAATGTTTCTTTACCCAGATGTCCACAGAGGATCCTAATTCCCTTCCCCTCCATCTCAGTGCCCGTTGTGAACACTCCTCCGAGTTCTGATCCCTCCTCCATCACCTCCAAATCCCGTCTGTATCACTACCCCGTGTTCTCCAGGCAAGTTGCCCAACCCCTCATTCAAACGAAACGGAGAGGTGATTTGTGGCGGTGTTGCCCAGGAAATGTTGAGACGCTGCTTTTTAATTAAGATCTCTTAAAAATAATCTGAGGGCATCAAACAAACGCAGCAAAATGAAGGGATTTCCCCTCCTCCGCCCCTGTCACCAGCATCCCGCTCTCTCTGGGCCCTTCACTGGGGTATATACAGCATCAGATCACGCACACATCTCTGAAGCACATCAGGATTTTTCTGAAGAGAGCTCTCTGTGCAAACTCATCTCAAGTGCTTACTCTTTCCTGTGGCCCCAAAGCCACCTGGGGCCACACGCCTTATTTCCAGAGCCAAGTCCCCAATTACAACTTGAGTCACCTCTGGCTTCCAACTGAACTCAAGAGCTTAACTCCTTCTGAAACCCAGAGCTGCACATCCCGTGGGCCTGCCAAGGCTGGTGAGCAGGGCAGGAGGAGAGATGCCCCCACGCTGCTCGACGCCCGACACAAACAGCATTCAAAAAGCCCTTTGGTCGGCGCTGGCAGCCCCGCAGGCTGCGAAGCAGTGACCCCGAGGCAGGGATAGCCAGCGAATGCTGGGTAAGACAATTGCTTTAGGAGTGCAGAGCACCTCTTAATCCAGTGTCAAACACAGGGACCAAGCCCTGGCACAGCAGGTGCCTCAGGATCCTGAGTTTTCCATCTGAAAACCTCTTTTTGAGGCAGTGGCTTGAGAGAGACTTTGCTGCTGGTAGGCGCGAAGCGGAGCAGAACAGCTTTTATAGTCCCTGCTACCAAAACCCAGGCATCCTAAGTCATCTTCTAGACCATGGAAAAACACCAAGGAACTACTACCTTGGAACCACTATTCTTCATGCTATAAAAACTTCTAAAGCTAGAAACACACTGGAGAAGGTGACCTGAAGGCGCAAACCAGTCCTTGACTCTTGCAGCCATCAGTAGAAGGAATACTGTGTAGAGCTTTGGAGCCCTCAGCACGAGAAGGACACAGACCTGATGGAGTGCATCCAGAGGAGGCCACAAAAATGATCCAAGGGCTGGAGCACCTCTCCTGTGAAGTCAGGCTTGTTCAGCCTGTAGAAGAGAAAGCTCCAGGGGGACCTTATAGCAGCCTTTCTGTACCAGAAAAGTGCCTCTAAGAAAGCTGGGGAAGAACTGTTTGTAAAGGCATGAAGTGGTAGAATGAGGTGCAATGGTTTTAAACCAGAAAAGGGAAGATTTAGATTGCATGTTAAGAGTGTTAAGAGAAAATTCCTANAAGATTTAGATTGCATGTTAAGAGAAAATTCCTCAATATGAGGTATTCAATCACTGGCTCAGGTTGTCCAGAGAGGTGGTAGAGGACCCAACCCTGAAGATATTCAAAGACCAGCCTTGGTAAGGCTCTGAGCGACCTGATCCAGCGCAGGATGTCCCTGCTCACTGCAAGAGGGTTGGACTAGATGACTTTTGAAGATCCCTTCCAAATTAATGCATTCTGTGATTCTATGAATAAAATCCATCATGAGGTCAGCACAAAGGACCCTACCGAGGTGCACAGAAGATGCCGTCACAGAGGCTGTGTCAGGCTGTGAATGGAGATGATGGAGAATAAATGCACCAGGTCCCCCAAGAACTGACACTTCTTCAGAGAGACAAGTGTCAAGGCTGCGATCCTCTTGCCAAGGACACCCAAATCTCACCGCTGACATCGCTGACCCAGCAGTGTATGATGAAGCAAGATACCTGAGAGCAAGGCAATTTAAATGATGAATTTGGTTCCTGTGGTCAGGATATCCCAAGGTTTTACAAACAAACATCCTCCTCTTAGCTGCTGTGTTACTTTACCAGCAGTTCTCATGATACATTTCTGTTTATTCAAAAAAAAAAAAAAATTCTGTTTTCAAGCTGCTGCTATTTCATTTCCAGCTCAGATGTCTTTCTGTCTGTCACCCTCTTTGCATAATATTGTCAACTTCTGAACATGCTAAAGGTGAACTTTAATTGCTCTGGGAATTGCTTTTCATAGTCAGTTCTTTCCACAGAACTTGTGAATCCCCTTTCGGAATGCTTCTCTCAAAACCTCCTTAGGTTGTGTCTGGGGGTCAGCAGTTGGTACCAGCTCACCCAGACATACAGAAGGGTTTGAAAGGTTGTCTCCTCCAGAAAACCACTTGCTGTCTTCAGAATAGCTGCCTTGGGCTGTGGTCAGTGGACTCTGTCAGTGGTCCCTGATTTACAACATGACAATTCACAGCCCAGGGGATTTGGATTCGCTTGATGTTTTAGATAGGCCTAAGTCAGACTTTTGGGCATGTTTGAATGAAGACACTGTGAAAATGGGAAGTTTCATAGAAAAACCATTGCCTTTTGTTGCCCAAGTTTCAGATCTTGTCATGACTTCCACTCCCTCTCTCTGGAGGAGGTGTGAAAGCACTGGAGCCTGATACTGTGTGGTCACTTGTTCTGACAGAGGAACAAACAATGTCCTCACTTTCCATGTCTTAATTGTTTCTGCTCAGTTTTGACACCCTGCTAAGCATTCCTCTGAACAATAAGGACAAAATCTATTCCTGCTTTGTTACAGTTCTCTAAAATAGGATGAGAGTGAAAGAAACGTGAGAGCGATAGAAACCTCGTACCCTGAAATCACAGCAGCAATGTCACACCTGTTTAACCCTGAAATGACTGCCACAACTTTCCTTATGGAGGGAGACACAAGGGAGATGGATTTCAAGCTGAGACAATAATGCTCCACTGACCCAAGCCTGGCTTCCAGGCAGTGCCTCTTGCTCTTCCTTTAATCTTTTTATTTAACTGACAATATTTATTTACTACCCCCACCCCCTCTTGCAGTAATTTTTGGAAATCCTGAAGTAAGAAAAAAGAAGAAAGAATGTTTTGGTTGACCTCAGACATAAATATTTCTAAGGAGCAGACTGGAAAAGTTCAGTTCATCCTTAACTTGCCAACGTGTTGCCTCATGGCACTTATGATTTATAGCATTGCTGAGGTTTAAGCTGAACTTGCAACTCTGAGAACGCGGTGGTGCAGCTGGTACCATCACACCTCTCAACACAATTCACTTTGTCATTGCCAATACATTTCTCCGTGGGCATTTCATTCTGCCGAATTTCTGGGTGTTTTAACTTGTCATCCCAAATCAGGATTACCATAAATGTTGAAAGAGGAGAATTTTCCTACAAGGCAGGAATATCAAAGCTGCATTTAGCCTTGCAGTTTACATTGCATTACACGGTGAAGCAGCCTTCTGCTGCTCTTCAGTAGCTCACTGTTCAAAGTCATTTGGCAATGCATACTTAAAATAAAAAAACCTCAAAAAACAACCCAGACCAAAAATACCCCTGACAAGATTGAATGGTCAAAGAATTGAAAGAAAAAAGCCATGTGGTCTCCCTGACCCTGCAGCTAGTGAAAATCAACACCAAGGTGATGGCAGGAGGAATGAGCTGTGACAGGATGAGAAAGCACCCCTACCTTAGTTATAAAAGAAAATCTATGAAATGCTCAAAGAGATAAATAAAATCTGCTTCATGCAAGAATTATCAGGGCCTTATTATGTCAAGAAAAAGAATATTTCTGTTCTCCTTACCCCCCCTTCTCCACCTGGACTGCTAAGCATATGGAAACATCATCCTGAACGGAGAGCTGGTCAACAACCAGAAGCATTTTAACTGCAGTTAGTCTGACCACACACACACACACAAATACTTCTTTTTTTCAGCTTTCCAAATGAGCCTTTATTAAGATTATGGGAAACGAACAGATTTTAGACTCCTTCCATCAAGCAGAAAACGGTATTCCAAAAAGGAGAAATGACACTGTTCTGTCCCTCTCCCTTTGCACAGCTCCCTGACCAACAGCTACCTCACTAAAAATGTTTTAGAACCTCATACAGCTGTAAGTACCGCTACTGGGCCTCACTCCATCATCCTTCTCCAAGAAGGCTTTTGGCAAAGTCACCGAGGAGGCCCGGACAAGGGCCACGAGGATAAACCTAAATCCGTGCCACATGCTGGCAGAGAAACAGCACATCTTGAAGAGGCAAGTGGACGAGGAAGATGAAGTTTTGCACAAGACTAGTCGAAATAGATTGAAATAATTAAAAAGGGCTGGAGGGAGAAAGAGATTGAAAGGAATATAATGAGCGGCGGCACTGGATGTCACTGGCGGTGGAAGAAGACAAAGGCAGAACAGCTGTGCGAGGCGACGGGATCGCTACCAGCAAGCGGCAAACAGCATCAAGCTCACGCTCCCGTAATTTAGTCGCCCTCTGAATGTTAAGATTTAGGTTTGATAGTACCAGGCGGCAACAAGTGAATGCCAGTCATTTATTTATGTCACACTTCAATATGGAGCTCAACAGACTGATTTACAGAGACACCTTGGCCAACTTCGTAGAGGCAACTTTCTTAGCAAACAAGAAGCTTGTAGCCAAGCCCTCTCGGGTTCTGCTTCCCTGCCAAGGAGGGGCCATTCAAAAGACAGGGTTTGCAATGCAGGAGATGGTGTGAGGTATTTAAATCTACACTTACAGGCTCCAGAAACCTGCTGAAATTTTAAAGACTGGAAGAATTTGGAAAGCTACTGAATTTCTGATTTGAGGCCCGAGATAAACTGACCTGTGGGATCATTGCTAGCAGTGGCCATGCCCACACCAGCCAAACTGCGCTTGTGCTCCAAAGTGCTGCACGAGAATAATTCTGTGTGTTTAGATATACTATATGGAAAAGATATATACTGAAATACAGTGTGAAATGATAGAATTTCAGTATATTTATATGTGCACAGCCTTGGAACAGTTCAGGCCCTTTTCTCCCACATGGAGCACCCCAAAATCAAACCAGCACCCTCCCTGCAGGAGCTTCTCCAGTCCCAGCAGCTCCCTTGAGCCAGTCTCCATGGCTGCACCAAGCCCTGCTCCTGCTGCACCACAGCTGGCCTCAGCCACCTCGTTTTCCTACCAAATTCCTCGCAAGTCCCTTGGGAACCCTGCAAGGTGGTGGGTTTTGCTTTACTCCCTGCTGGGCTGACCACAGAACAAGGCCCTGAGGCTTCTGCTCTCAGCACACAGTGACCTCCCTGTTTTCCAGCTGAAGTCTGGTGGTTGGTCACTGAACTTTGCACCTAGATCTCTTAGTTGTTTTTGCAACTAATCCATACTGAGTTCCTCAAAGAAGAAGCCTTTTCACCAGCCACGTCAATAAGTCAGCGTGTTTAGGTGGCAGTAAATATGCCACAACCTTTTTAATTATTTAACTAAAAAATAGCCACAACCCTTTTGCACAGCACAGCTACATAAAAGCCACGTGCCCAGAGTTCACACTCAAGGTGTGGCCAGTAACTGGGATGTGGAAGGGGGGCTGCAAAGCTCAAGAGAGCTGATCACCGTTATTTCTCTGGAAACTGATTTGCAACTCGGCTTTGTGATTTCTGTTCCTAACAGAGGACACAGCTTCAATAGCTAGTGAAAAGTTAACATGTAATTCTGTGAATCACAACCATGAGTTTGATTCACCTTCATTTACTGAGTCAAGTTCTAAGAGAGATTAATGCCAAAAAACCTATTTGCATGAGTAAGCTGCATGAGTTGTACACTGACACCGCACACACAAACCTCCATTCAATGACTCATACAATAAACACTATTTAAACAGTTCCAGTCACCCAGTGAGAGAATAGAAATTATTAAGGAGTACACATGGAGACAGCAGCAGAGACTGGTGTGATGGAACACACCTTACCAGCACAAACCAGTGAAATATCCCTCCGAGTAGTTCCCTGGCAACTTACAGTATGGGAAATATTTTTCTGAAGTCCAGTGGATGGAAAATTCTTGTAAATGTCAGAAGTGTGTGGAGAATATGAAATTGGCCATCAGCATGTTGCTAACCACATCAGGAAAAGAAGCCTCAGACCATTAGAAAGTGATCACTTTAAATAAGCAAGTACTTAAGTTCATCCCTATTTAGCATAGTGAAGCGTGTACTCAAGTCCCACAGCCAAAGCCATTAGCTGCGTGCTCCAAGTTAAACAGATGTCAAAAAGCTTTGCTAGATGGTCTGCCACAGAGTCCAGGCTGGTACTAAGGGTTAGGAAATAGTGATGAATAGGCACAGAAAAGAAAACAACGTGTAAAAAAGCTGTTTAAGAGTCAAGTGGTGATCTACACAATCCACTACATCCCTCTTTTCTAAACTACATCTGACTAATGCAAAAGCCTTAGGTCCACGTGACATAACCCTTCCATGGACAGAAAACACTTTGGACCAAATGGGTGAACCCTTGCAGGAGTACAACAGCGCCAAACCTGTCTGGTGTTTTACTTGTGGAGTTTGTCCTAGTAACACACAGGAGCGGATGGCTGCGCGGGTGAGCTGACAAGCTGCTACAGGAAACACCTTTCCACCTCCAGAAGACCCGTGACCCAAGAAATTCCTTCCTCAAGTCATTTTTTTTTTCAATTCCTGGACATGTATGTTCAGGTCTATAATACACTCTGGATCCTGAGAACGGGTGACTTCCTGCAGCCTTCTGGGGCAGAGCAGGGGTCTTGCGCAACACTTCAAGAAGCCTCTCAACGGCTGGTAAGCAGGAAAGTCAGAGCCTTAAGGTTTCTTGCTCTGGAGAGCATGCTCTCTAAAAAAACTAAGCACAAGAGAATGTCCAGTATCTTGTCAGAAGTCAAACGTCCCCTTTGGGCAATGTCATAAATGCCTATTACAGCTCCAAGCTGTGCATCTCCCAAATCTCAGGGACGAGACCCATCTCCACATAAGAATGCAATTCTACCAATGCAAACCAGTAGAGGCTAGCATTTCAGCCCACAGCTCTTGGCAAGTGCCTCGAACTGCCTCTCAACACTATAACTTCCTTCAGGCACTGTAAGGGTCACCAGCACACACCGAGGAAATGTTTGCTGCTCGCAGGTTCTTTGAAATATTTGAAAGGCACTACATTTGCACAGTTCATTCCTCAGTATTTTCTAATTCAAAGAAAATTAAGCTGTCTTAAATATTCTAGTATCAAATACACAAAGATTGTTTACTTGTGTCATTATGGCACAGTTCTAAAGTCTCAATTTTTCTCTTTATTTTTAACTGCTTGTGGGGGGGAGGGGGGAACCACTGCCTCCCAGATTTATGAGGCTGGCATGGATTCAAAGCCAAAGTTGATCTGAAAACCCTTTGAATAGAAGACACAATAACTACACCATCCCTGTGAAGCTTTTGATAGATGTGGTCTTCCCTCAAGCCGTGAAATCCTACTGGAGAAACTTCAGCTTGTCATACCCTTTTAAAAAATATCCAAAGGCTCCCCAGGCCCCAATCGCTTTGGAGTGATTTGAGAGCATCATCCGTGCTAAATGTTATCATCTTCTCCATGCCTCACACTCGAGCTACTTGAAGGTTATCTCAGTGCAGCAAGAGAGGCACTCGGACACAAACACCAAACTGGAAGGGGAATGACTTCCCCAGGACATGCCTGAGGAAACTCTGCAGCAGGTCACGTCAGGAGAAGCCAACTCCCCTGGTACGGTTTTAGGGAGAATGTGCTTTCCTAAGAGATGGAGTCACTTCAGTGTTAAAATACCCTCCAGCCAATGAATAACCTGAGAGCAAGAGCTGGGTTCATTTGTATTGATTTATCATCACATAAAACAAACCCTGACCTAGACCCACAGCAATCAGCCTAACAATTGCTGACACCGCACCATATATCTTTTCCCTGGGTCTTGCCTCAAAGTCTAGAAGAGCTTTTCTTTGGAAACGATCAGAACTTGATTTTGATCACAAATGTCTTTGTATGATTCACTGCCACTTGCCAGAGCCTCCTGAATTCTTCATTAGTTTGCAAAACGAACATGGGTAATTGCATTTTATTTTGTTCATAGCCTTGTTAACTTACTGCAAGAATGTAAAAACGAACACTGACAGTCAGAACTATATCCTGAGATCATTCAAAGTCACACGCTTTCTCCGGGTCTCAAGTTTCTGTCTCGCCTGAAACAAGGGCAAAAACACCAAAAAATAAATCTCTTCCCATTAATCTCTGCAGGGCCTGACCTGAGAGCCTGCAGCTGTGCCCATGCTCAAACCCTCACTGAAACACCATAATGGCCAAGCGTTTTCTCTTCACCTTGGTGTATCACTTGAACACCGAGGTGAGGGTAAACAATCTCACTTTCCAGGATCCTTCTGGCCTGGCCTTCCCTTGTCTGCCATTTGTCCAGCTTTGGTATAGCTCTGGTGCAGCTAAAATACCTCCTGTGGGTCTCAGAGACTGCTCTGCTCAGAGCACAAATCTGACAGGCAGCTCTCACGCTTCCACAAGCCAACAGGTTCGAACAAGTCCTCAGGAGTGCCTGCGAGCCCAACGCCATCTGAGGAGTTCTAGCCCAAAACCAAAGCTGCCTGAGCAAATGGAAACAAAGTCAGAGACACAGAAATTTTTCCTAAAGCCCAGGGTGCTGAATAGTTGGTGGCCGCTGCTTGAGCTGTCGCTAAAGCCAAGCTGGCAGAGGCCAGTGAAGCTGGGCATGGCACAGGACAGACAGAAGACATACCTGTGTGAGCCCTGTGGGAACTTCCTCTGCCCAGAAACACACTTTCACGCGTGCACTGCAAACCTCAAGGGGAAAATAGCAGTGACAGTAAATGGGAAACGAGGCAGCTTTTCAGAACAAGCAGTGCCTGTGCAGACTGCTGAGTCACACACCTGCCTGCAGAGCATCATAAGAAACAATAAAAACTCCAAAAGGTTCAGCCAGCATTCACTTTCCCCTTCACAGCGGTGGCACCGCTCTCTTTATTGATCTGGCTGCCCCAAACTGTGTGTCCAAGCCTGTGGGTCAGTAGTATTGACCCCACAGGAGAGCACAGGCTAATGCAGACCGTGCCCTCTCTGGTATCCCTGCTGTTTTAAGCCAAGGGCAAGTCCCCACAGCCACCTCAGGACTCATTTTGCCAA
Source organism: Heliornis fulica (assembly GCA_013399135.1). Classification (NCBI taxonomy): domain Eukaryota; kingdom Metazoa; phylum Chordata; class Aves; order Gruiformes; family Heliornithidae; genus Heliornis; species Heliornis fulica. The sequence continues at coordinate 52,816 of VXBZ01006991.1, read as the reverse complement.
ATCTGCGGAAAACTGGAAGAAGCAAAGTTGAGACTGCCCTGAACTCCGAGGCACGGCTGGCAGCCCCGACAGCCCAAGCCCATAAAAGACCAGCTGCTTCCACGGGCTCCAGGGAACAGATCTGTGTCTGAGCTGACATTTGGCTTGGCCCTCGTGAAAAAGGGCTGCCTTGATTAGGTTTGTGCTGACCAAAGCAGTCTTCTGAGACGGGGCAAGAAATAACAGCTAAACCACTTGTGCGGTACAGCACATTGAGCAACTAATTGCTGGTGGTTTGGAAGGTAAGTTCTTGTTTTATTGGGGCATTAGTTGGGTTTTTTGGTTTTGGTTTTGTTTGTTTTTTTTTTTCCCCCACGGGGATGTAAGAGATCTAATGCACAAAGAAGGTGTATCTAATAGATTAACAATAGGTTTAATCTATAGCTCACTTTTCATAGGCTGATACATCTCCCACAGTGGCACATGGCTTTTGCACTGTTAGTGTCCACTGGAATAAGATTTCTGAGTAAATCCATGAATTCCAAGAATACAAATTGATTTGAGATTGAATTAAATTAGCATTGGGCACCAAACCGTCACAAAAATTAAATAAAACAGAAAAGCTGCCCAGAAACAGAGGACTTTGAAGGGTGTTCAAACTGCCTAACAGCCTAACAGCTAGCCTGAATCTCTCCCTGCAGGAGTGCAACCCCCCAACCCAAGAACATCGTGGGGGCATCTGAATTCACAACTGCCAACAACCTCTACCCTCTTTGTTGTGATGCACAGCAAAAGCAGATGCCATGAGACCCTCTTCCAAATAATCACCAACAGATCTGATACAAACATTGATGCAAGGATCAGAGCACTGTGAACTAGTTGGGTTGGCTTTTTAAAAAAAAAAAAAGTCAATTAAAGATTTTTTCCATAGCTAAACGGAGTTTGAGTAAGCACTTTCATTACTCTCTGGGAAAATTCCGCCTGCCTTAGAAGTCATGGACTTTGGAATAGGACACTTTAAAAAGAAAACTAAGATCAATAAGCAAAAAAAAGTTGTTTTAATTATTTTTATTTTATTGACTTTAAAATCTATGGATATTTCAACAGTCCATTTTTTGCTTCTCACATCTTTTCAGAGCTTGGGATTTTCTCTTCGGGGGCAGGTGTGTGCATGTGTTTAACGGAGAGACGGACTCTGGATCTGCAGATGTAAACAAGTTTCACTGAACCCCAATCCCTCCTCTGATCACTACAACTGATGTGAGTTTGAATCTCTCCTATTGTTTTACAATTCAGAGATCCTATGACACTTACAGTGACAGAGACTTCAAAGAAAAACTCTTTGGAGACTTCTTCAGTGCCCCTATCTTCAGCAGACACATTTCTAACCTATTCCTAAACTCCATAACTGTGTTTTCTATGGACCTGAAACACAGACACACTGCTGGCTCTATAAAGAAACTTTTTTGTACACACAGACACTGTTTTATATATAGAAAGGCAGTTGGGTTCCAGCCCTGTGACTTTGTCCCAGGTCATGGCTGGGATCCCTGTCTCTGTTTACCCTGCTGTCTTTTGGGGAATTATAATTTCTAATATTGCCATTTCCAAAAGAATCATGGAATGCCACACCTTCCACCACATGAAAAAACTGTCCTGTATCTCACTACATTGAGCTTCTGTAACAGTTGTGCCAGACACCGAAACCACGTTGCCCTCCCTCAGTGCAGGCATTTCTGGGACCAGCTATCCCACCACCTACATGGCTTCCAGCTCCTTGGTTTCCTACAGGAAACACAGAGGATGGGTGTCCTAAAAACACTGGAAAACTCAAGCTTTCAAGTGAGGGCTGCTTCCCCTCTTGTGTCCAGGACACATCCCAGGTGTCCTGGCTCTGTCCTGTAACAGGAAAATAGCAAGAAGAGCCAAAAATCCCAGCATCCACAGAAACCTTCATTTCTGAAGTCTGATCCCAGGTTCTTTCCAATAAGACCCAACTCACTGACCCCTCTTCTCCTACATGCTGCCCATTTGCAGGATGCCCTCTGACAAAACAAAAAAAAAAAAAGGTGCAACTGGAGAAACTAACAGAAAAGCACTTACTTTGGAATGATTTCATGAAAAAGCAATGAAAAACAAACACTAATTTATTCTACTCTCAAAACGCAACATACCCTGGCAAATGTCAGTGACTGACAGGATGAGGTTTAAAAGAAAAAAAGGGTAAAAGCAATATTCAACCAGAGAAAACAGACAAGCTGCCAGAAACACATCTGGTTGAGAAATGCCAGCTTTTGGAAACAACACACAAAACTATAAATCAGAAAGACCTTCAAGGACAAAAGAAATGAAATCTTTTCAAACCCAAAATCCGCAGCAAAAGGGGGCTGTGTTTGTAAGAACCTCTTGTTTTGTTAACAAAATTTCCCTTGAAAACATCTGGAGTGGGGGAAAAATAAAAATCAACCACGTGGATAGTCCTTATTTTTATCTTGGACACTCAAATGAAGAGTGCTTGATCAGCTTGAAGCCCATGAGTGGAGCTATTTTAGAGATGCTGAGCCCCACTGCAGTCTGTGGTGTCACCTTCTAACCCACCAGCTGCCTCTGGCAGACTTTAAAGGTTTTCCCTACTCTTTAGCTGATGACCACAGAACATATTTCTTATTAAATAGAAGTATTGCTATTGGAAAGCGCCGCCTGCTCTGCAGTATCTTTTCCCGACGGCCCAGCATCTAAGCGCATCCTCTACAAAAAGACTTTGCCCTTGCTTACTGTGACATGACCCTCCCCCCTCCCCAAGCCTTTAATTGACCTATTTTTTGTGATTACTTTCTGTCCTCCAACAGGATGTATGAAAATGATCCAGTTTATTGCTTTTGACAAATATTTTTTACCCACCCAGACAAGGACAGAAGTTAACTGTGTGAAAGACAGTCCTCTCATTGCACGACATCCCTACACTGCTTTCTCACTGCTTATCTTTCTACAGTTCTACCTCTCTGCCTCTGGAAAAGACCAGCTTTTAAATCACACCTCCCCTGTAATTACCAGATCCTTGTTTTACACTGTTCTGCGAGACATGGCTCTGACAAAGGAAGATTTCATAAAGCAAGAGAAATCCCACTCAACACTCTTGTCAGGAGGCACCGGGGTGGCTGTTTGCCAGGTGGCTGCTGCTCCCCGCCCTCCTTGACCCGTAAGCCAAACGGCTCAGATCTCCCTCCCATCCTCTGCAGAGCAAGGGGAGGTACACACACAGGTAGAGAGGAGAAATACAAGGAGTTATCCAAGATGGCAGGGTCTCGGGCGACAGCAAATACAATTTACTGTCTGCTTGCAATTCCTGCCGCAGCTCATCATTGCTTCTGTTGACCATTTTCCAAAAAGAAAAAAGAACCCCAAAAAACATTTGCTGGCAGAGCTTTAAAAATTGCAACAGGCTGGATGCAGGTGTCTGTTAGGTACCAGCCTCTCACTGAAGCTAAATGGATTTACACCGGCTAAGTCACAGGCAGAGGCACAGAAAAGGAAAAGATATCTAAAGGCACAATGGAAAGTAACGGACAAACTCCCCGGACAGCTCCAACGCTGCCGCATTTTCCCTGGTGAGAGCAGCCAAGACTCGGCCACAGGCCACATCAGCCCTTATCATAACCATGAAATGGGATGGAGCAACAGCACATCACCTCGCTCCACGCTTTCCTCTGCTCCAGCACCTCTAAATACTTATTGAAACCAACAGAACAGGCACTGGGCTTTGGCCGCCATGTGGCCAATTTCACCCTGCTTCTGCACACAGGAGGATGCTAATAATTAGGATCCTTCCAGATCCTTAAACTAATTGCAAATCTCCAGTACGCAGGGCTAATGACAGCTTTAAAGAAACAGCTAGGAGCTGCTTTTCTTACACCAGGGGTGAGTTGCCTCTGCTGAACGCTGATGTTGGCTGACCCACATGAGTAACAGGAAAGCCGCAGAGCAGTTCAAAGCTCAGTGAAACCCCCATGTTTTAGATGCTTACCTGTGCCTGATGGGCTGCAGCAGAACCTCTTCACAAGCAATCTTTGATATTACTTCTGGTTCTCCTGACGCTTTTTTACCAGAGTTGATATTTTTGAGAGGTGCAGATGAAAAAACCAGCCCTCCAGCCTATCGCTGGATTTCTCCTGGCTGCTATTTATTACCTGCACTGGGAGTGACACTGACCCAGAGAGGAAGTCCCTCCTTTGGGCAAGCAATAGCCAAGCTCAATGACATGAGAAAGCCATGAGATGTGGCAATCTCTTGTGAAGAGCAAAAGAAAAGCTCAGGGACGAGCCTGAAGAGCACACCATCGGCCGGGGAGAAATTCAAGACCAATCTGGACATGTTCCTATGTGATCTACTCTAGATGATCCTGCTCAGAAAGGGGGGTTGGACTGAGTGACCTTTCGAGGTCTCTTCCAGCTCCTATTCTGTGATTCTGTGATTCTGTGATTCTGTGATTCTGTGATTCTGTGATTCCCAGTGCCATGGCGAGTGTTAAAGGGAGATGGGAATTAAAGGCAGATTGCAGGTTTCTGGGCTTTCATCATCACAAGCCACTCTCCCACCAAGGACCTCCGGACAGATGGGTTGGCAAATTATGCAGCATAATAAAATGAAAAACAAGGGAGGAGTGAGATTAATTGGAACACTTTTGAGCCTTAATAAAAAGTTTGGGGTCCCCCTTCAGCAGAGGCAGGAGCTGGCAGCATCGCTCCCTCTAACAAGCCGGTTTTCAGCCTTATTTAGCGCTCGAGTGCGTTCACTTTCCCAAGGCATCCCAGCTCTGCAGCAGCACAGGCACCTCCTCACACGGCATGTTGCTCTAACACCTCAAAAGGCGGGTGTTTTTAAAATCTCATTAGCTACCTATTGAGCTGTCAGACATTAGTGCACATGACAAAAATGAAAGTGATGGCTCAGACTGAAAACCCAGCCTGATGGGCTGTCCCTAACTTACCCCGGCTGTTTCAGCAGGCTCTTTGGAGTGTGGGATCCGGCACAGCGTATCCACCGCCACGCCCCAACACAGAAACGGATGAGTCAAAGCCACCATGTCAGGTCAAATTTTTCAGGCTTAACTCAGGATTTAATTGCATTTAGAGGTTTAAGTCAGATTATTACAACCACCGTTAAGGTAATCTCCTCATGTGGGAGGGAGTTTGTATGTCCCACACCCGGGTACGCCTGCGAGCCCTCTTCGCTGTTAACCATCCTCCAATACAGCTGCTGTGACTCCCCTCTTCTTCTCATGTTTTTACTGATTGCTGCTGGATAATCTATTTAGCCTGGAAGTGAGGGGAGGCAAGCACTGCTCATGCCAAAGCAAGGAACTCGTCCACATCTCTGCTACAGAACCACATGGAGCTGCTACAGGGTTTTCACAAAGAGAAAGGCTCAGAAATCACTCAAGTCAGGAGCTGAAGTTTATGGGATCAAGGCACTGTGAGTCTCTGCAGGTTTTGTGCCTAATTAGGAGTTGACAGCTAACGTGGACATGTTTGGGAGCTCAGCCCACATGAAACACGAGGTGTGTGCCTCAGATCCTGGCCGTGGGCTTGCTTTCGCTAGAGGTACACACTGTTAGCATTAAAGCTGGTGGGCACATATGCAAATGTTGCCTAGGGAGAGCAGTGTGCTGGCTTTTTGGCTAACACCACATTGGTGGCTCAGACCAAAGGCTGAAGAAGGACATGCAATCAAACCCACCACCAGAAAGAAGAGAGGAGGCAAAGGCACCTGGAAAAGCAGCATCCCCATACCAAGGGGCTCAGCCACTGTCTCACGTATAACAGCCAAACCCTGAGCAGCAGCAGCACTTCTCTTTGCTAAAATGTTGGTATTTCAACCCAGCACCCACCAGTGTACCCCTGTGGGGCTGCACCTCTCCTTCCTAACCCTATTAACTGCTGTGTCCATCACTGTCTGTATGCAACCACAGCGCTGCCATCCTCACGCTGACCCTTTCCATGCAGCATTCAGTCAGTTCTCTCCCAGTGGTTGCTGTCCTTCCCTCCTACCACTCACATGCACGTGCTCACCTGTAATAAATATAAATACAGAGTAAGTAAATAAACCCTCTCTTATCTCCAATGCTGGAAGATCACAATTCCTCGACCACGAACCCTCTGCTGTGGCCAGTGGACATGGACATTCAGACATCCCCAGTCAAGTCTCAAGCACGTCTCAGGCCTTTCGCTCATTAAGTTTCTGGACGGTTTGGACTGAAACCTCACTGACCAAAAGTCCCTCTTTTGAAATACCCTTTTCTTTAACAACACCAATTTGAGGCTTTTTTTGACTGTATCATCATACAAATACTGTGGCAAATACTTTGAGAGCCAAGGTGTTATTTTGTGCTTTTTTTTTTTCTTCAAACTTCAGAATCTAAATTGTCTCACTCAAAAGGAATTACCTCGGTTCTTATAATGAAACTTAAAACCAAAACCAACCTGAACCTTTTTTGGATGTTTGGACCAACTAGTTGAGGAAACAGTGAATTTTCTTATCTTGATCTTCAAATAGCCTTTGAATTAAACACTAGTTACAGCAAGAGAAAGTTTGTTTTGTTTTTGTCATAAGATGTGAGATCAAGAAGAGATGAGATACTCTAGGATGAAATACCAGATAAAAGACTGAAACCCAAAGAAGATTTAAAATAACTGCACAAAGATGCTAGGAGAAAAACATGGAAAACACACAGTGCTGGGCCTGGTTCCAGCACAGGTTCTCCCTCAGTGCCTTGTGCTGAAGGTAAGAAAACCCCAGAAAGAGCCAGAGGGTTGGTTACGCCATGTTGGTTGGGATGGATCTCACCACTTCCAACATCAGTGCCACCCTTGCCTAACCCTACCCGAGACCTTTGATGTTGATGGGGGATTTCCAGTCTCAGCCCTCCCTTTTCATTGCAGGTCTCGCTGAAAACTTAGCTCTAAGTACACATAAGCCCTACAGTACGATTCAGACCATTGGGCATCCTGGCTCACAGACCCACTTTGCCTTTGCAGCCCCTTCTCACCCTCTCCTGTGCTGCACCTTGGGTGGCCTCTGCCAACGGCCCGAAGGAATTAGGGCTCCTTCATATGCTGCCATGTTAGTGCAACCGCCGAAACGGTGACCACTTTATCTCTGGTCCAGTCTTTACTCCACAGCTATTTTTTGGTTGGCTTCAGCAAATCCATCCTGGCTGCCCATTGGATGTGGTAGATGGGATTAGGCAGAGCCCAAGTGCATCGATGATGAAACACACCCCATCTCATTTCCTAAGCCCAAATTTATAGAGGGGGTACAGTGTAAACGTCTTTTAACCAACAAGTGTTATTATCATGAAACACAATTCATATTGGGGGGGGGTGTTTTAAAGTTCATTTTTCAATTTACAAGCCCCCTACCTACTTTTCATCAGGATCACATCAGGGGAACCCTCAGATAATCACAGAAATGAGTTCAGCATAGGAAGAGCTCTGAAAACCTGTGGGAAGTAGGCTAAAATCCATAATAACAATGAAACCCAAACTCAAATCAAGGTAAATCAACAAAAATCGTAATAGGAAAGATGCAGATGAGAGATAACCAGCTATTACTGCTGAGAAACAATTTCACTACAAAGACAAGAGAGAAAGGAAGCAAAAAACCTTCTTCCAAAGACTCAATTTGGCTTGTGTGGGTTTGGCATCTGCACTGCTGACACAGATCTAAACCCTCACTCAATTTGGAATAAATCACACCAAAACTGCTTGCTAAGGTAATCACAGCTCATCCGAGGCGGCTCCAGGGAGCACCGATGGGTGCTCACAGAAAGCTCAACTGGGGTGCTCCCAGTAATGCTCTGGGCTGGAGATTACCAGGTCTGAAAGACCTTGCAAGTAATATTTTTTTTTTCTATCCTTTGATTTTTATTAGAAAAATTACAAATTTGCTCTGAATGCACACAAAAAATTAAAAGACACCCAAACACTGACATTTTTTTCTGTGTCTATGCCCCTCTCTGTGTTTCACTGGGTAAGGTTGGTAAAGTCAATGCAGTGCAGGTGCCTTCAGCACTCGAAAACAACCCACAGTTGGGGTGTGGAAAAGATCAGCCCACAGTATTTCCTTCAAAACCCCACTAGCAGCCAGAACAACCTGCCTAAGGGCCTACTAATTTGAATTTAACTAAAGAAGTTAAACAAACAGCTTCACAGCACCCAAATACTCTAACTTATAAGCAAACAAACATTATAGAATTAACAAAGAGGTGCCAATCTAATTAAAATCAATCCACAGATACCTCCAAGCACCAAGGGAGCCTGATTAGTAGCTGTTTATAGTAGCTGCTTAAGCAAATTGTGGAGGAGTAATAACTCTGATCTTGTCACTTGCCAGAAAGATTTTTCTCACCTCCAAAACACTCCATCGACTTCAATTTATTTAAAGTTCACGTTTTAAAACAAACCAGCACTTTCTGTGACATTCTTCCTCCTAAGTAGCAGCTTTTAGAGAACACATGTTACAGGACTGCTCCTTGGGCACCGCCACACGCTCGGGAGCATCCTCGCACGCCCCTGAGGCTTCTCTCCGTAGGGAAAGGAGCCAGTGGGGTTCAGGGCTGCCCAGGACTCTGGCACTCCTTTCCTCAGCTATGCTGCCTCGTTGCAGTGGAATTGATTACAAATAGGCCCCTCTGTAAAATTTGCAGGGAGTGTATTTATCCAGACCTCCCACACCTTTTCCTTTCTCCCATCAGCTTGAGTGGCATGTTAATGAATCCCTGTTACTAAACAGACGGCAAGTTTTCAGGAGAGTTTTATAAATATTTGGGGCAGGAGTGGTGGGGGTGGGAGAGACATTAAAATACAGGGAAATGTTTCATCCCTTCCTGACGCCCGTGGGTCGCCCTGCCAACTGCCCACATTCCTCAGGTGGGCAGGTGCCCCTCTCCTGCCCCCCGCATTGCGCAGGCCCAAGAGCTGTTTGGGGTGCTCTGTTCTTTGTATCTGCCTTGAGTGTCAGTCACCCATCTGTGGAACAAGCAGTGCCAGGCACTTGGCACGGAGGCTACAAGGAAACCTGTAGGTGCTCCAGCTGGGCACTGGTTATTGCCTGGGACAGACCCAAAGAGATGCACAAAGAATGGAAGAGAATAAATCTTCTGAGATGTGATGCTCTGATCCGTTCCTGCAGACTAGCTATGTACACAGACAGCTGTCAGTGGCTCAAGGACTGCAGCACCTGAGCACATCTGGATCACTGGGAACATGAAACACATCACACCCTAAGGACAATTTTTTTTCCCCCCTCGAGGTTCTTCCCAGGGGAACCACAAATGGCATTTGCCAGAAGGAGAGAAGAGTGAAAACCACAGATCTGAGAAAAGATGAAAACCACAGCTGAGATGGAATACCTTGAGAATGAAAAAAATGCTTTTCAACCAGATGCACAGTCCAGACTGGGGGAAAACTGGTTGCTGGACAGAGATGCTCTGTAAGTCAAGAGGAAAACAATGAGCTCTAGGGGAATTTCTAGACACCCTGAAGATCAGTAAACCCTGAGAACTCCCAAGAGAAGCGACAACGCCGAGACTGAGCACGGAGTGAAGGTGATTCTTGCCTTGCATGACCCGTGCAGTTCATGACTAGTCCGAAAACACTATGTATTAAAACCCCCTTTGGCAAAAGCACCAGAGGGAGAAAGAGCAAACTGAAATGGGAGACAGAGACAGTGTGCTCTATCCTCTTCAGAACCGAAACACCCTTAGAAAACATGGGGATCAAGGCCCAGCACGCGCAGGATTGTCTGACCGGGACTGACGGAGTGCTCAGAGGGCCCGGCTGATACATGCAACCTACTGGGGCTGTGACAGACACCGAAACACAAGAGATCCCTCAGTGCTCACGTACCCTTCATGCTCTTCTGTGCAAGGCTTTACAGCCTAGAAAGTCTAGGGGAGGGGAGCTGGAGAGCAGAGCTCCTCCAGCACACAGACCTGCTCTCCTCCCCTGTAATTGCACACTTGTGTCTAAACTGTTTCAGTTTGAGTTAGCCACAGGACCAGTACCTCCAGCAAGATGCCTCTGGAGATGCCCACCTCTATTCCCTCCACCTCCCCCTTCCTGCCTTGGCCAACCCCAAACGTAGCAACTGCAGAACGTGCAATCAGGCTGCACCAGGACATCTGCAGCCCCAAACAATACCCGGCTGAACAAATCACTCACTGTTGCTCTTTCAGGCGCTGAGTGGGAAAGCGAAGTCTAGAGGCTCAATCTGTGGGGGCCGCCCCTCCCCTGCAAATGGCACAGCTGCTGAAATGCATTTGTTTTTAGAAAGAGGGGAGAAAGAGGATTTTTTCGGTCTCCAATTCAGAGAGCTTTGCTTATTCCTTTTTTTTTCTTTTTCTTTTTTTTTTTTCTCTAATGTGAAAAGTGCTTTGTGAATGGGCCAGCTAAAATTATTTATAATGAGCTAATTTCCATAAAATTGGGCTAATTAATTTCCATGCTGCCTGATGAAAATTGCTAGCATCGGCTTTTTACTGACAATCGAGGTCCTGCAGGCAGCCTCACACCCATCTGACTGGAAGAAGGTCCAGGCTGGATCCTCAGCTAGTGTAAATCAGCAGATACCTACTAAAACAGAGCTGTGAGCTTCTGTACACAGGAAAAATAGCAGTTTGGGCCATTTGACAGCTTACAAGGGGGTAAGAATGTGTCACCTTAAATTAAGGGCATAGATAGAGGGGCAAGGAAAGGCTTGTTCTTCAAGCTCTTGAAAGCCAACTACGGACTCAGCTCAAGTGAAATGCATTTACCCTCCCCTGAATGTAGGTGGAACACCAGCTGCGGAGCAGCAGTCAACTGGGAGGTGGCAGGAGGGGCAGCTCAGAGGGAAAAGGAAAAAAAACCTTTGTGGGAGCACTCCAGTGCCTCCAGGTTTCAATGAGTTGGGGGGTACATGTGCTCTTGACTGGCATGTGAAAAATGCCACTACAGGGAGTAATATTGCCCTTCTGAGAAGTGTTTCACACCACACCAGTGGACACAAGCCCAGCTATGGCAAGCCCTGCTGAGAACAGCTGACTGCAATGCAAAGCAATGATGTCCTATTAACTGAACGGATTCCACAGCCAGAATCCAAGGCAGCGTGGGGCTGGGCTCAGAACAGCCCCTCAGCACTACAGTCTGACAGCATTTCCTGAATCACCTGAACCCCTAAGCCCACACACCACCGAAGGCGACTGCTGGCGCCTTTTAGTATTACTGACGTGAGCTTGAGGTGCTTCTTGGCCTCCTCAGAAACAGCCTAGTGATATTCTCATATTATTCCATTGGAACTCTTTCCTGTAAGCTTAGAGGTGTGAGTTTGTGACCATCACACCTCCTGTAACATCATCATCCACACATCCATCCTCCCGGATAACACAGCCCATCTTTCAGCGTACCACTCTGACGGCAAACCTAAGGAAAGCAAAACCCAACAACCTGCTGTTCCTGTCTAAATACTGCTAAATGATAGTGTATCAGGCTAATTTTGCCTCAGGCTTATTAACACAAATTGAATTTGGCGCTAATCAGATACCAAGTGGGTACGTGGTATGGGAATGAATGATTTGCACTGACTGATGAAAATACAGTAATTGGATTTGTGCAAGACACGTATCCTGTAAAAAAACATCATTATTAGTAGTCACACAACGGCTCCAACTTATTGGATCCTGTCTGGGCACCGTATCTGTTCTTGGCCTCAGGCCTACACTTTCCAATTACACAGAGTAGAGGGCAGATGTTCCAGCTTTGGAGTCTACCCCATGTCCCCTTGCTTTCCAGACCTCAGGCTCTGCATGGGAATCTGCAGCTTCTAGGGCACTTCTCTTTAGAGATATCGTGAGAAACATGTAGATACCTGACTGTGGGCTACCATGGCCACATCTAAAAGAGAGGATCTCTGAAATCACAGAACCACAGAATGTCAGCACTTGGAAGTGACCTCAAAAGATCTTCTAGACCAACCTACCAGAGCAGGATCACCTGGATTAAACCACAGAGGAACATGTCCAGATTGGTCTCGAATGTCTCCAGAGAAGACTCCACAGCCTCTCTGGGTAGCCTGGCCCAGGGCTCTGTCACCCTCACAGGGAAATAGTTCTTCCTTATATTCACATGGAACCTCCTCTGCTCCAGCTTGGACCCACTGCCCCTTGTCCTATCACTGGCCATCACTGAGAAGAGCCTGGCTCCATCCTCCTAACATTCACACTTTACATATTTATAGACATTAATGAGGTCACCCCTCAGTCTCATCCAAGCTAAAGAGACTCAGCTTCCTCAGCCTGTCCTCAGAG